>OZ030006.1:17818388-18180888 GCA_964023405.1 Apodemus agrarius
TTTAAGTTTCTGTCTAAACTTTTGTTGTATGTTCATAGATTATTGTTGTTATTAGCCTCATTCAGCAACAGAGGTGACCTTTTGCTGCAATGCAACTGCAAGGATTCATATCTAGTGAAGATTTTGAGAATAAGTGAATACTACTGTGGAATAGTGACCTATTTATTGCTCAGTCATGAATTAAAGATGTCAGATTGGAATGGCATCACTCACTTGGTCTGAGATTGGTTCTCTCTCTGGGGTCAGCTGGTACTGTTCACATTTCTGCAAGTAAGGGCACACAACAGAAAAAAAAATTACCATGAATGGATCATTGTCATAGATATTCATTGGTCATATGTAATCATGGTCAATATGAACTCTAATGATATTAATTATTAAAGCTGATTTTTAAAAGTGATCATCTTCAGAAGAAAAACTACTGCTTGCAAGAAGGCTGCATCCACTTAGAACCTGAGTGATAAAGTATTGCCGTTCCACTCAACTTCACTTGGATCCTACTTGTATCCTGGATTACTTTCCTGGAGTTGTCATAATAAATAATCATAAACCTGATGGTTTAAAATGATATAAATTCATTATTTTATGGTCGAGGAGCCAAAACTCTGAAATCAGTGTCAGCAGGGACATCCTCCATATAGTCTCTAGAGAGACAATGTTCCTGCCTCTTTACTTCCATGTTCCAGTAGATGCATTCAATACTTGGCTCGGGGCTACATGACATAAATCTTTGGCACTGTCTTTGTGCAGCCTTTTCCCATGCGTCCTTCTTTCCTCTCTGTCTAAGGTCTCTGGGCTTCACCTTTAGAAGGGTTTCTGGTACTGACTCTAGAGTACACTGAGGCAATAATGGATGGTTTCACTTTGACATCAAGTTAATCACATACAACAACCCCCTCTTAAATGTCACACTTGGGTTCTAGAAGTCTGAAGTGCATATAAATTCTGCAAGCAATTATTTGTGTTACTGCATTTAAGTAGATGAGTATAATATATTAACACTTTTATGGAAGATTTTGAAAGAAGAGAAAATTGCATCAAGATTTGTCTGGCATCTTGTCCAAAAGATATTTACTTTGCATGTCAGGTTCGAACAGGAAACAGAAATCATAATTTGACAGTTATGGGGCATTCCTTTTTGAACACTGTCTATTCCCTCACTGTATACAATAATACAATATCACCCTTCTTGTAGATTCACATGTATGTGGCCAAAGGAACAATTCCATGTTTCCTAAAAGGCCTAGAGAAAATGTACCACCAGTGCCTCTCCTCTTTCTCTTTGTGTTCATCATTTTGGAAAGTTACTGGAATATGACTCTGGCCCAGAAGAGTCCAGAGAGTCACCCAGCATGCCATGGGCATCATGGTAAACAAGCAAGGTAAGGGCAAGATTCTGGCCAAGAGGATCAATGTGCAGATTGAGCACATGAAGCCCTCGAAGAGCAGAGACACCTTCCTGAAGCAGGTGAAGGAGAACAATCAGAAGAAAAAGGAATCCAAAGAGAAGGGCGCCTGGGCTCAGCTGAAGTGCTGGCCTGTGACACCCAGGGAAGCACACTTTGTGAGGACTAACGGATAGGAGCCTAAGCTGCTGGAGCCCATTCCATAGGAATTTATGGCGTAATGTACAAAAAAGAAATAAAAGACCAGACAACAAAGTGTTTGCCTTAAAAAAGAAAAAAACAAACAAACAAGGAAACCATACTTTGAAAAAAATGACTTTCAAAATTATCTATCACTGTAGATATATGCAATAGGAGATTAGCTTACATAAAAGTTAAGGCAGATGGTTATTGGTGCAGGCAAAGCAATAATATTAGAACATCTATTACTTTTTGGTTTTTCAAAGATCACAGAAGAGAACACAGTCTTTCATACAAGAAGATCGGTATGTACCCCTTTCAAGTCCTAAAGAGAGTACAACAAAAATATCTAAACAGTGAAGGAGTGGTCTAGTGAATTCATAATGACAGAACTACCTAGAAAATTTTCTACTTGCATATGACAAAATGCCAAACTAGCGAAGAGGTTCACTGAACCCTTGGAGCATGTGCTCCAAGAAGAAGGTGCTGAGGATGAGGTGTTCTGCAAAGGGTCCTGGTTCTAGAAAAGTATTCCACAGAGTGGGATCCGATCTGAGAAAGTACAGCGAGCATATGTAAACTAAGAATAAAAAATATTTTCCTTCCATGTCTGTCCCATACTTGCAACTGATGAAGCTTGATAGTATCATGTGTCAAAAGAAGTTGATCGGAAGGGATTTATTTTCAGAAAGTAAGCAGCAAATTACACTAGAGAGGTAACAGATATGCTAAAGTGTATACTCTTGGAGGATTCAAGGACATGATAGGGAAAAGCAAAGTTATACAAGTTTTATGCATGAACAAAGAAGAAACATGGTACAAATCACATTTTAACAATAAAACTGATTTAAAGTAATAGTTGAGAAGTATTTTTTATTCTTCTATGAAGTCTGGTCTAAGACATTCAAGCTAGTCATATATCCAGAATCATGTTTTACTGCTCCTGATGTATTTCTATATCATTGTAGAACATTCATAATTCCCACAAACACGTGAACAAATTTTTCTATTAGTTTTATGCTATAATTATGAAAAACAAAAGTCAGAGCCACAAGCTTTAATTTACTTACTTCTGTTTTCCTTAAGTGTATTGAGTTATATTCCAATTAAATTTCAAGCACATATTCCATGAAAGCATGCAAAGGTACTCGATTTAAGTAAAAACGTGGCCTGAAAGCAGATAAGAAACCTCTACATTCATACTTTTTAATGTTTATCTGTTGCTGCCTGCAGCTACTGCGAACTGGGTTCCTGGAAAGGGAAGCCCGAGGGATGGATGGGGAAGGGTGAAAAGAACGAGGGCCTGGATGATAGGTTACAGATCAAGGCCAAAGTTTAATGGAACTAAGGCAATTTAACAGTTTTGGGGGAGCCCCTCTTCCCAGAGTCCTGCGTGGCTTCTTTGGGTGTTGACTCCACTGCTCAGGAAGCTGGGCTGGTCACCTGCTTAATTCAGGAATTCATACATCTGGAGGAACTTCACCTTCATGCTGAGCACTGCACCCTAGGTGGGGCAGGATTGTGAATAGCACAGGAATCCCTGCTCAAAGGCTGGGAGAGGAAGTTCACTTTGACCAATGTCAAGTTCCTGCCATGTGACCAGACACCCCAATATGGCTCTGTACATTTATCAAACATAATAACATTGTAGTTTTAGAGTTTGATATTAAAAACTTTAACTATGTTACCATGCAAAATGTGTCTAAAATGGTCACAATTGGTGCTAGAATTTAGGTTTCACAATTTATGTTATGAAACATTCAGTTCTGCTTGATTCCCTACATAGACTTCAATGGCCTGGAATCTATCCCATGTGAATTGAAGGACAAAATGCTTTTTTGTTTGATAGAATAGTGAACAATTAATGAAATGGGTTATAAAGTATATAGCAATTTGCCAGAAAAATGTATTCTTTATTAATGTTTACACAGAAAACTATTCACCATGTCTCCTCTTCATCCCATTCAACCAAAGAACTCATTTCTTATATCACAGAGGAAGTTAAAAATCATATGAACAAATATTGATTGTTAATTTAATTAATAATCAATTATTAATTACTAATTTGATTATTGATATGGTATTTAGTATGGTGTTCATATGCATGATTATTTTCTAGTAACCGTGAGAAAAAGCTGGTAACATTGTTGTGTCTTGATGGTAAAACCTACTCATCCATAACTGTGCTGTGTTAAATGGAATATAAAATATACAATATTATTCCTTGTCCATACTGGATGCATTTTGTTGCATGAAATTTTAAAACACACTTCTGCCTTTCCCAGGACCATGGCCTGAGCTCCCAGCTTAGTTCTGATATCATCTGCTGATGGCTACCTCTCTTGGCTTCCCTGTTCCTCTCAGTTTAGCTCAGTCAAGAGCAGCTTCTGTCTTTCCTGGGAGCTGCAAATGCACTCCCAGTTCCTCCTTGCTTAGCTCCACCAAGCCGCCAGCTAAGGCCCAACTGTTCTCCTTCTCTGCCTACCTGTACTCCTTGGATGGAAAACACCAGACAGATTTATTGTTTTTAAAACTAGCCAGATAACAAAATTGTTGGGCCCTGTATCTCCTGCTCTAATCTTATGAGTTAGCTCCCACCAACCTCTTCAGCCCACACCCAAGGCTGAGGCTGCAGGCCCTAGGTGCCACAAGGCCTTACATGACTGCTGTTTTGTCCTCTTTCCAAAGCATCACTCAAATAAAACAAACAAACAAACAAATAAATAAATAAGCAAAAAAAAGAATGAAAAAAAATTCTTTCCCTGTGTCCTTTCTCCTCCTGGGACCTGGAAGTCCTGGGTCATCAGCCCCTTTTATATTAAGCCAGGTATCATCTGGCTGTTGCCAGGTAACTGTGCAGTGGATCCTAGAAGGAATGCTCCCATTGCTTCATTTTGATTTATTGTAAAAATAAAAAAAAAAACAGAAAGAAGTGATGGTGAATCAGGAATAGGGTCATTGTGTGATCTTTGGTTACTTCCTGCTGACTTTGGGGGTGATGAGTCTTTAGGAAATGTAAGAAAATGGGTGTGGGGATGTTGGTCTAGACTTAGGAGAGTTGTCTGGGTCCATGATGTCCAGGGTCTGTGGAACCATCTGTAGATAGGAAGAGCAGGTCCAGTAGAACCATCTGTGTCCGTGAGAGTAGACACATCTGTGGGTTGCTTCTCTGGAGTTGTCCTGGATGTAAATTTTTTAGTAAATGCCTGGACTTGACAAGATGCTGAAACACATACATACATAGCATAGCAAGGAGAGGAAACATGAAGCATTTAGTCACTGGAAACTGGTTGCATCTGTGAAAGCTTACATCTGAGAGTGTATATCTTCATCATGAAGCCTATAAGCAAGGCAGACCTATCTGTCCTTTTATAGATCCAGTAGTCTTAGCTAGTTAACAAGTTGAGTAATAAGATAATAAGGTGATGAATTAACTTGTGGTAAGGAGCTAGGTCTGGTTTTGGGGGCTTTATTTGTTTGTTTGGTTGTTTTTTGTTTTGTTTTGTTTTGTTTGTTTGTTTGTTTGTTAGCTATCAGGCTGCAGTTAGCTTAGCTGCCAATGATTTCACAAAGCTGGGAAGAATAAATTTTAATCTAGGAGTCATGAAATAATTAAAATGACAGAGGTTGCACTATAGCCTACTGCCTAAATAGTCCCCAGATCCCTGTGGTCTCCATCGTAACTTGGGTAGAGTTAGTCTGGCTGCTAGGCCCAAAACACAAAATTCTTGTTTGAGAAATGATCCACCATGACTTAGGCAATATGAGACATTTAACCCTCTGGATATCCTCTGTTGTCCACAGTGTAGACCAAGCCCTGGAAACAGGCAAAGCAATGGAGCAGTGTTTCTGAGTGGTTATCATACCAGAATCCAGGTAGAACCTTTTTGCTATGCCCATATCTTTTGACACATTGGGGTAAACTATCAGGATTTGGGAGTGTTTGTCTATCATAAGTTTAAACATTTAATGCTACATGTAGAAGATTTCTGACAAGATTGAGGGCAAGTCTATTAAGCATTTCTGAGTTAGACAACCTGTGTGTGTTTAACTACTTGTTCTAGAATGTATGTAGCAAATACAGAGAGCCCACTGTGACTTAACGACAGTAGCAAATACAAGGATGAAAGTGTATTTAAGGAAGTGATCTTTAACTTTTTACTGTTTAGAAATCGTTATTTCTAACGACAGGCAGGACAGAATGAAAACCTTGTCTTAGTTCTTAAGCATCTTTGGAGAACTTGTGTCAGGTTGTACTTCTAAAGGCAGTGAACTGAGGACTGCCCATAACAAAGATGGGGCTGCAGTTTCAGCTAGCCATGTATGTGACTGCCCTTATGTAAGATGGTGCTTTAGCAATAGCATGAGAAAAAAAACTTTTTTCTGCCCACAGCAAAGATGGTGGGCACTCACATGCCCATCTGTAGTTAATATGGCACTGAAGCTACAGCTTAGAGGAAAGTCACATTTGTTATATCTTAGACTAGCAGAAGCAGCAGTATATCAGAAAAAAAACACATACGCACACACACACACACACACACACACACACAGAGAGAGAGAGAGAGAGAGAGAGAGAGAGAGAGAGAGAGAGAGAGAGAGAGAGAGGAGTGGCTGACTTTTGTCTAGTGAACACTACACTTGGTTTAGCGCTTGTGTGGAACAGAATGGAAAGAAACCAGAGAACGCTGTGGCACAGTGGCTATGGGCAGAGCAACAGCTCAGCTGAATCAAGTCCTGGGCAGGGATAAAAAGTGAGTATGCCTGGGCTGTTTCAGGACCCATGCCAGGGAGAAGCTCTGGGTCAATTGGACCAAAGGACAGATCAAGTGGGTGAGAAATCGGGCATGCAGCCCATTTCTTGGCCTGTGCCAGGGAACGACTGGCAGTGGTTGGTGGAGCTGAGAAGTGTAGGTGGAGGCTCAGTTAGGTGTGATCTGAGCACACGTGAGTGGGGCGGTGCTACAGCTAGTGTTTGGAGTAGTTCTCCAAACTAGCTAGCAACGCTGCTCCAATGAGAGCATGTGTGGACAGAGCACATCTGGGACTGCTCTGTATGCTAGCAACAGCTAGCTATTTGCCGCAGAGATAGTGTCATAATCTAGGGAGCAGGGAACAAATGCAAAGATAATGTGTGTGTGTATGGGGGGGGCGAGGTGGAGAGCTGAGGATGATCAGGTGGTAGCACAAGAGCAAGTGGGGAAGTGAAATTGTGCTACAGTGGCAGAAACAGGGAATCAGGGAAGCTGGGTGGGGAGTAATCAGAAAGAGAATAAAGGGGGAGGGGAATGGACTATGGATCAATAGTGAGAGAATTAAAAAAGATATAATAAAATACAAAGAATTAAAAAAGTTTGTTTTGGCCAGTTAAGTGGCCATGTAAAGATATTGTTTGGTGGGTATAGGTACCAAGACTGGCCTCTGAATTAGATCTGGAAGCATCCCAGTAGGGACAAGGCAGGGAAGACCCTCTCGTTTTGGGTGAGAATAGAAGAGGAGATAGCAATTTGTCTATTCTAGTGTCCCAAGGAGAAATGCACTAGCTAGAGACAACAACCAGGCCAACTTACCAGATAGCCACAAGGTGAAGTTAGAGGCTGAGTTCTGGGCCAATGCCCTGAGAGATGGCGGTGGAATGATTTACTTAGGTCCAGCCTAGTATTTTTTCAGCAGAGTGCCAGAGAGCTTAGAGGGGCTGAGTTGCAGGACTAGCACCCGCAAGCTGTGCTACTCAGTCTGAGGAAGAAAGATTTACCTAATCAGGATTTTTTGAGCAGAGATAAAGAGAGAGGGAGAGAGGGAGAGGGAAAGGGACAGGGAGAGAGAAAAACATTTTGAGATAAGAAAGAGAGAGAGAGAGAGCTAACCTAAGGGTCCTAGAAAGGTCAGTGAGAAGACCAGTAATGACTGTGAATGTGTCTATCCTCAAAAACACCACAGGGTGGCTGTGAGCTCAACAAACCTCCCTTGGAAGCAGGGGACATTACACTGACCAGTGTGTGTGGGAGAGGGCGGAAGTTTTACCAATTTGATGAAGTTTGGGTGGATAGATCTAGCGAGTGTTCTATAATTCGATGTGGCAGCAGAAGATATGAACCTGCCAGTTTCTAAATCCAAGTCACATGGTACCATTGTTGTGTTTTATAACAAAGAAAGAAAGAACCAAAATATGTTTGGTAGAGGCACTGTATAGTGAGATGAAATGGGCTACCTCTGTGGGCCTTTTCCCTGAGGTACGAGCCATACAACAGATATAGTATGGAATAGAGTTTATTTTGGGCATGGGGAGAGGAGTTAGAAAGGGAGAGAGAGGGGCGAGAAGGAGAGAGAGGGAGAGGGAGAGAAAGAGAGAGGAGAGGCTAGCCATGGATACATGGAGAAAGAGGTGGAGGGGAATGGTGAGAGAAAGGACAGAGAGGGGGAAAAGTGAGAGTATAAGAAAGTAAGAGAGTAAGAAAATGAGGAGGGGGCAAACAAACCCTTTTATAGTGAGTCAGGCGTTCCTGACTGTTGCCAGTTAATTGTGGGGTGGAGCCTAGAAATAATGCTAATAATACTTGGTCAACGATGAATAGACTTTGCTTTACTATGACCCTTTGTTTTGTTAATATCTGAAGTTGAGGCATAAAGGGATGCCAAGTCCAGCATGGCCTTGGTGGGGCAGAATAATAGGGTTCCTGCCTCGGGACCAGGGTCAGCAGATCTTGGCTACCAGGGTCATAAGGCTTACTTGTATAATAATGTACATATTTTATATTCCTGCTTCAAGAAATGTCCTACCTGTCAATGTCAATGATTCCATGTTAATCAGAGATAGCAGGAGACAAAGAGGCTAAGGGTTGTTTAATGTTTTAGCCAAATGGTAAATGTTGGGACCTGAGAACAGCCCTTAAGGTGTGGAAAAGAACTCTAAAACCATAAGTTTGAAAGTATATAAATTTGCTGAGTGGTGGTGGCATATGTCTTTAATCCCAGCACTTGGGAGGCAGAGGCAGGTGGATTTCTGAGTTTGAGGCCAGCCTGGTCTAAAAAGTGAGTTCCAGGATAGCCAGGGCTATACAGAGAAACCCTGTCTTGAAAAAAAACAAAACAAATAAAAAAACCCAAAAAACAAAAAACAAAAAAAACCAAAAACAAAAAAACAAACAAAAAACACCAAAAGAATATAATTTCTTAAGTATGCAAAAATTACGAATGCAATATGAATTATATGAGGGGCTTCATGAAAATAAAGGAACAAAGACAACTATGACCCAACTTGTCAGATATATAGGAAGGAGATCCCACCGAGCTAATTTTTTTCTGTTTTTGTTTGTTTGTTTGTTTATGATAACAAAGGCAGACAAATTTCAGAGTTTAGGATCAGCCTGGGACAGAACAAGTTCAGGTAAAGGTGTAGTAGAAATGGTAATTTCAGGAGGAGGCCCACCCAGCTAGCTTCTTGTCTGTGCTTAACAGAGCCCAGAAGATCCCTGATTCTTTTTTCTATGTTAAAAGAAAATGTGTGCTTTTTGTCTCCTAAGAATGGAGTCACTGGATCCTGATTTATAGGATAATCAAAAGAAAACCTGATTTAGGACTAGATTGATATGTAAAATAAAAGACTGGGCTTCTGATCTGCAGGAAATGAGCTGTCCTGAGAATATTTTAAAATAGTAAGAGAGAATCACTTTGTAGAACCGTCTTAAACAGAATAAAAAGAAAGAGTGGTCTGGAGCTCTCCAGAGAAAGCAGATTAAAGAAAGAGGGAGACCAAGAGAGAGAAATAAGAGAGAGGGAGGGAGGGAGGGAGGGAGAGAGAGAGAGAGAGAGAGAGAGAGAGAGAGAGAGAGAGAGAGAGAGAAACAGATAGAAAGCAGGTTGTGAAGTTGTCTCTATTGTCTCTAGTAGAACATAGGCATCCAGCTTGAACACATTATTTGTTTTTGCTACTCCCAGATACCCCTTCCTCAGAGCCCCTCTTAAAGCCAAGGCTGGTCTTTGACAAAGCAAAGTCAAAAGTTAAGATATAATGAACATGATAAAAAGAAGTGGGAAAGTGATTTTTACTTTATTATATTATTAGATCATCTGTTTTAATTTCTTCACTAATATCACATTAGACAATACATTAAGAAAAAATTGGCAATGTAAAAATTCATTGTGTCAGGTTTTATGTGGATGTCCTTGATCCACTTGAACTTGAGCTTAGTACAAGGAGATAAGAATGGATCAATGTTCCCCAATAATTCCCCCTCCCCCCTCGGTTTCTTTACTAAACTGGATGCAATCTTTACAGGCCCAGGGTCCTCTCCTTTCTTCTTCTTGGGAATCATTTGACTTGCTATTTGTGTCTTGAGTATTTAGGGCTTCTGGGCTCATTAATATCCACTTATCAGTGATTGCATTTCATGTGCATTCTTTTGTGATTGGGTTAATTCACTCAGGATGATATTTTCCAGGTCTAACCATTTACCTACAAATTGCATGAATTCATTATTTTTAATTGCTGAGTAGTATTCCATTGTATAAATATACCATATTTTCTGTATCCATTCCTCCTTTGAGGGATATTTGGGCTCCTTCCAATTTCTGGCGATTATAAACAAGGCTGCTATAAACATAGTGGAGCATGTGTCCTTATTGCATGCAGGGGAATCCAACAGATGGGGGGGAGAGGAACTATGGGAACTAGGGTGGGTGGGAACTGGGAAAGGGGAAAGCCTTTGGAATGTAAACATAGAATATAGAAAATAAAATAAAATAAAAAAAAAACAAAACAAAACACACACACACACACACACACACACACACAAAAGAATGGATCAATGTGCATTCTTCTGCATGCTGACCTCCAGTAGAACCAGCACCATTTGTTGAAAAGGCTATCTTTTTTCCATTGGATGGTTGTAGCTCCTTTGTCAAAAATCAAGTGACCATAGGTGTGTGGGTTCATTTCTGGGTCTCAATTCTATTCCATTGATTAACTTGCCTGTCACTGTACCAATACCATGGAGTTTTTAACACAATTGCTCTGTAGTACTGCTTGAGGTCAGGGAGCCACCAAATTGAGAAAAGATCTTTACCAAGCTTGCATCCAACAGAGGGCTTATATCCAAAATATACAAAGAACTCAAGAAGGCAGACTACAGAGAGCCAAATAACCCCATTAAAAATGGGGTACAAAGCTAAACAACAAATTTTCACCTGAGGAATATCGAATGGCTGAGAAGCCCCTAAAGAAATGTTCAACATCCTCAATCATCAGGGAAATGCAAATCAAAACAATCCTGAGATTTCACCTCACACCAATCAGAATGGCTAAGACCAAAAACACAGGACAAAACAGGTACTGGTGAGGATGTGGAGAAAGAGGAACTCTCCTCCACTGCTGGTGGTTTGAAAGCTGGTACAACCACTTTGGAAATCAATATGGCTGTTCCTCAGAAAACTGGACATGATACTACCGGAGGACCCTGTTATACCACTCCTGGGCATATTCACAGAGGATTCTCTAGCATGTAATAAGGACACATACTCCACTATGTTCATAGCAAGCAGCCCTATTTATAATAGCCAGAAGCTGGAAAGAACCAGATGTCCCTCAGTAGAGGAATGGATAAAAAATATGTGGTATAGATACACAATGGAGTACTATTCAGCCATTAGAAACAATGATTTCATGAAATTCTTAGACAAATGGATGGAACTGGAGAATATCATCCGAAGTGAGGTAACCTAATCTCACACACACACACACACACACACACACACACAAACATTCATGGTATTTACTCACTGATAAGTGGATATTAGCCTAGAAGCTTGGAATACTCAAAGCAAAATTCAGATATCAAATGATGCCCAAGAAGAAGGAAGGAGAGGCCCCTGGTCCTGGAAAGGCTCAATGCAACAGTGTAGGGAAATACCAGGACAGGGAAGCATGAAGGAGTGGATTGGGGAACAGGGGGAGGGAAAAGGGCTTATGGGATCCAGGAAAGTGGAAATCATTTGAAATGTAAATAAAGAATATATCAAATAATAAATAACTAGTAAATTAATAAATTAATAAATAAATAAATAATAACACAGGACACAGGATTATATAAACTCCCAATTCCATTTTCAAATGGGTTTTATATTTTTGAATTTTTCTATATAAATTTCTGCATATGTGACAAAGACTAACATGATTATTGTTTGAAAGTATGGCCTCAAAGTTGAAAAATGATAATTGTGGCAAAAACAATGCATGTGTGTTTCCCCTATAACCAATTGGAAGTTCCTGGGTAGGATTTTTGAAATTGTCTATGCTGTTTATTCTATACACAAACATATACGTATTTTAGATCTTATAACTTTGTATACCAAATCATGGACCCCCCAAAAGATAGATAGACATGCTAAACTCCAGTATTCAGGAATGTGTCTCGATCTGGAAGTAGTCTGTGAGACAATCAAATTAAGGTAAGATCTCACTAAATTAGGGTCGGTCACTTATATCAATCATTATATACTAGACACGATAAGGATGGGATTTCCCTGATCCCTTGAAATGAATAATGTCTTCAAGCACCAATATTTCAAACATCTTTCTGCTTAGGCAGGAAAAATATATTTTTGCTTTTCAAACTTGCCCATAGCGAGTTGCTTCCCAGGTCTATAAATCTAACACATATTTTGGGAATTTCATTGAGGTTGAAATGTTATGTTTTAAAAACCATGTTTTTATCATTAAAAATACTTTCTGTCTATAGAATTTACCTAATTTTTTTTTATTTTCTGGTCCAGAGATTTTGCCTTCTCCTTGGTGCTGATGTGAGTGAGTTTGGACCTGGTTTTTTATAGTGGTCACTATCACCATACTACTCTCATACAATAACTTCAGTAATGATTAATGATCTGAATAAAATAAAACAGATTGATAAAAACTAAATATTCCCTTGCATATTTTGTTTCTATTTCTATAATGTATTGCTGATGTAAAGCATTTTTATATATGTTTCTATTTAATTTTCAGAAAAATAATATAATATTATCTCTATGGAGTTTATAAGGCAATCTTTGCATTACTTGAGGACAGAAGTGCAAGTTCTATTGTCAATTTAAGACTTTACTACATAGTGGTGAAATACTCTCCTTTGTTTTGATTTTGTTTGTTACTTTATTTGATGCATTTCTACCGTAAAGTTATATTTTATAAGAAACTTAAATAAGGAGGGACTTATTTTGGCTCCAAGATTAAACATACAGCTAGCTCATCATGATAGGGGAGGCATGGAAACAGAATCTTTTAAAATCTGTTTACAGTAAAACCAAAATCATGAAGAAGAAAGATCTGACTGCTGGTGCATTCCTTTTCTCTCCTTTTATTCAGACTTCAATAGAATGGTAGAAATGAAGGTAGCTGCTTTTTGTCCTTGTCCTAAGAACTTGCCTGATGCTGAATTAGGATTTCTTTTGAGGTATAAATTTTTATGAAAGCTGGATAGTCTTTATCAAGTGGTTTTAGTCATTACTTCTATATAGTTCTAAAGGGGGAAAAACAAATGGGGCAAAAAGAAATACAAAATATATGCTATGAAGAGAAAACCATGAAATGTATACTATAGACAAGCCTTCTGCAGAGATAGGAAAAATAATATGCCTGTCTGTATTGGAATAAATGTTGATAACAGGGTATGATTGCCCAAGGTTGGTTTCAAAGTTGTAACAGAGAGCAAATATTTTCTGTTCCTTTAGCAACAAGAAACAAAATCTTCTGGGAATGTCATTGATGAGGTTAGG
Source organism: Apodemus agrarius (assembly GCA_964023405.1). Taxonomy (NCBI): domain Eukaryota; kingdom Metazoa; phylum Chordata; class Mammalia; order Rodentia; family Muridae; genus Apodemus; species Apodemus agrarius. The sequence continues at coordinate 17,831,741 of OZ030006.1, forward strand.
ACAAATGGTAAGTATGATGTGGAATATTCCTAAATGATTTCAGAGAATACTGAGGCCAGGTAATAATATATGGTAGTGAAGTCCATGCCTGAATTTCCTGAAAGGCAAAGGGTCTCAGGAAAGATCATCACATGAAGCTGTAATAATAAATTCTGAATTGCTTTGGAGATCAGGGATGTTGACAATGTCAGAACATAGGATATCTACCAAGGAGAACTGAATTCAGGGAATAGAAACAGCCCAGGATGACACATGCTACAAGTAGTAAAACTGTAGAGGCAGAGCCATCTAAGTTATTTGACATTGGACATAGAGATAGAGAAGTTGTTGTTTGTCCTTCTAGATTTTGGTCTTGATTTCAACCACTATTTCTTCACTATTTCTCCATTCCTTCATTTTTTAATGTCAATATATGTTTTGTATCATCCTGTTTTAGAAGTATTTAACCTGCTTTATGATTTTAAAGGGATGTTATGGTTAAGAGATTGTCTTGAGTCTTAGAAAACACCAGGGACCTTTAAAGTTGGACTAAATATATTTTGCATTATGGTATGATAGGAACCTATGAGGTCAAGAGAGTGAGGAAAAGATGGTGATTTGAATGAGAATCCTACTGGCAGGCTCTGACACTTGAATATTGGTCTTCCATTAGTGGTGCTGTTTGAGCAGGCTTTAGAAATATTGCTTTGCTGAAGGAAGGAATTCACTGGGAGCAAGCTTCAATCAAGGTTTCAAAACCACAAGTCATTTCTGGATTCATTTTGGTTTTCACCTTACATTCAGTGTGTGAGCTCACAATGTGTTCTTTCACTCATTATAATTTCTACCTTTGGACTCATGGACTCTATCTCTCTAAAACCATAAGCCCAAACTAACTCTTTCTAGTTTAATTTTTCATCTGATTTTGTTGCTGTTGCTGCTCCTGCTTCTACTCTTGTTTTATTACAGCAATAGAAAATTAACTAATACATATATTACAGCTTTGTTGGGATGGTGTGCCCACCTTCAATCTGTGTTTCCTGCTCAGCCAAATGTTTTCTGAACACAATCTCATGGATGCATACTTAGGTGTGTTTTCCTGTAATTATAATTCTAATCAAATTGACAAGGAATTTAAACCAACATATACTGATGATTTATTTTACACTCGAGAGTTAATCTTGAGCAATTTAATTCTAGCACAACAGAATTAAAGTTTGATCACTGTCAGTTTTTATGTTACCATTCTTATTTTCATTTTCTTGAGCTGCATCTGTTCATCAAATAGGTACTTACACATTAATAATAGGTTATGTCTATATAAGTTCATAGGAATCAGATGCATAATATATTCTTCATTAATAGTTCTAACTTTTTTTAAAATTTATTCATTTAATGTGATCACTTTAAAAATTAAAAAATACATCAAAGCACTTTTCAAAACACTGACAGAGATGATGGACTTGGCACAGTTGGCCAAAGTGTATTCAAAACTCAACAAAATAAAATAATCTCTTTAAATAATCATATCAACATGTACTCGAATAGGATTGGTATATTAATTTCCAATAATATTTCAGAGGGAGTAAAACTTATCCTACTAAGTGTATATTGTTGCATAATACTCATTTTAATTAATTTTAAATGAGATCACCAATACTAACTAACAGCAAATCTATAAAGTACCCATTATATCAACTATAATATCAGGCACACCTAAAGCAAAATGATCTGTTCATACTGGTGGTAAACACTGAAGGTTTTCTCTAGATATAAAATACATAGAAAAAAGAACTAGTAGATAACTGCTGGAATTTAGAAGTATATGAGGTCAGTACTCAAAGCACCTTTAAATGTGATATTCTTTTGCCTAGAAATCAGTTCCCTGCTAGAACACTGTGGCACGTTGTCCACGAAATAGCTACAAAGCCACCATAAAATACTGCACTGTGAAAGAATGTTCTTATAACACAAAACTAAGTGCCCCAAATTCAGAGTTTATTATGCTCAGAATGACTTACAAATAAAACATAAGTTCAGTTTTATAAGGCAGCGTAAAGATCATTACTTAAGAGGCAAGCTGATAGGAAAGCTTTATTGCCCTCATAAGTTATTATGGAATTAACTCACAGTATGTTTGCAGCAGGTCTTTTCACTGAGGAGAACCTGCATCTTATGGAAGTCAGATTGAGACTTACAAGTTGAGAATCCCTAATGGAGTACTAAGCAGACTTCAAAAGCAAGCATATGGACTGAGTTACAATTTCTGAATGGCTTCACTGGAGTCATGAGATTAGTCCCCCAGTTTATTCACTGATACTCCAGAATGGCCAGTCATATTTTTACTACTTAGGAGTTGATAATCTTGAAAGGTTTTCATTTCTGGTTGGAAAGATTATTTCTTGTTAAAATTAAAAAGCAAGGGCCTTTGCTTCATCAATAAATCATGAGAAAGAAATCTCTCATTCTTTTACTTTCTAGGTTTCTTATTCTCAAAACAACTCAAAACATATGTGAACATCTTCTCAGTGAAATATGTGATGTAAAGTGTACTTTAATTATTCAACTTAGCAATTCCATGATGTGTATATTCCAAAACATGTTTTTGTACCTAATAAAATAGCTGTGAGAGAAAGTACGGAAGGCTTTCAATAAATGGATATTTTAAAGTTTAAGGCAGCTAAGAAGCAGGATGTGTGGAAACACATCAGGCCAGGAGTTAAGTAAAACTGAATTTAGAAACTTCTTCATCACTCAAGAATCATTTGATCCACAGTAAATTATAAAAATGACAATAATAAAATTTCTGAGGAAAAAATATTGAGGAAATCTAAAGAATTATTTGTGAAGCCTTTTGTATGTGTAAATTGTGTTGAGTTGTGTGGCATTTTTATTTAGGTATCTATTTAACCCATAAAAACATGATTCAACCAGAAAAGTTCAATTCCATTGTTAGTTTTCTTTAAAATGTAAGTCTCATATATCTTGTACTTTAGTGACTGAAAACACAATTGAATTCCCCTCATGATATATATATATATATATATATATATATATATATATATATATAAATACCCTCTTCATATGTATGAATACACACACTAAGACACACACAGAAACACACAGACATGCACACACACACATACACACACACACACACACACACACACACACACTCATTTCAAATCAATTACAAAGAATCTGGAAGTCACACTTGCCAGAAAAACTATTATAAGAACTGTATGTATATCACAACCAAACATCCTCAAAAAATTTCTTCTAAGAATGCATTTCAAATAAGGTCTACCTTACTAGGAAGTTTGTGTTACCATTTAATTTTATTGTGAATTGAGTGAGAGGATGTGGCGACAGTCCAGGATTTATTGACTTTGAGGTTGTTTAGGTAATAAGGAAAGATGTTTTCCTCTTCTGTCCTGTATATATTCTTTATTTTATCACCATCTCTCCATTATTTACTTTAGTTATTTTTCACTGATAACATGTGTCTGAAATTTTATTTTCTCCCTAATGATTTTAGCTTGTGTTGATTTATTAAATAGAACTCAGGCTTCAATCATATCATGAGGTATTTTATGTCTATATATACTTGAAAGTCTGATAATTTATTTTTCTCTGTCTCCTATGTGCTACTGCAAGCCTGGAATTTGACCCATAACTTCAACTAAAGACCCCACTCACCTATCACCTTTCAAAATGCTTAACTAAACACTCTTAACTAGTCAAGAGTCAGCGATAGCAGAGTCCCCTACTGTGCATCTTTGGTGTTGTACAGCTCATTGACAGCTGTAGAGAAGGCTCACGGTAAGCATGTTTGACATGCCCTGGTTTATGTCTCCTGTGTTTTACTGGAAAAGCCTTCAGCAGGTCACTGGCTGGACCTTCACAGCAAAGCTCTAAAGATGGGAAGTGTAAACGATGATTAAGTGTTGGCATAATTCTCAGATTTCCAGAGTGGCAGACTCACAGGTGTTCTTGATACAGCTGGAAGCAAGTTTTCATTTTATCAGAAGTTACTTATACATGTTAATTTTGGAGAGCATAAAAATATTGACTGAAAAACTGATTTATTAAATGATAGCAATGATGAAAAATCTGGTATATTTAGCCAAAATTGTTTCACAGGTTATCTACTAGAGCCAGATGAAATCTAAAGGGGAATGGTGACATATTCACTATATCGACTGAAACAAAGAAATAACACCAATCTAAGGATAGTATGCTTGATAGATAAAGAAAGACGTCATGATGGTGAAGGACCATGACAACTGTATTGATGAGTTAGAACATGATGCAACACCTGGGAGACACTTAGGGAAACTAGACTGTTTTTAAATATGTTTAAAAAAAGTAACCTATGTAAGGAGGGAGGGAGGGTGATAGAGATAGATAGATAGATAGATAGATAGATAGATAGATAGATAGATAGATAGATAGATGGATAGATCCCAGCACTTGGGAGGCAGAGACAGGTGGATTTCTGAGTTAGAGGCTAGCCTGGTCTACAGAGTGAGTTCCAAGACGGCCAGGGCTACACAGAGAAACCCTATTTCATAAAAAAATAAATAAATAAAAGATACATAACTCTCAGCTCCTCTTGCACCATGCCCACTTGGACATTAAGATGCTCCCACCTTGATGATAATGGACTGAAACTCTGATCCTGGAAGCCAGCCCCAATTAGATTTTGTACTTATAAGAGTTGCTTTGGCTGTGGTTTCTGTTCTCAGCTGTATAACCCTAAGACGGTGTGTTTTGCTGTTGTTCCCTTTACTCTGATTCCTAATTCATTTAGATGTGAAGAGTCCAAGGCACATGTTCCCATCATAATGGCCTCCATCATGCCATCTAGCAATGTTCACATCACCATGAGCTCTGTCATACAATCTAGCCATGACAGATGTAATTGTCTCAAAGTGAGTCCAGGCAAACCCTTCCATTGAAAGGAAAACAGATACAAGGAAAAGAAGATACAATGTTTACTTGGAAATTGGATAAATGATACTGAGAACCCAATTTTTTGAGTTCAAACTCCATCTTGGAGAACCTGACCTAAGTTTGAACTCAAGTAAATTAAGATGCTGGTACCTAGCATCAGTTTCCAAGTTACCTTTCAACAAAACCAGAGCCTAGCTCCAGTTTTTAAGATAACCCCAACTAGACCTGCGTCTCCTTGTTAATCAACCCCCCAAACCCAATGTTTAGCTCCAGTTTCCAGGTTAACCTTGCAACAAACCAGTCCTCTCCCTAACAACCACCAATTAGGAATAAACCAGAGGTTAAGTTTATGATTTGACTCTGAGCCCCAGTCAATTATGCTGAAGGCTACAGTGGCACACCAATTAGATGCTTGCCAGTCTAGAAACACTCACTGCTCACTTGCTGCTTTGGATAAAACCATGACTCTATGAATGCTTGAGGCTTTTCCTCCACCAAAACCATCCTATGAGCGGGCTAGCGGTGAGTAAAGCCAGAGCTAGCTTGAATAAAGATCCTGATGTGATCAAATAGGCATCTGGCTAGTCTTCTGGGGTTCATAAATAAGCCCTTGGTACCACAATACCAACTTTGAGAAAAATAGGTTTAAACACCAGAAAATATTTGTAACTATTTTCACTGATGTAATTAAAACATGCAAGCAGACAAACAAACAAAAAGTTTTTATAGAAAAAAAAAAGGCTAAGTAGGTAAAAGCACTGATAGACAAGCATGACACAGTTTGATCCCTAAAACGTGTATGGAAGAAGGAGACAATAGACTAAAACAATACAAAAATGAAGAAAAAAACACAAATTTCAAGGCAAAGAAGAATTAAATGACAGTATTATTTGGTTGAATTTAACACCAAACGTATCTACAAGCTATTGCTTAAAATATTACTTGACATCAGAACGACTTAATTGTAAAACAATTGCGCTCTAGAAGGAAGACATAGGTTTGATGATCAACACACACATGCCTGTACCCTCAAGACTGCGCACACACTATGCATAAATAAGTCATTTTTCGATCTGGATATGTTTTTTTGCTTTTCAAATATTCCTGGAAAATCACTTTTAAATAGTTTTACCAAATCCAATGTCATTTCTAAGGACTTTTCAAAACATATGGATATTACAAAGAATAATGAAGGACAGAAGTTCATCTTGCTGTGTCACATGACAATAAATATTACCATACAAATTCAGAAGTGACCTAAGGAAATACCTAGAGAAGGTTCCCATAAAGATGTTTATGGTACAAATAATTTGGATTCATGAATAAATTTGATAATGTAAATATGTTAATAGTCACATAGTTGTTATTCAGTTGCAATTATCTGTTAACCTAAAATAATAAGTAAGTTTGGCCCTCATACTAATGCTCCCTTGGTTTTGAAACTTGCCATCATATATTACCATGTGACTAATGTCAAATTGACATTCAAAGTCTTTATTTTCTTATCACAATAAAGAAGAATATTTAAGTAATCACATATAAACTCATATTAAAAGATCATTTTCTATTTGAAATAACCCCTCCAAATATGTTTGACTTAAACAGTACAAACTTTCCCACAAATGAAGTTCATATCTATTTAACCTGATATGTCTATGTAGCTTAGCGCCAACCTATTTTTGGAATTTATCTTCTAGCTAGACACCTCAGACTCTTAAGGCATTTACTTTTTTAACTATCCCTTGTGTTCTTTGCTTACCTATATAGTGCAGCTTAATGCTCCTGCCATAGATTGTTTCCAAGTTACCTTAACATTTGCAAATATAATCCATCCCAAGACTTGGATCTAGTATATGATTATTAATAAACACATCCCAGATCCTGAGATCACAAGCTCTTCCTTTACCTCCTATGTCAGAGCCAGAAACCTATTACCTTTGCAACTCTAAAACAGTCTTTTTATAAAAACATTCTTCAGGTTAATGAACACATCTTTTATATGAATCTTGTCTTTTGTTAGATTGAAAACTAATTTAGAGCAGAAAGCATACTCTTTATCTGTTCAGATTCTTTATGACAAATGGGCTTTTTAAAGGAACATATACACACACAACATAATTTATGAATGAGTAAATATCAAATGAAAGACTGAGAAATGGCACAATGCTTAAGTTATGGTGAATATTAGTAAATAGTAGTTCAGTAACTAGCTTTTAATTACAATGGCTACAACATTTCACATTACCCAATATAGATATTTTTATGTTTTTCAGAGATAGAGTATTAAGATAGAAAGTATTTTTGAAAACCTTATACCCTTGAAAGGCAAGTCATTTACCTTTGAACTTCCCTGTCCTCAGACTTATCCCAAGGCTATAATAATGTTTTATTATACGTATGGAGATTTATATTTTTAAGACATTTCAGAACTGTCCATTTGTTAGGGAAAACACCATAGAGCAGAACAAGGTAAGTGTGATTAAACAGATGTGACAGATAGGAAAACAGCAGCCGTGCCCAGGTGGCCTGGCCACAGAAAGTGGCAGTTTGGAGCTTCCTTTGGTGCCAGAACTCAATTTTCCCTTTCCTAGACAAACCAAACCAAACCAAACCAAACCAAACCAAACCAAACCAAACCCAACCAAACCAAGCCAAACCAAAACAGAATAACCTAGCAATGGACCTGCTCCTATTTGATTTTTAATTTTTTTTCATTTTTATCATAGAAACATTAATCAGTAGTCCTCATCTAGAAGATAGTTCACATGCATGACTAATCATCAAGCTAAAATCTTGTTCAAATAATTGCCGAAAACAGATACTATTTTCTGTTTTCAATTTAACATAATATAGAAATATTGATCAATAGCCATATATTTTTATTCTTATATGCCACCAACAAAAGTAATAATACTGATATTTATCAGATAAATTCTACAACCCCATTTAATGGTGTTGATTATTTGTTTTGGGGTAAGGCATAACCTTACACAAAGTTTTCCAAAAAATTTAACTGTAAAAATAGTGAACACATATGTACATAATAAAAATATCACATATAAAATATAATATGCATTTATCTTCAGTGATATAAATCTTCATAGAGGATAACTTTCCTTGTCACAGTTCTTGTCCCACACTTGTCAATGCAAAATTGATTTGAAAGTAGATTTTCTCCTTTTATGTTGAAGGTTGTGATTTGGGGCAATACAACAATAAATTATTCAGTTATTTTCTCTGTACTCTCAGAGGAAACAAATCTCCAAAAACTTGTCTGTCTCGAGTCAGCATTCTCAGGAATGTAGTGTTATTTTTTCCTGATGGAGAAGAAGGGTTTTTTTCCTTTTTCCTTTTTCTTTTGCCTTATTTATGGCTGGCACTTTTATGTTTTTGACTTACACAATCACTCTCTCACCATGATACCATTTACATTTCCTGAGAAAGGTTGAGATAATTTACTATTGATGTGCAAGCCATTTACTCTTACTGATGTGGAGAATCAGACTCATGACTCCTGTTAGTGTCAATCCTACTGACCCATAATGTAGAAATCAGGACTTGCATAAAAATCATCTGTGGACTATTTCAAACTTTAAGAGTGCTCAAATGTATTCATATATTGAATTATGGGTTTGCACAAGAGGATGGGAGTTAGTAATTTGAGTAGAATATACAAAACATACTCTATTTATTTTTGATGCTAGGTGCTCACTGGGACCAGGAAGAGTGCACGGTGATGGTTTAGCTGACACATTATCAGGAGTGTGCAAATCCTCTTTTGAATCTATGTAGATTTAAAGAGACAATGAGTTATGAAAGTTGAACCATTGCAGAACTTACCTCTAGATAAAGTAATAATATCATTCTGACCTATGGTGTTAGCATCTCCACTTGCTATGATGATGTTTTAATACAAGGTGGAAATGAAACTGAGCATCTGGAGATCATTCTCCTTCCTGTTTCACTGTCAAAGCAAATCAGCCTATTGTGTGGAAGTTTGGATATGCCAGTGATTCTGTTGCTATCACTTCAGTCACTGTCACAGACTCACAAAAGAGATTTTTCAACACTTCAGTCTCTTTCTCTGGCCAGCCATCCCAAAGACTACAGCATCCTCTGAAATGTCTGACAAAGGCACCTCCTTGGAAGATTTAACCATCATCTTCCAACAGAACTCCAACAGGTTAAACTTCTAATATCCTCAATCCAATCTCTTTTCAAATATCTTGAGGGAACCTGAGAGTGTAAGGGTCAAGCCTACATCTGATTTTAATTATAGGACACTGTATTGGGATACCTCAGGGACTTTTTTTCTTCAAGTTACAACATATGTTATGCTTAAAGGTGGAAAGGCTATTTTCTGCCTCCACATCACAGAAAAGCCACACTTGCAGGATTTTGATTGTTTGATGCTTTCATTGTGGATGAACTACTAAAGAAATTGCTCTAAGGAAAACTTTTAGTGTCATAATATCTTTAAATGGTAAAATATTAGCAAATGTTTGACTTACACCAAGCCTTCCAAGACAAAGAGATAATTTCCTTACTTTTTCAAAACAGCAATACAGAAATTCCCTTTTCTATTTCTGAAATGTAGATGAAAGTAAATTTTAATTCTTAGTCACAGAAGAAAAAATCACTCAGATACATAACATGTGAATATATATGCACATATGTGTACTGTAGAAGAGGAATATATGAGCCTTAGATACTGGTTTCTTCTTGAAGTAAGTTATATGCACAGCTTAGTGAATTTATTGTTTAGCAGCTATTTTTGATATCCAGTTCAAGCCACATAGCACTAATCACTAAAGCTAACCTTGTGGTAAAGTAATAACGCCATGCTGAGCTATGCAGTCAGCCTTTTCACTTGCCACAATGATGTTTCTTAATGTAAGGTGGAAATGAAACAGCATCTGGTGCACATTCTTGCTCTTCTTACTGCTTCTAAGCACTACAGCATATTGTACTGATGTTTACATGTCCCTGATCATTACTTGCCTTTGGTTAGCTCTAGGATAGAGGCTAATAGAATTGACTTATATTTCTAAAATGTAAGAAAGTTTAGAATAGTGCCTTGGTGTACAACCTGATTGTTGTACACCATATAACAATCAGCTCTAATTAAGGTAAGCCACTTAAATAGAAGCTCGTTTAAATTTTATTCTTGCAAAAAACAGACTCTGATCTTTTAGTGTCAAGTTTATATGTATGTTCATAACACATAATAGTTAAGTATGGTGACACTGAAGAGTTGATTTTAATCTTGTTCAACTAGCTGAGAGTTGTAATTACTCTTTCCCATCTCTCTCCACCTGTGTTGTTTAGAGGAAAACCACACGTGCAGCTGTCACTTCAAAGTCTGAGTCTATGTAATATATATCCTGCATCCCCAAGATATTATTCTAATTTTTCTTAATTTTTAGTAATACGAGCCTTCCCAGCAAACTGACTACACAGATTCCTTTCCAGAAAGGCAGATTTTATCAAAGGTTCCCCAATTGCTTCTATGATAGTTTGATATTAGATGGCAAAACTGTAGTTAAGTGTGGCGGTGCACATATCTAACATAGCACATTTACTGGGAAAGCTGAGACAGGAGGTTCTTGTATTCAAGGCCTGGACAATCTATTGCTGTTTTTCCTAATAAGACTATGCATCTGAAAGAAAGAAAGAAAGAAAGAAAGAAAGAAAGAAAGAAAGAAAGAAAGAAAGACTGAAAGGAAGGAAAGAAGGAAGGAAGGAAGAAAAAAGAAAGAAAGAAGCAAAAGATATAAGAAAAAAGCATGAAAGAAAGAAAAAAGAAAAGAAATCCACCAAAAGCTTTCAAAAAGGTGAAAGGAAAGAAAATCCAGATAGAGTTACTGAGCAAAAGTCATTTGGGACCAATGACTCAATACATAATTATATCAATACATAAGTGTGTGTGAGTGTGTGTGTGTGTGTGTGTGTGTGTACACGAGTGTGTGTATATGTGTGTATGTGATACCATACGTTATTTGTTTCTCTGTTACTAATATCAATTGCTATTCAGTTCACTCATAATTTAAAAGTTATACAGTCATTTTTCAGACATCACAAAATAGAAACAACATGCTATTTCATGAATCATCTTTGATTTACAAAAGGTAAAGCTGGAGAGCAGTTTTCAAAATCACATCCATGTAAATGAATGTTCTCACAAGCATTTTCATCTTTAATCATGATTATTTTTAGTTCCTTGTCATCGTGAAATGAAAGCCCTTGATGGAATTTCCTGATTTATGTGAGAAAAAGCGAAAATTAATTCTAGAGATGTCACATGAGTAATGATTCACAATGGAAAATACTTTGAAATCTTGAGTAATCAGAGAACTGCTAAGAACTGAAAACCATTATGAAGTTTGTTACAAACATTACATCCTTTATAGTTACCATCTTCATGTTTATATTTTTGATGAAGATAAATCACTACCAACCAATCATCATGATAATTAATTTTACAGAGAAATTGAAACTGCTTGGGTAAACATCTCATTCCATGGTGAGTAAAGCAGAAAGACAGAAAAAAAATGTATACAGAAATAAACCCAAATATTATGGTCTGATTTTATTCCTTCAGTATTATTTGTCCTAACATCCTAAAATCCTAACTGTCCCAATCTAGCAATATTTAGATGTGGCTATTGGAATAGTATAAGATCAATAAGATTCAGCCCAGATGGATGTCCTTTTAAAAGAGATCACAGGAGGCTACCTAGTGCTTCCATAGGAGAATGCAAAATATCAGATTGCATGCAGAAGGTATTTCCCAGGACAGTCAAATGATCATTGTGAGGCATGATTTAAAGGGGATTGATTTTATTTTTTTATTTTTTACATAAATTTAATATGTCTAAAGAACAGCTGTGGAATTGATGTCAGTATGTTTCTCAGAAATATAGTAAAGCAACTCTCTCCAGGTAGGCATATGTTTTAAGGCAAAACATTTCTTCAGAGTACTATTATTTAATTGTGTTTCTTGTATTGTTTATTATGCCTTCTATAAGAAGAGTAGCATTAACATGAGAAAGTTACTTAAGCATTTCTATTTATGCTTTTAAATATGAATATGTTGAACAGTTTATATTAACTTAAGTCTTAATTTTTTGTATGTGTATAGAATGCATATGTGTGCCCACATGCATGTGGGTATGTGTGTATTTGTTTATGTGTGGTGGCTTTTATCACTCATTTTATCATCTCAGGTAAGGTATTGATGAATTAGGAGTTAATTGATACAGCCATCTTAGCTGATCTAGTTAGCAAGCTTGCTCTGATCTGTGTCTTTGGCATCTTAGTACTTCAGTTACAATTAGGCTATTATATCTGTTTAGGTTTAAGTGCTTGCTTGAGTACTAAATTGGGGTCCTCACACTTGCTACATAAGCACTTTACACTGATCACTATTCACAACCTGTACTTAAATTTTTATTACAGAATAATTTGTTTTTAAGAAAAAAAACTATGTTCCCATATTAACATATATATTAAGTATTATTGAAAATGGCACATCATCAATCCTAAGGAAATTGTAAAATAAAATGAATATAAACAAGATAGCAAGAGTAAATGACTGCAGTTTTTTTGGAAATGGCATGAAAAAATGCTTTGATTTGGAGACAGACACATGGAATTGTAGTTCTGTTGAGCACCGGATTTAGCATGAAGTGATACAAACATCCAGAGTCTATGACTTTTACGTGACTCATCGTTAATGTAGAGTACATTTTGGTAGAATCAAGGCAATGTACTTTATACAGTTCGTCATAAATTTTAGTAATACAGTGAAATACCAGTTAAAGGCTATTCAATGGCGGAGAGGGTAATTGTATTCCCATGTGATAAGAAAGCTAATATACCTTCATAGGTAGATTTTTTTCCAGTATTTTTTTGAGAGTGGTTGAAATATATTTGTGGAAAACAAGAAAGAAATTGCATTTTCTGGTAAGAAGAAAAACAATAATATGGAAATAATCATAGGGTTGTTTCATGCATCTGCCCAACAATTAGTTCATGGCTTTCTTTACTGACAGATCAAGACCCAATTGGGGAACAGGACCTTAGCATCAGAACCGCTCCCTACACCAGCTAATATCTCCCACCTGGAAAAATCCTCACCCTTATCATTACACTTAGCTCCATCCCTCTCACCTGCCCTAACTTAAATGTGTGGCTGTGTCTTTTATTCAAGTGAAGTTGGGAGGGGGTTGGTAGTGTGGCCCTTGCTTCTGGAGCAAGGCCTGGTAGCTAAAAGCTACATGCAACAGATGGCAAGGAAAGTGGAAAAAGAGAATCCACTATTAATTTAGATATTCTTGGATTGATCACATATACACATTGATATAAGTCTAGGAAGAGGGAAAACTGGGTTCTCAGGGAGAGGAAAGGAGTAATGTGGTGGCTCCAGCCCATGAGAAACTTAAACAAAAGAACTCAGAGGCAGGTTCAGCTCACAGGTGCTGAGATCCCCTGCTGTGGAAAGAGACAGAATGGCTGCTCTGAGGCAAGGAGCCAGACAATAAAAGCTAAAGCTGCCTGCTTCCTACAAGCAGGTTATCAAAGGATTTAATTCTAAAGTTTGGTTTAATTGTTCTTAAAGATAGATGGGAATACAGATTTTGGCTGAGCCTTGTGGGGAATTCTTCCTGCAGTTCAGAACTAATACAAAGAGCTGCTCATAGGCACTGGGAGCTCCTGTTGTGCAGAGACAAGCTGCTTGGAGGAAGGCAGAGGCAGACAGTAAAAAGTTGCTGGTCTCCAAAAAAGCAGATAAAGGATAGAGATAAATGAGCTTTAATTGTTTTTAGAGATAGCAGGCAGATTGAATGAAAAAAAAAGCTTTAGAGAAGATTTGAAAAGATCTTGTCAAGATAAGCTCAAATTCTTTGTAAGTGGGCTCTGCAGGAATTCTGAGATTGATTCCTGGCATGACAGACTAGAAGCCTAAGAATAGGTTTATACAATAAGAAGGGGATAGGGTGCCTAGCCAATTTCAGACAGTAAGAACTTAGGGCTTGAGAATTAAATATAGAGAGTTCATACAGTAAGTAAGACTCATGAAATTTAGGCCTTGATCTCATGAAGGTCATGAGAGGGCAGTGGGCAGTTGGAGCACTGTCTCAACAGATAGTTTGTTTAGATTGCTTTATTTGCTTTGAATTGTTTTAATTATCAAAATTAGTGGGATTTTTTAGTTTAGTGGTTATATTAACATTTCTTTGGAGAGAGATCAAGCTAAACATTTAATGATTTCTGGTTACTGGACCAAGGACATGCTATTTTGGGAGAAAGGCTCTTCTTCTGTGTTGACAGGAAAGGAGATTAGACTCTGAAGCACTTCCAGAGTGATATGGATCATATATGATAGAGGGAAACCCCTAAAGAACTAGAAAAATACAAGAGAATCAAACATTAAAGATAGGCCGGGCATGGTGGCGCATGCCTGTAATCCTAGCACTTGGGAGGCAGAGGCAGGCAGATTTCTGAGTTGGAGGCCAGCCTTGTCTACAGAGTGAGTTCCAGGACAGCCAGGACTACACAGAGAAACCCTGTCTCAAAAACAAAAACAACAACAACAAAATAAAACAAAAAAAAACCATTAAAGCTAAAGATTTTTGTGCCATCCTTCATATAGCATGAATGAAGACATTACAATTGGTTATTAATAAAATTAACTCATAAAAAGACAGCTGTCTTTCACATGCTCAAACAAGGAACAAAATTTCATCTTTAGCTAATTTGTGCACCCTGAACCATCCAAATGGACATCTTAATGTTAATTAAATTTTGTTTGTGAGATTTATATATTACAAAATATACAGCATTCATGAGATTCATCCTCAGAGATGCTGAACTGACCTGCTTGGATCCCCTGTGTCATGGATTCCAGGTCATTTTGCCTCATTCAAACCTTCAAATTGATATAGTCAGAATTTCCATCAAGTCCTGAGCTTTCTAAGTATACAAAGACAGGATAACAGATGCTGAAGCTAGCTTTCCTAGATCTACCCAAATTTTCTAACTGACCTACCTAATTTACCTATCTCTACCTACTTTTAAAGAATTTTTCATCACCCCTGGCCAGCCAGAAGAAGTTATGGAGAGTTGTCAACCCAATTCCCCAGGTTTGAGGCTCTGGTAATAGTTATTTTTGAAATTATAGAAAAGTTGTCATTGTAAGGGATAATTTGGGAATGGTCATAATTTTGCACAGGGAGAAAATTGGTGGAATTGATTGTGTAGCCATAATTTCAGTTAGTAGAAATCTTTAAAATTGATGCAAAATTGAAGTTATAATTTCATACAGTGTAAACAGAATTTATCTTGATAGAGATTTAAGATTTCATTAGTATGAATTTATTACAGTGATACAAAATATAAGATTAATATTGTTACTCTTAGATAGGCATTTTGCCTATGCAATTCATTTTAGAAGACAAAGCTTAGACCCAGTCCTTCTAATAACTGCTATTACAAACTGTTTTTCTATGATTAAGTAATATGAGTTAAGGGCCGGATAAAAAACTCATGGTTATGTCAGATTCTGATTTAATTATGAAAGATGTTTTTTCAATATATTTCAATTAGAAATAGCTAAGAATAGTCAAGATTTAACATTTCAGATTACCTTATACACACACACACACGCACATACACACACACACACACACACACACACATTCTTCAAAAACGTCAGAAGTCCACAGAATGTGATATTTAATGTTATGTAATCATTTGTCAATGAGACATATCTGTTCCTGACAGCACCCACTCTTAATTTAAAAAAGATATTGAGCATTTTCACCTCCAGACAAAGTTGCTTATCATGGCAAGGTAGCCACTGGGCAGAAATTGCCTATTTCATCTGCAAACAAAATACTGTCTGGGAAAAGGACACATTATGAAGAATGGTTGGCTGTTGGCTCTGCCAATACTGGGATAAGCAATCTTTAGTAATTCTGCTTTGCAAAAGTCTGTCAGATGATTGTGGGCCACAGGGATGAAGATTTATGCTCCAAAATTTGAGGAATTAGGGAGCTGTCCAGGTAGTCAGCTGTCTCTACAATTGTTCGAGGAGCTATGTTTGGTTCTTCCTATATAGCCAGGTAATGTTTTAGTCATTCTCATATTCCTGATGGGATTAAAGACTAGTTTTTGTCTTATAAGTTGTTTAACAATAATAGAGATGTTATAGAGTGGAAGACATGTTTTTCAGATGGTGTTACAGGCTAAATCCTAAATTAGGGACTGTTAAAGGCAGCCTGGTTTCTGATTGATCTAGGTTTAAAACCCCAGTGACCCAGCAGGTGATCCTGTAAGGAACAGTAGGCATTTGCCAAGTTCCTAGACTCCAGGCTCCTGACATGAGGCCACAGATCTCCACTCCATAGATCTGTGCCCATCAGTCATGTAAGGGTCCTCACTCTGTCCTCAGCTCTTCCAAGGCATCCAGTGGCATCTGGGGTGCCCAAATGTTAGAGAACCTACTGTCCCCAGCCTCCATGCAGACCTGGGGACCCATCAGCCCAACTCCAGCAGATTTAAGGTTTTCACTGTTATACATTTTTATATTGATACAATATTTGAGGTTAATACTACTACTGTTAGAGAGGCATTGTGCATATGCAACTCATTTTAGAATACAAGGCTTAAACCCAATCCTTCTTAACAGCTGCTATTACAGACTGTTTATGATGATTAAGTAACATAATTTAAGGGCCAGATAGTAAACTTATGGTTATATTAGATTCTGATTTAATTATAATAAAGAGTTTTAAATATTATTAAAATGGAAATGGCTAAAAGTAATTAAGGTTTGACAGTTCAGATATTCTTTTTTTGTTTGTTTGTTTGTTTTGTTTTTTACGAGACAGGGTTTCTCTGTGTAGCCCTGGGTGTCCTGGAACTCACTCTGTAGACCAGGCTGGCCTTGAACTCAGAAATCCACCTGCCTCTGCCTCCCAAGTGCAGGGATTACAGGTGTGCGCCACGACTGCCCAGCCGAGTTGAGATATTCTTTATGTATATAGTCTTCAGAAACATCCAAAATCCACAGAATGTGACATTTGTTATATTATGATTAAAGATTATTTGACAGTGAGACATGTCAGCTTCTGAAAACTTCCTCATTCTCCTTCAGAGAAGAATTTGAGCATCTAAACTTCCATACAGAGTTACTCCAGTTATGACCAGGTAGACACTAGACAAAAATTCATCTACAGAAAATAGACACAGTTCAGAAAGGACACAATGCAAGATAGGTGACAGTTTTGTTCTGACAAGACAGAACAAACTATGTCTTCATAATTCCTACTTAATTTTAATGTTTATTGTTAACATTGGAATGTTATATTAGGGGCTGTCCAGGTAGGTAGTCAGCTGTCTCTACAATTCGTTTAAATTTTTTTTTATTTTTAATTTATTTTTGCCAATGTGAATAAGATTTATTTAATAAATACATATCAAACCCATACATAAGTCTACCATCAGCTTAAATAAGAAATAAAAAGAAAATTAAAACCCTGAATTGCATGTTAGTAAAGAAAACTAACCCTCTTGGTCATCATTTAAACTAGTTGCTCTGTGAGCTGCGTTCTCTTTCTCTTTTTGTAGTTTGACTATGGTCCAGTACTCTGGAAGCTAAAAGGCTTTCAGAAGCATTTCTGACACTCAACCCACACAAATCTGTTTGGGTGGAGTTATATGGATGAATATGCCATTTGGTGAACAATATAACTGAAATGTATTTAAAACATTAGGAAGTATGTTATTTCAAATTCTTTCATTCTGAGCTATTGTTCTATGGTACTGTTGTGAAAAGGCACAGTAATACTATACATGCTTTATAAAATATAAAAAATTTAAGATCTCTCAAAATACAAGCCTGTCCAGTATATTAGTATCCAACCCTTCTCTTTCTCCTTCTGAATGTATGAGTGTATGCTGTGTACAGGTGCTCTCAGCTATTCCTGGACATGCCTCGACCAGATATTGAAATGTGGAGATATTGGTATATCTCTGTTATTACTGTTCACTGTAGTTGTTTTGCTGTCTCACAAGCCTGGAACTTGCCATTTCCATTAGAGTGGCTATTCATGAACTCTTAGGATTTGCCTGTCCCCTCCCCACATGCTGGGGTTATGAGTATAGACAAGTCTGTCCAGCTTTCTATATGGTGTTGGGAAATTGAACTCAGGTCCTTATGCTTGTAGACAATTAAAACTTTGGAATGGTAAACAACTAAATGCTTATAGATGTTTCTTCTTTTTCTTCTTCTTCTTCTTCTTCTTCTTCTTCTTCTTCTTCTTCTTCTTCTTCTTCTTCTTCTTCTTGTTCTTCTTCTTTACTTGTCAGGCAGGCAAGAGAGAGGTTCAGCTCCATGTTCTTTTTTGTTCTTAAATTTTCTATATTCTTTGTTTACATTCCAAGTGATTTCTTCTTTCCCGGTTCCCCACTCCCTATAAATTCCATAAGCCTTCTTCCCTTCACTCATTCCCCAATCACCCCCTCTCATTTCTCTGTCCTGGTACTCCTCTAAATGCTGCATCAATCCTTTCCAGGACCAGGGCCATCTCCTTCCTTCTTCTTGGGGGATCATTTGATATGTTAACTGTGTCTTGAGTATTCAGAGCTTCTGGGCTAATTAATATCCGCTTATCAGTGACTGCATTCCATGTGTATTCTTTTGTGATTGGGTTACCTCACGTAGGAAGATATTTTCCAGTTCCAACCTTTTGCCTAAAAATTTCATGAATTCATTGGTTTTAGTTGCTGAGTAGTATTCCATTGTGTAAATATACATTTTCTGTATCCATTCCTCCACTGAGGGACATCTGGGTTCTTTCCAGATTCTGGCTATTATGAATAAAGCTGCTATGAACATAGTGAAGCAGCATGAGAGGGGCATAGAACAGACCATACCATGAAGGAAAGAAGGGTGAGATGGCTGAAATGTAATAAAAATGGAAAGCAGTGCTATGGGGGAGCTACCCAGAGGGTATCAGGACAGCAAAGATAAAATGTAGATTTGGAGGTTGTTAATCCAGGTATATGGGAGGGCAGTGTTTGCTAACTGTGGGGAGGTTTAAAAGCGCCCAGTCATTGAACTAATCAAGAGATATCAAAATTATTTGGTGTGTGTGTGTGTGTGTGTGTGTGTGTGTATGTGTGTGTGTGTGGCTGTGCGTGTGTGTGTGTGTGTGTGTGTGTGTGTGTGTGTGTCTTTCATTCACAAATCCAGAGGGCTCTGGCAGGTGGCCTGAAGAATTACCTAGGAGCCAAAGTTGTTTAACTAATTCACTGCTGCATATCTCTTAACAAATTCAGCTTTACAGAAGGTACTAGATGGAAAAAAAGGACATTAAGTATGCAAGAAATATATTATCTCACACCACCACCAAAATCAAATGTAGGGAAACACACACACACACACACACACACACACACACACACACACATACAAACTACAAACAACAAAATATCAGATATTCCAGCAATCATTGGTCACTGATATCTTTTAATATGCATGGACTCAATTTCCCAAGCTAGCAGAATGCATGTAAAAATAGGATCCATATTTTTGCTTAAATATGTGAAACACACCTCTTCTCATTGTGTCCTGGATTTCATGGATGCTTTGGGTTAGGAGCTTTTTGCATGTTGCATTTTCTTTGACTTTTGTGTCAATGTTTTTTTATGGTATATCTTCTGCAACTGAGATTGTCTCTTCTATCTCTTGTATTCTGTTGATGATGTTTGTATCTATGACTTCTGACCTCTTTCCTAGGGTTTTTTATCTCCAGAGTTGTCTCCCTTTGTGATTTCTTTATTGTTTCTGTTTCCAGTTTTAGATCTTAGATGATTCTGTACATTTCCTTCACTTCTTTGATTGTGTTTTCCTGTAATTCTTTAAATGATTTTTGTGTTTCCTTTTTAAGGGCTTCTACCTGTTTACCTGTATTCTCCTATATTACTTTAAGAGATTTATTTATGTCATTCTTTTTTTTTTAATTTTTATTTTCTATATTCTATGTTTACATTCCAAAGGCTTTCCCCTTTCCCAGTTACCCCCCACCATATGTCCCATAATTCCTCTCCCCCCTGCCATTCCCCACTCATTCCCCCCCCACGATTTCTCTGTTCTGGGTCTACAATACTAGTCCTCTGTCTTCATCATCATGAGAAGTGATTTTTATATCTGAATCTTGGTTTTCCTGTATGATGGTGTATCCAGGTCTTGCTGTGGTGGGAGGATTGGGTTCTGATGATGCCAAGTAACCTCAGTTTCTGTTGCTTCTCTTCTTATGCTGTTTCCTGCCATATGTTTATCTCTAGTACTACCTGCCTTCACTCTATATAACTGGAGCCTGTCCTTCCTGTGATCCTGGTTGTGCCTCAGAGTTCAGCTGTCTCTATGATACTGTGATTCTGGGCTCCTGTGATACTGAAATTCTGTGTATGTCAGAGTTCCTGGGAGTCAAGCTCCCTCTGGGACCCTGAGATTCTGGTGTAACCAAGTTCCTGGGATCCTGTGACTCTGGGCATGTTAGAGCATCTGGGAGTGAAGCTTCCTCTGGGTGTTGTAGGACTGGCTGTGGAGTTTATACTCAAGGTCTGCTCAGGGCACCAGGCCAGACTGGAATGCCATATTTCATATTTAAAAATCCTATATTCCATTGATTCGAATTTCTTTTAAAATGGATAATTTTCTTGATAGTTAACATTTACCAAAGTTACATCAAGATCGGATAAGCAATGTAAATAGACCTAAATGATAAGGAAATAGACGCAGTCATTAAAGTCTCTAAGCCAAAGATTGCCCTGGTCAGATAATTTTAGTACAGAATTCTACTAGATTTTCAAAGAATAGTTAATTCCAATACTCCTCAAATTATCTCACAAAATATAAACAGAATGAATATTGCCTAATTTATTTTATGAAGCCCTGGTCTTCTTGATATACAAACCATACAAAGATTCAAAGTAAGACAATTATAGCCCAATTTCCCTTACATGCATTCATACAAAAATCCCTAATAGAATATTTGCTAACCAAATCTAAGAACATATCAAAAAATCATTCAACATGATTAAATAGGCTTCATCCGATTCAACATGAAAATTAGTCAATGTAAATGAACATATACACAGAAGAAAGGAGTGGACACTGGTGCTAGAATGGACCAAAACATCATTGTGGGAGAGTACAAGAACAGTAAAGTGGGAGGGGGTGGATGCGGGAGCAGGGGGAGGGAAAAGGACATGTGGGACCTTTGGGGGTGGGGAACCAGAAAAAGGGAAATGAATTGTAAATATAGAATATATACAATAAAAAAAATCAAAAAAAAAAAAAGAAAAAAAAGAAAAAAAGCCTCACATCTCCCTAAATGCTGAAAAAGCCTTTGAGAAAAATACAACTCCCCTTTATAATAAAAGTACTGGAGAGATTAAGGATACACGGAAATTACCTAAACTGGCAACTTACAGCAAGCTGCGAGTCACGGTTAAATTAAACGGAGAGAAACTCCACACAGTTCAACTATAATCAGTTAACAAATAACACTGCCCACTCTCTTCCACTCTTTTCAGTATAGTTTGTAGTCCTAGTGAGATTAGTAAAAGAAATAAAACACATCAAGAAGATACAAATTGTGAAGGAAGAGTCACAGTGTTGATTTGCAGATGATATGATAGTATTAATAGGTGACCACAAAAATTCTATTATGGAACTCCTACTGCTAAAAAACATCTTCAGTGAAATGGCTAAATACAAGATTAACTCAAAAACCAGTAGTCATTCTACATAAAAATAAAAATTGGACTCAGAAAAAATTAGGAAAACAAATAGACACAAATAATATATAATATCGTGGGGTAAACCTAGTCAAGTAAGTGAATGAATGACTCATGTTCCAATTGTTTCAAATCTTTGAAAAAAAGAAATTTTAAAAAATGTCAGAAGGTAGAAAGATCTCTCATGTTCATGGATGATGGGATTAACATAGTAAAAATGGCAATTCTACCAAAAACAATCTACAAATTCAATATAATTCCCATCAAAATTCCAATACAATTCTTTACTGATCTTCAAAGAACAATATGTAATTTCATATGGAAAGCACATACCTGTAATATTCATATTTTCAAGAAGGGTTAACTCACTGTACATTTGTCATTTTTTCTAAAACAAAAGAATATACCTTCTTCTCAGCACCTCATGGAACCTTCTCTAAAACTGTGCATATAATCAGTCACAAAACAGGCCTCAACAGATATGAAAAGATTGAAATAATCCCATGCCTCCTATCAGATCATGAAGGACTAGGGCTGGTCTTCAATTACAACAAAACAATAGAAAGTCCACATACACATGGACTGAACAGCACTCTACTCAATGATAAGTTGGTCAGGAAAGAAATAAAGAAAAAAAATTAAAGATTTTTTTTTTAGAATTTAATGAAAATGAAGCCACAACATACCCAAACATATGTGACACAATGAAAGCAGTGCTAAGAGTGAATAGCTCTGAGTGCCTGCAAAAAGAAACTGCAGAGAGCATATAGTAGCAGCTTGACAGCACATCTGAAAGCTCTTCCACAAAAAGAAGCAAATACACCCAAGAGGAGTAGATGGCAGGAAATCATCAAACTCAGGGCTGAAATGAACAAAGTAGAAGCAAAGAGAACGAGGCTTTTCCAAATATTATTTATGAAAAGTTGCGAAAAGTTTTGAAAGGCCCAAAGAAAGGGTTCTACTACTTATCCAGTTTAATGTTTTAAATCATAAATATCACCTAGAAATTAAAAAAATATATAAGAAGGAATCGATGGAGATTGAGGGAGCAGATTTGATGATTGGTATTAGGAACAGTTTTGATGATCTGTGCATTACATCATCTTGAGAAATGCTCAGTCTATGACAACTTTCTTGGTTCATCTGGAGAGCAGCTGTTCATAGTTGTGTTCTTTCTAAATTCCAAATATTTTTTGACTCTGAAACTCTTGGGAGAAACTGTGACGGAAGCTGCACGGGATAACATATTTGCTTTCACGGTGACAATCAGTGGCAAGCAGAGTGGGAGGTGGGAGACAAGCAGTGCCTGTTGGCAGCAACAGCTGCTAAGCAGAGGCAGCACCATGAGGTCAGACTTTATGAGAAAATGTTAACACATTAACTTCCAACTTCATTGAAGTATTAGGAGTCTCTCAGCCGTGAAAGATATGGAACTGACTTCCTAGCGCTGTCCCATAAAAGCCTGCTAAATAGCCACGTGATATTTATGAGAATTTCAGGCTTTGAGCTTGTTCCTTTTTCTTACATGAAATATTTTACAAGAGTATGCAATTGTGTTTTGGTTCTATATGCTTATTTATATGCTTTTAGTAAACCTTAAATTCATTGTAAGGAACTTACATATGTAATAATGAAAGAGGCTTCCAGCAACCGTCTCAACCAATTTCAGAAGACTACTGTGCTGCACTCTTAGGTTCTCTCTCTCTCTCTCTCTCTCTCTCTCTCTCTCTCTCTCTCTCTCTCTCTCACACACACACACACACACACACACATACTTAGACATATATTCTATCTAAATAATAGAACCACATATGTCTGCATCAATTTTAGGATTTTCAAATGGATTTACCAACTTGCTAATGGAACTTTTAAAAAGCTGTGCCCAGACAAGCTAACTGTGAATACTGGAGTTTATTTTAGAAGTAAACAGCAATACCAACAAGAATATGACTGATGTCTACATGGCACTCTTCCAAATTAAATATAATGTCTTACTCAGATACAGAATGGACAAAGCAACACAACATTTTACAACTCTGTGAGTAAAATCTCAGTGGTATGGGATATACATGAATTCTTAGGGACCTAGAAGTGAGGCTTATAAATGTAAAATAAATGCAAAAAACATGCAGCTAAAGTTGAAAGTTGTCCTTGAACTCAGCCTGTGTGGCTAAGAAAGTAATAGTTTTCCTTTTGCCTGATTCCTTCCTTACCTTTTATGTTAAAGTTCCATGGTTATTTTTCCCTTCTTCTAAAACAGTATGTTAAAATAAATGGTGCTATTGATTGATGCAACACAGTAATGAGGAGTAAGGATTTTGTTGCCCAGCTCCCTAGTACCACACAAGCAAAAATTTAATTTCTTATTTACTGTTCCACTCTTTTCATATTACGGTCAGAAAATTTAAGTAAAAAAGAAATAGCTAAGTGTTAACCTTCTAATTAAGTGCATTGCTCAATGGACACATCATTTCAGATCATTCAGCATCAATTTTAGGTCACAATGCCTCGCCCTCCAGACAATACCTACAGGCTGGTCAAGGCAGTATTAGAGCCAGGCCTGGACCAGGAGATGGATTCAAAAGACACCTCCAGAGAGATACAGGTACAAGGACTTCAAGCAAACTAAGGGTCCTTCATATCTTCTGAGACAAGGCTCCAGTCAATATGTGTGGGTCAAAATACAGGCTCATGCAGATGGCATTCACTCCTATTGTTCTCCAATGCAGGAACGCTATTATAGACTCAAGCTGTGCTCTTCCTGAAGATTCCTGCAAGGATTCTGGAGGATACTAGCACCATTGCCTTCACTATGGTCCAGAGAGGCTACATATGCCAATATGAAACTCACACAGTCCTGTAAAGCCCATTAAAACTAAAGGCATCAAGGAAGCACCCCTATTATCTTTCTTGGATAACATTTTGCCCACAATTCTGCCTTCCTACCAGCAACAACTGCAAGTACTACAGGCTCTCAGGGATTACTCACTCCCTTCCCTTCAATGACATCTGCACTGATCCAATGTTCACCAACCTTTTGCAGACTTAGTTGACTGTGTAACTTGTGTCCACTAAGGAAATGTCTCCAATATGTCTACTAAAGAAAATGCCAGGCCCTATCCCCATTTGAGAAGATTCTACCTACACTATGCAGGTTCATACTTGCATGAAGAAGAGGTAGCTCTCCACCAAGACTATGGAGGAATTATGGAAGACATTTTCTCCTCACTGCTAGCCTCTCCCTAATTCAGATTTGAATTATTTTACTCATGGGAGCCAAAGCTTAAAAGAATGGTAATAGACTAAAAACTGCAATATATTGAGAAAAAGAACTGTTTACCTCAGGGAACAAAAATAAAAACAAAAATTAAATAAATAAAAATTAAAACAGAGACCAAACTTCACAGTTCCTAAAAGCTGCCTAGTATCTCCAGGTAGTGGCAGAGGTACACTGCCAGGTTCATGGAAAGAGCCTAGGATGAATCAATGAAGATGTAGCCCCACAGAACTATCCCCTTACCACCGAGAAGGTATGTTTTATACTCCTCCTGCTCCCAGAGTTTCGTCATATAAACCAGAAACAAGAAAAAGAATGAAAAGAAGAGAAGACAATAGATGAAGGGATACTAAAAGTCAGGCAGGCTAGCTAACCACCACAGATAGTATAATATCAGTTCTAGAAATGAGAGCTCAGTCTAGCATTGCAAGTCCACAAAGCAATCCACATGTGGAAAAAATGTCCTACAATAATGTTACTAAAATGTTTGGCAGCCCCAAGGTTGCCAACACTCACCCAACAAGCTAGTAAAGATTGTCTACAGTGTGCTTAGAAGAATTTCAAGCAGGAATCCAAGGCTCCACACTGACATAAAACAGGAACCCTGCCTATTTGACCATTTAGAAGTGAACTTGCAATGAGTCTAGCAGAGAGTGCTTGCAAAAGATGTCTTGCACTTTTCAGTCTGGGTAGAAGGTTTTCCTACCCACATAGAAGGTTAACTTGGAATTTGTACATATGGAACCACACCTAATCTTCAGGTTGAATTTTAAAAATAAATAGAACTTTTAAAATGGCACTGTCCATGCATTGCCAAGAAACAGCCCTTTTTGAGTCAGAAATTCTAGTACTTGTACTGCTAGCTGCATTTTAAGTAAATATGATTATCATATTTGGTTTCCTCCTCTGCTGCTTCCAAAGGACCCTGGAGACCTCCAAGACTATGGACACACTTGCCTTCAGTGGTTCCTGAAATACTTGGCTGATGTTGATCAGAAAATTGCCCAGTAGTCAGTATGCCCACAGATCTTAAACATTTCAGGTATTAATCCTTGGACTACTACAACCACCTAAAGGGTGCAGATGTCCTGAGCCAGGAATAGAACTCAAGGGCCAACCCCAAAAGAATGGAGGTGATGTCTCAGCTTCTTATCTGATCCAGGCCTTAGGCGGCATCTCTAAATTACTCCAATAGAGAGGTTCTACTGAATCTTCTTTAGACAGTTCTATATAGAAATAATCTGGCCACCTATCGGAGTGTAGTCTTATAATGATGGAACAGAACTGCCCATATCCATGTGATCCCTACTAGAAGGGACGTCAGCAAGCATAAACATATGAACAAGAGACTAGAGGACAAGAGAATGATAGCCAGAGACATATTGGTCTTACCTTAAATACTAGTCATATCTCCTCTAATGGGGTAGAGAGGCATTT
This sequence comes from Apodemus agrarius, assembly GCA_964023405.1. Classification (NCBI taxonomy): domain Eukaryota; kingdom Metazoa; phylum Chordata; class Mammalia; order Rodentia; family Muridae; genus Apodemus; species Apodemus agrarius. The sequence continues at coordinate 17,858,202 of OZ030006.1, forward strand.
ACAAAGGGACAAGGACATATGATTGGAATGGACCTTTGAGGAATAGGTATAATTGCCCTGGACCAATGAATAATTTACTTCATTGATGGATTTATAATTTGAATAGAGCCTGATTACAGAGACATTAGTGACAGGTCTGATTATACAGTATGACTCAAATCCTAAGTTCATAAATACTCAGTACCACAATCAATACAATGCAATAAAAGACATAGAAATACCAAATTTAAACAGACCTTGGTGAGGTGGCAGAAAAATATAGTGATATTGACCCAATAGATTAAATTTAAAAAAAGATTTTAAAAAAATCTTAGCACTAAATAAGGAACCAAAAGCACTACAGAATGGTGTAAAAGGTTTTAGTGCAAAAAAAAAAAGGTTTAAGTGTAAAACACTGAATATACCTACTTCTAATGAGAAAAATTTCTTCAGCAGTCAGGTATGGCATATCACATTAGAGAAAAAAAAGAAAGTAATCCCCAAGTTTTCAGTGTTGCAAAAATGGCAAAGGACAAATGATGAAATATACTGAATGAAAAAAACTGTTCTGTTTTGTCATTTGTAGTAAATTTATGTGCCATTTTTGTTTTCTTATACTTTACTATTTTTTAGCAGGTAGCAAATTATATATGGAAGAGTTGGAAGGGGGAAATGGGGATAATAAAAATTATGATGATCCAGTAGGAATGCAAGAAATTCTCAAAAAAAAATAACAAAAATAATAACAAACATCCCTGAGTATTTATAATGACAAAGTTTAATCTAAGAAAAAACAGCTAAAAGAAAAATCAGAAATGAAATAAAAGACATGGTAACTGATGCCACAGCATGACAGAGGATCTTAAAATGTTTGTAAATAAATATAGATTAAAAATAAGGTACTTTAACATTACAACAAAACACCAAGCTAATAGTCATAAAATACGCACAGAGGACCTGGCACAGAGCCATGCAGGCCCTGTGTTTGCTGCTTCAGTCTCTGCGAGCCCAAGTGCGATCTTCTTAGTTAGGAGGCCATGTTCTCTTTATGTCCTCATCCCCTCTGATTTCTGCAGTCTTTCCTCTAGCTCTTTACTGGGGTTCCCAGATTGTGTAGGGGAAGGACTTGCTGGAGACCTTCAATTTGGACTCTTCCTCACTGTAGGTCTCTGCACCAGCTCCCATCCTCTTCCATTGGAAGCTTGATGATGACTACTGAAATGGCACAGAATTACAAATGTGATAGAATCTCTAAGGAATTATTTCATTAAATTTATTTTTCTTTCGTATATGGCCAGTTGTGTTTGTTTCTACCCTAGGTCTCTGGGTCATCCATTCTCTTGTTCCTAGCTATCCATGAAGTGACAGACATGCATGAGCCTCAATTTAAACCAGACACTAGTTGGCCATTCCCCAAAGTACAGTGCCACCATTGCTATGAATATCTTGCATGCTCGACAGATGGGTTTTATGGCTGGGTTGCTGTCCATATTTCTATTTCCTAAGCTATTACCATTGCTTAGGTACCACGCAGGCACCACTGCACCTTCTCTATGTTTGATGAGCTGTGTGGGAGGTTTCCTTACAATGGGGTTCCACTGTCAAGTTTTAAGAATACGCTTCTGTTCTATCAGTATCTTGGGTCATTACAGATCTCCACAGGCGACCCTCAGCCAACAAATCTAACTCTTTGCCTGCTCAAATTTTGGGCCACCCACACATCCCAAAGATTTTAATGGAGAGAGGTTCCTTTCCAAAGGAAAGACAGGGACAAAAAAAAAAAAAAGACAAACTAACAAAACGGAGCAGAGACTGAAGAAATGGCCATCCGAGGACTGTCCCCTAGGTGATCCATCCTGTTTACAGACACCAAACTCCAACAATGTTGCTGTTGCCAAGAGGGGTCTTGCTGACAGGAACCTGGTGCAGCTGTTCCTTGGGAGATTTTCCTAGCAACTGACCAATGCATATGTGGGTGCTTGGAGCCAAGCATCAGACTGAGCTCAGGGACCCCGGTTGGGGAGCTGGGGGAAGGACTAGAGGAGCAGAGGGATACTGTAACCACATAGGATGAACAACGTTGGCTGGCCGAGCCACCCAGTGCTCCCAGGGACTAGACCTCTACCCAAGGAGTGTACAGGGAGGGATCCATGGTTCTCGATACATATATAGCAGAGGGTGGCCTTATCTGACATCAATCAGAGGGAAGGCCCTTGGTCCTGTGGAGATTTCATGCCCCAGCATAGGGGGATGCTGGAGCAGTTGGGCAGGAGAGGGTGGATGGGAAAGCACCCTAATAGAGGCATAAGGAAAGGTGGGAGAGCTACTATGGGAGAGAGGGTTGTGGAAGGGGTAAGTGGGAAGTGGGATATCATTTGAGATGAAAATGAATGGAATGATTAATAATAATTTAAAAAATAAATTTCAACTGTCAAGAAAGTATTCTAAGTAGAATTCTTTATGTCAACCAAAATGGTAATAAACTAAGTATAGACAAATTTTTATTTGTATGATCTCTTAATTCAAAGGGACAATGTTATATCCTTTCTGTTCATTCTCAAGGAAGTGAGGTATAGGAAAATCCGATTCCTTTTTCAACAAACTGATTTCTGTGGTTTACAATCTCAGATTTACACAGGATAAACTCTGGCAGTATATTATAAGGTTTGAGAGACTTAGCTTCTCTAACGAGCAACCATTTAAAATAATACTGCCTATTTTTTTTTATTTTCTTCCCCACCCCCTGCCTATTCCCCAATCACTACCCCACTATTTCTCTGCTCTATTCTGGTACTCTCCTACAAAACTGGATCCAGTCCTTTCAGGACCAGGGTCCTCTCCTTCCTTCTTCTTGGGAATCTTTTGACCTGCTAATTGTGCCTTGAATATTCAGAGCTTCTGGGCTCATTAATATCCACTTATCAGTGATTGCATTTCATGTGTATTCTTTTGTGATTGAGATAACTCACTTAGGATGATATTTTCCAGATCCAACCATTTGCCTACAAATTGCATAAATTCATTATTTTTAATTGCTGAGTAGTATTCCATTGTATAAATATGCCACAATTTCTGTATCCATTCTTCCTTTGAGAAACACCTTAAGAGATGTTTAACATCATTAGTCATCAAGGAAATGCAAATCAAAACAACCCTGAGATTTTTCCTCACACCAGTCAGAATGGCTAAGATTAAAAACTCAAGAGACAACAGGTGCTGGCGAGGATGTGGAGAAAGAGGAACACTCCTCCACTGCTGGTGGGACTTCAAGATGGTAAAACCACTCTGGAAATCAGTCTGGCGGTTCCTCAGAAAATTGGGCATGACACTTGCAGAGGACCCTGTCATACCACTCCTGGGCATATACCCAGAGGATTCCCCTACATACAATAAAGACACCTGCTCCACTATGTTCATAGCAGCCTTATTTATAATAGCCAGAAGTTGGAAGGAGCCCAGATGTCCCTCAAATAACTGCCTTTTTTAGTGGAAATAAGGCCAGGTAAGCAGGGCGTTAGCTAGGATCTGACAACAGAGAACTATAGCTGTATTTTCATGTCTCACCCACCCTCATTCTCCTTCTTTTATCCTACTATCCCATCTGGAGGAAATGCCTTGCTGTCATTAGTCTATAGGAGAATTGATCTAAAAAGAATTGTACCCACAACTCTGCAGTGAATCATGAGGAAAAGGAAACATTTTTAATTTCCTATTGCTTGTAAACAAATCAACTAAAAGGAATATGTAGAAATAAGAAGTACTCAATACTATGCATCTCCTGACACCTGATAAACAGAGGAATTCTTGAGTACTTTTCTAAGTTTCTGTTGTAAGAAAAAAAGATTGTCAGTTATTACTAACATGTTTAACATGTTTAAATGTTGGTTAACATTCTAAAGAACTAAAGTTTTACTCTCAACCAAATATATCTTCCTTGCAACTACCTACAAATATAAAAATCTTTAGTTAAAGGATAAAAACTTGCAATTTAGCCGGGCGTGGTGGCGCATCCCTTTAATCCCAGCACTTGAGAGGCAGAGGCAGGTGGATTTCTGAGTTCAAGGCCAGCCTGGTCTACAGAGTGAGTTCCAGGACAGCCGGAACTACATAGAGAAACTCTGTCTCGAAAAACAAAACAAAACAAAACAAAAAAACCTTGCAATTTATAAAATTTTCAATTCCAATATTTCAAGCTACTCCATTCTGATGTTCTATATTTAGAAGCAAAGTTCTAAAATTATACAGCATAAATAATATGGGTCAAATCATGCTGCTTTAGAACACTACATTTTTATTTACTCAATATCATTTCTATTTCCAAGTTTTATGTTTTCCAAGGGAGCTAAAATATATCCTTAAGGAAATATTCTACTCACTAGCAAACCAGAGTCCATTTTCAATTAATAGAATTAAAATTTTGTAGTAAATTTATGTTGTGTTCACATTTACATTTGTATTGACTTAACTGAACCACTTTTTCTTATTCAGTACTCAGTACTCATTTTAGCATTCGTCTGTATTTAAGGCTTTACTTTAGTAACCTTGATAATACTGCATCTTATTTAGGCTATATTTTCAGAAAAGAGCTGTCATTCCTGAGTTTTACTGACAGTAATTTCCCTTTTTGTTTTCTATAAATTCTGCACTTACCATCTGAATCAGAAATGGCAATGTGAATATTCTGGGTGTTGTACACTTAAATCTGCATCATTCCTCACAGCAACACGGAAAAAGAATGGAACAAGGAGGTGAGTTGCAATATCTCACAGACTCCAACACTCTGCTTGAACTCAGTGATTTAGTAAGTTGCTTTTGCTCTCATCTTGACTCTAATTAGTGACAGCAAGGCTACTCATCCACTGAAAAGCACCAACTGAAATATAAAAAAAGCCACAGTTATTACTCAAGTGACTGACAGCTCCAACAGCTGTGGGTATTTGGAGCAAGGTATAGACTGAAATTAACATAAGGGGATGAAGGTAGGGTGGGGGAGAGGGAGATCTTCCTTTATTAATTTTAGAATAAATTTATACCATTACTGATATGTATTTATATCTATCTATCTATCTATCTATCTATCTATCATCTGTCTTTCTATCGATATATAGCTACAGATACAGAGACAGAGAGATATTATTCAAATATATAATATTGTTCAAAAATGATTTCCTTGTTATATGTTGTCAGTTTTTGAATTATAGATAAAACCAACCAAAGACATATAGCTTAGCCAATAGAAAGTGCCACTATCAACTGGGATATATTAGGAAATATAATTTACCTAATGAAAAGATAAACTACTTTTGAGAAACAAATTTTTACATCAAAGAGAACTTACTTTTAAATAAAATTGTATCTTAAAGAGTATCGAATAGCAAAAATCAAAGAAATAATTAGATGTAGCCTTCCCCTGAGGTAGATAGTGTCAGGCTTCGGGTCCAGAATTCCACATGTTGACCTTTAACAATAGCATATGTGTGGCATCCGGTGACCTGAGTAACCAAACTACATGCAGCTGAGGCAAGTGTTCAATTATGGAATAGAGGATTGATTTTTAAAGGCACCTCAGACGCTAGAAAGTTAAGCACTATTTGCTGTTTCAATTTTTAAAGCATTTAGGTTTATTATTCACTATAAGCATGAATAAAAGTGCCCATGTTTAAATTCTTCATGCCGGAGAGGAAATGGTAATTAACTGTCTTGAAAACCATTCAAGTGTGAGAAATAAACCACAAATGAAACCTTCATTGTGGCCAACAGGACTGTAAATTACGAAATTGAATTGAAACATAAAATGCTTATGTCTGCAAGATGAGTTTTATGTTTGTATAAATTTATATATTTCCTTCAGATATAGTAAAAGAATAATGTCAATATTTCTCAAAAAAATGTTAGCTTTTAATTGATTTGGGGTAATGATCATAAACAGTACAGCATCCTACTAAGACTAACAACAAGGGTACACTGCACATCTACACCTTCTCATTTGGAGACCAGGGCACTTTGGATATGGTCTCTGGTATCCACTATAAAAACAGTCATGACAGTGACAGTCTCATATGCCCTATTAAATCTTTGCCTCTTAAGAAGTCTCAGCATAGATCTGGAGTCAAGCCAACATAATTTCTGTGTGCTTACAGAAATTAGATATGCTTGACTTAAAGACAACTCAGATAATTGGTAAAGAGATTCCAGCATAGATAAAATCAGGTCTCAATAAGTCAGTGACAGCTTATTTGGAGTTGAATCATGTTCCTTAATTTCATCACTCTTCACCAGGCATGTTGAAGGTATACCCTTGGTACTTCAGAACATAATAATGAAGGAGAGACTTTGCAGGCATGATTAAGTTAAAATGGGGTCATTAGGGCTGACCCAAATCTTATATAACTGATGTGCACATAAGAGAAAAATTGAGGCCTGACATATGCATAAAGAAGAAGCTATGACCTCCTCAGGTCCTTTCTGCTGGGGCAGATTCTTAGCTGGTCTGCTCACTTGAGGATACAATATCCTAACCCATCCTAGAGGACCTGCTGCACCCAGAACAGTTGGAAAGAACTCCCTCCCTTTGGTGTCCCAGAGTTGCTGCTGGGAGCCTTGTGGACTCTGGACCCATCACCCATAAAAACCCCTCCCTCTTGAGTACCATGCCCCTTCCATCCCTTCTGCCCCTCCCTTGTTCATAGATTGGAAGAATTAACATAGTGAAATGGCCATCCTACCAATGTCAATCTATAGATTCAATGAAATCTCCATCAAAATCCCAAAACAATCCTTCATAGACATGGAAAGAGCAATTCTCAAATTTATCTGGAAAGGCAAAAAACAAACAAACAAAAAACCAAGAATAGCAAAAAACAATTCTTAACAATAAAAGAAGGGCTGGACAAATCACTATCCCTGACCTCAAGCTTTATTACAGAGCAAAAGTGATAAAAAAAAAACTGTATTAGTACAGAAACAGACATGTTGATCAATGAGATAGAATTGAAGATCCAAAAATAAAACCACACACTCACAGATGCTTGATCTTTGACAAAGAAGCCAAAAATATACAATAGAAAAAAAGAGATTATCTTCCATAAATGGTGGTATTCTAACTGGCATGTAGAAAAATGAAAATGGAACCATGTTTGTCACCCTCCACAAAGCTCAAATACAAGTGTATCAAGGATCTCAACATAAAACAAGATAGAAGAAAAAGTGGGAGTCTTGAACTCATTGGTACATGAGGAAATTTCCTAAACAAAACTCCAATGGCTCATGTTTTATGAAAAATTGATAAATGGGATTACATGAAGCTGAAAAACTTCTGTAAGGCTATCTGTCAAGATGTCCTCGTTCTTAATAGTGGAGTAGTATTCCATTTGTAAATGAACTGCATCTTCTGTATCTATTCTTCTGTAGTAGAACATCTAGGTTTGTTTCCAGCTTCTGGCTACCACAAATAAGGCTGCTATGAACATACTGGAACATAGTCAATGAGACAAATTGGCAACTGACAGACTGTGAAAAATCTTCACTAACATCACATCTGATAGAGAACTAATATCCAAAATTTATAAAGAACTCAAGAAGCTAAACACCAAAAAAACCAAACAACCCAATCAAAAAAAAATGGGGTATAGAACTAAACAGAGCTTTCAGAACCAAGGAATCTCAAATAGCTGAGAAGCACCTAAAAATGTTCAAAGTCCTTAGTGATCAGAGAAATGCAAATCAAAAGGACTCTGAGATTCCAACTTACATCACTCAGAATGGCTAAGATCAAAACCACAGATGACAACACATGTTAGAGAGGATGTGGAGAAAGAGGGATTGCTGGTGGGATTGCAAACTGGTACAACTCTGGAAATCAATCTGGAGGTTCCGAAGAAAATTGGAAATAGATCTCCCTGAAGACCTGGATATACCACTCTTGGGAAGATACCCAAAAGATACCCCACCATGCCACAGGGGCACATGTTCCACTATGCTCATAGCAGCCTTATTTGTGATAGCCAGAAGCTAGAAACAACCTAGACATCCCATGACACAAGAATGGATCCAGCAAATGTGTTTCATTTACACAATGGAATACTACTCAGCTAATAAGAATGCAGACATCCTGAGTTTTGCAGGCAAATGGATGGAACTAGAAAATATCATCCTCAGTGTGGTAACTCAGACCCAAAAGGACAAACAATGTATGTACTCATTAATAAGTGGATATTAACCAAAAAAACAAAAAAGTACAGAATACCCAAGATACAGTCCACAGAACTCAAAAATGTCAACAAGCTGAAGAGCCCCAGTGATGACACCTCAGTTCCATTTTGGAGGAAGAAGAAAGCAATCACAAGTGGGAAGGGAGGGAGGGACCAAGGAGGGAATGTGGATGGGGAGGGAGAGTAGGGACAGAGGGGAACCTGATCTGACATTGGGGGAGGGAAAAGAAATGAAGCACTGGGGGCCAGCAGAAAGAATGGAAACAGGCAACCTCAGGAGATAGGAGTTTGGGTGAACCCTCCAGAATGCACTGGAGACCTGAGAGGTGAGAGACTCACAGGACTAAAATGGAGGGACCTTAGATGAAATGCCTGGCAGTAGGGAGAAGGAACTTATAGAGTCCAACTCCAGCAGGAAGACAGGGCTTCAAATCCCACAGTCCCATCCCACAGGCATAACTCTAATCCATAATTGTTCCTGTCTGAAAGAATTACAGGCATGGAAATGGAGAGGAGTCCGAGGAAAAGGAGGCCCAGTGACAGGACCAAAGTGGAATCCAGCTCAAGGAGAGGTCTCAAGGCCTGACCCTATTACTGAGGCTATGGGGTGCTCACCAAAAGGGAACTAGCATAACAGCACTCTGGAAGACCCAACAAGAAGCTGAAAGAGTAAGATGCAGATATTTGCACTCAACCAGTGGACAGAAGCAGCTGACCCCTACTGTTGAATTAGGAAAGGCTGAATGAAGCTGTAGGAGGACTAGCAATCTCCATTGATCTGGACCCCCGGGATTTCTCAAACACTGGACCATCAAACAGGCAGCAAGCACCAGCTGATCTGAGTCTGCAAGCACACATATAGTAGAGGACTGGTGGGTCTGTGTTCATTCAGGGATGATACACCTAACTCTCAAGAGACTGGAGGCCCCAGGGAGTTTAGACATCAGGCAGGGTGGGAGGGACATCCACGTGGAGACAGGGGGAGGGGAGGAGGTACGAGATATAGAACAGTTGGAGGGTGGACAGAGGTTGACAGGGTGGGGAATAAAATATGGAGTGTATAAAATAATTAATTAATAAAAATAATTAAAAGAAGTAAAGAAGAAAAGAGGAGGAGGAGGAGGAGGAGAAGGAGGAGGAAGATGAAGAAGAAGAAGAAGAAGAAGAAGAAGAAGAAGAAGAAGAAGAAGAAGAAGAAGAAGAAGAAGAAAAAGAAGAAGAAGAAGAAGAAGAAGAAGAAGAAGAAGAAGAAGAAGAAGAAAAAGAAGAAGAAGAAGAAGAAGAAGAAGAAGAAGAAGAAGAAGAAGAAGAAGAAGAAGAAGAAGAAGAAGAAGCTAAGAAGCTAAGAAGCTAAGAAGCTCAGAAGCTATGAAGACAAAGAGAAGGCCAGCATTTATAAGTCATACAGAAAGGCTGAGCATGGATATTTCTGTTCTCTCCAACTAGGCGCCAACCTGGCTGACCCAATTCTTACCTAGTATCTCAGCTGACTTTTAATGGAACAAAGCACTCAACAACTCAGCACACACAAGGTTCATTTCTTTTACTTTTTATCCTATCTTGTTATTGTAGAGACAGCGTTGATGATGATCTGCTCTCACTGAAATTTTTACTCAAGCGACTTGTCCCATGATATTAGAGCATGACCTTCCAGAACAAAATACCATAAACTGTGTGGTTTCAATGCTAAACACTTATGTTCTCACAAGTGATTTGTCCATGAGTGCAGCTACATATGTAGCATAGGATGTCCTTATTTGGTTTCAACGGAAAGGGAGGCCCTTGGTGCTGCAGAGGCTTGATGCTCCAGTGTAGGGTGATGCTAGAGTGGTGAGGGAGGAGTGAGTGGGTAGGTAGAGGTGCACCCTCTTAGAGACAAAGGAGGAAGGGTTGGGGAGTTTGTGGAGGGGAGACCAGGAAGAAGAAAAACATTTGAAAAGTAAGTAAAGAAAATAACCAATAAAAAATAAAGAAAAAAGTGAATCATTGTTTTAAGATTTGGGAGGATAATGTCCACAATTTAGTCAGTGGGCTATGCTGTGGCAAAAGGGGACAAAGATGCAAGTCCATTTCTCCAGTGCCAAGATGTGACTTCTCAACAGCATTAGTGACTTTTAGATTTCCATCTCTTGATTCTTTGTTATTTGCTCAGTCTTTCCATATATTTTATAGACAAAGAAAATGCTATTTATTGAGAACTACTAAGTCTCCAGAACAGTTATAGATTTGATTGGTAGGGTAAGGCCTGAAATCTGATCTCATGATGAGAGATTGTGTGATGATCATGGAATCTGTTTTGTAGCATTTTTTCAAGCTGCCAAAACCAATTTTTTTCTACTTTGTCCACGTCCCTGAGCTATTGCCCAGCTCCCTGAGACACTGAGAAAGTCTTGATAAACATCAGATTTTGGGATATCACCCTGATTAACTATGCCCTAAAGTTGTTTGGCTTCCAGAAATTTCCTTTGATGTCTATTATACGAGGAACAGATGAATAAACCACATTTGGAATTGTTAAGCTATTCCCCAAAATATTTTTAAAAATTTTAAAAACCAAAATCCATTCTCATAAACACTTTTTCCATTAAGGCAGTGTGTGTTCTAAGGGAAAGTTTTCCCATATGTTTCTGATTCATTTACACTTAACTCATCATAAGTTGTTTAGGAAAAAAATATTTGATTGCCTAGGAAATTGTTTTGATCTCTCTCTTTCAAAAAAAAAAAAAAGAATTCATTAACCAAGATAAACAAAATACAAAATGGACATTCAATTTCTAAATTCTAGGGTTGTTCTGAGTTCTAATGTTCAAGCCTCATGCATTCTCATTTCGGTTTCTAAGCCATTTATTATGCTATTTATAAATGGCCACTGTTCTCTACATAAATATAATACTGCAAATTTCCCCACACATTTTTGGTATAATGTCTCCATAACAAGGATAGAATCCAATTAGAACACAAGATAAGAGACACTACTAACACCAGATAAACACATTGTGAAGGCATGTTCCTAAGAATATTGTAATAAAAATATTGATAGCACTGAGATTTATAGAGATTTGAGATGAAAATGCTAATATAAACCAAACTTATACATTAAATTTGAGGCTGAGCTAAGGATTTCTGTTGGTAAAAGGCTTTAAGGAATTGACTTGAATTATATAAATAGCTTTAGGATGTGAAAAATGGTAAATAAAACATGGGATTTTTGCCAATAATTTAAAAAGATTCTCAAAACTATAATACTAATTATGTCCCTGGTCATCCTGGAATGCATTCTGTTGACCAGGCTGACCTCAAATTCACAGAGATATGACTTCCTCTGCCTCTCAAGGGCTGGGATTAAAGGTTTGTGCCAGACCACCACTGCCCAGCTAGAAATAATTATACTTTTAATGCATTTTGGGAGTTTGGTATATTTTGCTCAAAGAATGTACATTTCAGCATTACTGCATGGTGACTATCAGAGACACATATTAGCATCCTTGTGCTATTTCGTGGAGGGCTCAATTAGAGTGAATTGTTTTTATGTATATTAACATTTAATCCTAATTGAATTTAAAAAAACAAAATTTCAGTCACTTATAGATATTTGAATCAATTAGCAAATCAATTGTTCATAAAAATTTATACTTCAATAGAAAACTGTTTATAACATTCAGTTGATGAATATACCCTTAAATTATTTTATTTTGTCATATATATGTATTTATATTACATATTCTTAAATATATAGAACTTACTCAGTCTCTTGGGTGTTTTTGCTATGCATATCATATAATTTCTTTATATCCAGGATGTCAAACATTGTATATCTCCATATTATTTTGCCAAGAGAACAAAGATATCTAGAAATACAAGATAGGTATTAATAAATTGAAAGTGTCTCTTCCACTGAATATGGATCAATAGTCTTCAGTAAAATAACTATAAACAAAATTTGCCTTCGAGCAAATTTCAACATAAAATTAGAGTAAAATAATCATTATGATAGCGATAAACTTTTGGATATATATATATATATATATATATATATATATATATCCAAACAACAATTGCTGATATATATGTATATATATATACATATATATATACATTGCTGATATATATGTATATATATAGATATATATATACATATATATCAGCAACCACAATTTTATTTAGAAATATTTTCTTGTTTATTTCTGTGGGAGAATGAAGAATCAGAGAGATTCAAAATTAGTAAGATACTGTGTCTACTCTGTATCACCACATTTTTTCTGACTAAATATTTTTCAGTTGCATGTTCTTTTCTTTTTATCAAATCTCTTAAAATGATTGTGAGGTAATTTTGCCACTGCAAATTAAGGAAATATATACTGATAGCTGACATTTAACAAATAAATTTGAACATTTTTATTCAACAATTATCTAATTACAATTTACCTATTAATATGCGGAATTAATAATAATGATAGTGAAGATTCAGCATTTTTCTTTTTTTTTTTTTGTACATGTTGAGTACAAGGAAAGATTTTATGTTTGAAGTGACAGAAAACAATCAAGAGAAGAATGTTTCATAATGTGAAAATTAATTTAAAAAATTAAATTTCAGCAGCCATTTAGATAAGACCTACCGGGTAAGCTTCTCTGATGTGTCTAGGAGATGGAATCTCACATATTCTTCTTACAGACTTTCTGCCCCCTTTTCCTCTGTGATCCATGAGTCTTAGGTTCAAGAATTGAGTTATGGGGATCAGTTATAGATGGGCTACGCAGGGACACTTATTCTCTGCATATTGGTAATTTGTAAATTACAATGATTGTCTCCTTCTGTTGCAAGAAGATATTGCTTTGATAACAGGTAAGACTTACCTGGAGAAATAAGCACAGATGTCTAGAATGTAGATCTGGACAGGGACAGCACCTACAGGTATGTGTATATCAAAGGGGGAATCTCAAATGGACTCAACCTTAAATGAGGTACCATACTCAACTAAGAAATGTTAAGAGTGAGAGAAGCAATAGTCTTTCTCCGGGAAGAGACCTTGCAAATTTATTGGTTATTAAATATTAAATGGTCAGCCTTGCAATTATATATATATATATATATATATATATATATATATATATATGGTACATTATACTGACTGAATAGGTCATGTTTATACATTTGGAATTGTGTGTGTGTATGTATGTGTGCATGTGTGTGTACAACAATATAAATATAGAGTCCATTAATTTGAGAGAGACTGAGGTATTTAGATAGAATGGTTGGAGGAAGGAATAGTAAAGGGAGGAGCATAATGTGACTATATTTTAATTTCAAAAAGTAAAAATTATTGAGTTAAATTCTGATATCCATAAGCAATTATTTTTAAAAGACACCAATATATATTTTCTCATTTACCATGACTTCTACTTGTAAGAAGAATTAATTGTACAGACATAAATGGAACACAAAATGTGCAATAGTTGTTATTTATGATAATATTTTAAATTTATGATAATATGATAATTCATGATCCATTTGAGATAATACATTCATAGAATAATAATGATTGTAATATACATTATCTGAATTGAGACTTTTCTTACTTTACTTGAAAAGATGAACTTTGCACACATTGCACCTAAAACAATAATTGTGGGTGACTTCAACTCTCCAGTCTCCTCAATGGACCAATCAGGAAAACAGAAACTAAACAGTGACATGGTTAAACTAATTGAAGCTTTGGGCCAATTAGATTTAACAGATATATAGAGAACATTTCATCATAAAGCGAAAGAATATACCTTTTTTCTCGTACCTCATGGTACATTCTCCAAAATCAACCATATAATTGGTCACAAGCCAGACCTCAACAAATATAAGAAGATCGAACTAATCCCATACCTCCTATCAGATCACTATTGAGTAAAAGTGGTCTTCAACAGCAACAAAAACAGCAGAAAGCCTACATACATATGGAAACTGAACAATACTCTACTCAATGATACCTTGGTCAAGGAAGAAATAAAGAAAGAACTCAGACCTTTTAGAATTTAATGAAAATGAAGATACAACTTACCCAAATCTATGGGACACAATGAAAGCAGTGCTAAAAGGAAAACTCATAGCCCTGAGTGCCTCCAAAAAGAAACTGGAGAGAGCACACATGAGCAGCTTAATAGCACACTTGAAAGCCCTGGAACAAAAAGAAGCTAATTCACCCAGGAGGAGATCATCAAACTGGAAATCATCAAACTCAGGACTGAAATCAATCACGTAGAAACAAAGAATACAAAGAATCAACAAAACCAGGAGCAGGTTCTTTGAGAAAATCAACAAGATAGATAAACCCTTAGCCAGACTAACCAAAGGGCACAGAGACAGTATCCAAATTAACAAAATTAGAAATGAAAAAGGAGATATAACAACAGAAATGGAGGAAATCCAAAAAATCAACACATCCTACTACAAAAGTCTATACTCAGCACAACGGGAAAATCTGGAGGAAAAGGACAATTTCCTAGACAGATACCAAATACCAAAATTAAATCAGGATCTAATAGATCAAATAAATAGTCCCATAACCCCTAAAGAAATAGAAGGCGTCATAGAAAGTCTTCTACCCAAATAAAAGACAGGACTAGAAGGATTCAGTGCAGACCTTCAAAGAAGACGTAACACCAATACTCTTCAAACTATTCCAAAAAATAGAAAAAGAAGGAACTCTACACAACTCATTTTACAAGCCACAATTACCCTAATACCAAACCACACAAAGTTCCAAAAAAGAATGAGAACCTCAGGCCAATTTACCTTATGAATATCAATGCAAAAATACTAAATAAAATTCTTGCCAACCGAATCCAAGAACACATCAAAACGATCATCCACCATAATCAAGTAGGCTTCATCCCAGGGATCCAGGGATGGTTCAATATACGGAAATCCATCAATGCAATCTACTACATAATCAAACTCAAAGAAAAAACCCACATGATTATTTCAGTAGATGCTGAAAAATCATTTGAGAAAATTCAGCATCCGTTCATGCTAAAAGTCTTGGAAAGAACAGGAATTCAAGGCCCATAACTAAACATAGTAAAAGCAATTTACAGCAGACCAGTAGCCAATATCAAAGTAAATGGAGAGAAACTTGAAGCAATCTCACTAAAATCAGGGACTAGACAAGGCTGCCCTCTCTCTCCATATCTTTTCAATATAGTACTTGACTTTCTAGCCTGGGCAATTAGACAACATAGGTCAAAGGATATAAATTGGAAAGGAAGAAGTCAAACTATCACTATTGGCAGATGATATGATAGTATACTTAAGTGACTCAAAAAACTCCAGCAGAGAACTCCTACAGCTGATAAACAACTTCCACAACATGGCTGGTTATAAAATAAACTCAGGCAAATCAGTAGCCTTCCTATACTCAAAGGATAAGCAGGATGAGAAAGAAGCTAGGGAAATAACACCCTTCCCAATAGCCACAACCAATATAAAGTATCTTGGTGTGATTCTAACCAAACAAGTGAAAGATCTGTATGACAGGAACTTCAAGTCTTTGAAAAAGAAGTCGAAGAAGACCTCAGAAGATGGAAAAAACTTCCATGGTCTTGGATTGGCAGGATTAATATAGTAAAAATGGCCATCTTGCCAAAAGCAATCTACAGATTCAATGCAATCCCCATCAAAATCCCAAATCAATTCTTCATAGATTTAGAAAGAGCAATTCTCAAATTCATCTGGAATAACAAAAAACACAGGATTAGCTAAAACTGTTCTCAACAATAAAAGAACTTCTGGAGGAATCAATATCCCAGACCTCAAGCAGAAGTACAGAACAATTGTGTTAAAAACTGCTCAAAATCCCAAATCAATTCTTCATAGATCTAGAAAGAGCAATTCTCAAATTTATCTGGAGCAACAAAAAACCCAGGATAGCTAAAACTATTCTCAACAATAAAAGGACTTCTGGGGGAATCAATATCCCTGACCTCAAGCAGTACTACAGAGCAATTGTGTTAAAAACTGCATGGTATTGGTATAGCAACAGGCAAGCAGATCAATGGAACAGGATTGAAGACCCAGAAATTAACCCACAGACTTATGGTCACTTGATCTTTGATAAAGGAGCCACAACCATCCCATGGAATAAAGATAGCCTTTTCAACAAATGGTGCTGGTTCAACTGGAGGTCAACATGCAGAAGAATGCGAATTGACCCACTCTTATCTCTTTGCACTAAGATCAACTCCAAGTGGATCAAGGACCTCCACATAAAACCAGACACACTGAAACTATTAGAAAAGAAACTTGGGAAGACCCTGGAGGACTTGGGCACAGGGGAAAAGTTCCTGAACAGAACACCAATAGCGTACACACTAAGATCAAGAATCAACAAATGGGACCTCATAAAATTACAAAGTTTCTGCAAAGCAAAGGACACTGTCAGAAGGACAAAACGGCAACCAACAAAGTGGGAAAAGATCTTCACCAACCCCACATCCGACAGAGGGCTAATATCCAATATATACAAAGAACTCAAGAAGTTAGACCACAAAGAACCAAATAACCCTATCAAAAAAAAATGGGGCACAGAGCTAAACAAAGAATTTTCACCTGAAGAAATTCGGATGACCGAGAAACACCTTAAAAGATGTTCAACATCATTAGTCATCAGGGAAATGCAAATCAAAACAACCCTGAGATTCCACCTCTCACCAGTCAGAATGGCTAAGATTAAAAACTCAAGAGACAACAAGTGCTGGCAAGGATGTGGAGAAAGAGGAACACTCCTCCACTGTTGGTGGGATTGCAAAATGGCAAAACCGCTCTGGAAATCTGTTTGGCGGTTCCTCAGAAAATTGGGCATGTCACTTCCAGAGGACCCTGGCATACCACTGCTGGGCATATACCCAGAGGATTCCCCTACATGCAATAAAGACACATGCTCCACTATGTTTATAGCAGCCTTGTTTATAATAGCCAGAAATTGGAAGGAGCCCAAATATCCCTCAAAGGAGGAATGGATACAGAAAATGTGGTATATTTATACAATGGAATACTACTCAGCAATTAAAAATAACAAATTCATGCAATTTGTAGGTAAATGGTTAGACCTGGAAAATATCATCCTGAGTGAATTAACCCAATCACAAAAGAAGGCACATGAAATGCAATCACTGATAAGTGGATATTAATGTGCCCAGAAGCCCTAAATACTCAAGACACAAATAGCAAGTCAAATGATTCCCAAGAAGAAGAAAGGAGAGGACCCTGGGCATGTAAAGATTGCATCCAGTTTAGTAACGAAACCGAGGGGGGAGGGGGAATGATTGGGGAATAGTTGGGGGGGAGAGGAACTATGGGAACTATGGTGGGTGGGAACTGGGAAAGGGGAAAGCCTTTGGAATGTAAACATAGAATATAGAAAATAAAAATAAAAAAAATGTATTTAGGAACAAAAAAAACCTGCATGATATTGGTACAGTGACAGAGAAGTACATCAATGGAATAGAATTGAACATCCAGAAATGAACCCACAGAATTATGGTCACTTGATCTTTGATAAAGGAGCTACAACCATCCAGTGGAAAAAAGATAGCCTTTTCAACAAATGGTGCTGTTTCAACTGGAGGTCAGCATGCAGAAGAATGAGATTGATCCACTCTTATCTCCTTGTACTAAGCTCAACTCCAAGTGGATCAGGGACCTCCACATAAAACCAGACACACTGAAACTATTAGAAAAGAAACTGAGGAAGACCCTTGAGGACATGGGCACAGGGGGAAATTTCCTGAACAGAACACCAATAGCTTATACTCTAAGATCAAGAATTGGCAAATGGGACCTCATAAAATTACAAAGTTTCTGTAAGGCAAAGGACATTGTCAGAAGGACAAAACAGCAACCAACTAATTCGGAAAAGATCTTCACCAACCCCACATCTGGCAGAGGGCTAATATCCAATATATACAAAGAACTCAAGAAGTTAAACCCCAGAGAACCAAATAACCCTATAAAAATGGGGTACAGAGCTAAACAAAGAATTTTCCCCTGAAGAAATTTGGATAACTGAGAAGCACCTTAAGAAATGTTCAACATCATTAGTAATTAAGGAAATGCAAATCAAAACAACCCTGAGATTTTACCTCACACCAGTTAGAATGGCTAAGATTAAACACTCAGGAGACAGCAGGTGTTGGCAAGGATGTGGAGAAAGAGGAATACTCCTCCACTGCTGGTGGGATTGCAAGATGGTACAACCACTATGGAAATCAGTCTGGAGGTTCTCCAGAAAGTTGGGCATGACACTTCCAGAGGACCCTATCATAGCATTCCTGGGCATATACTCAGAGTATTCCCCTGCAGGCAACAAGGACACATTCTCTACTATGTTCATTGCAGCCTTGTTTATAATAGCAGAAGGTGGAATGAACCCAGATGCCCCTCAATGGAGGAATGGATACAGAAAATATGGTATATTTATACAATGGAATACTACTCAGCAATTAAAGACAATGAATTCATGGAATGTGTAGGCAGATGGTTGGAAGTGGAAAATATCCACCTAAGTGAGCAAACCCAATCACAAAAGAATACACATGAAATGCAATCACTGATAAGTGGATTAATTAGGGTTATTAGTTATACTAGGGTTATTAGGGCTATTAATTAGCCCAGAAGCTCTGAATACTCAAGACACAATTAGCAAATCATATGATTCCCAAGGAGATGTGAGGAAAGGGCCCTGGTCCTGAAAAGACTTGATCTAGTATTGTAGGGGAGTACCAGCACAGAGAAATGGGAGGGGGTGATTGGGGAATGGGTGGAGTGAAAAGGACTTATGGGACATATGGTGAGGGGGGAACTTGGAAAGGGGAAAGCATTCAGAACGTAAACAAAGAATATAGAAAAAAAGAGAAAAAAGAAACGATGAACTTTTAAAGAATAAAATTAATGGAATACATGATAATTAAGCTATATATTTATTGTATGTTACTGATTTGTATTTCTAAAGAAATGTTATATATTTCAATTTAAGTTTTTTCACTGAGCTCTCTGTATTGGCCTTGAATTTATGTACCCCAGGCAGGCCTTGAACTTGTAATCCTCCTGTCTCTGTTTCTAATTTTATCTTCATTTTTAGGGCCGAACTAATACTAGACCAAGGTTGGAGTTACACTGGAAAAAACCAATGAACATCAGAAGTTGGAACGTTATTTCCTCATGTCCTCAACAGAGAATATGACCATATTGACTCCTTAGTGTAATAGTTCTAGATTCTAGAATGATGAGACAATAAATTCCAATTGTTTATAAAGATTCTATGATAAGAAAAATGCCTTACATCCAAATAATGGAGTAAGCAATTCGTAGAAACTTAAGGGCATGACATAGTTAGGCTTAGCAGAAAAAGGTTTATATGGCAAATCAACTAGACAGCAAATGCGTGAAATTAAAGAGACAGTAAAATTAAACTATTATCTATTAGCAAATTTTACAGTTAAAAAGTAAACTCATTGGCCTCTGCTGCTTTGTGTGTGTGTTGTGTTGTGGTGTGGTGTGGTGTGTGTGTTTGTGTGTGTGTGTGTGTGCAGTAAGTCATCTTTTAAAAATGAAAATAATTTATTTTAATAGGAAAGTCTTTCTTTTCCTTTGTCAAGCACACCAGTTTCCACAGCCCCTTTTGATTATGGTGATATACTACCATTCAAATAATGGATACCATATAGTCCTTAACATGAAGCTGTCATTTTCCATCCTCTAGCGTTTACATAGAAACCACATACATTTTGAGTCAAATGTCTGACCTGATGTGAGATCTGCTGGCATAATTTTGTTTAAATCTGTGATAATGCAGACTTACAAAGCTAATGGTAGTAAAATGCAGTGTTATACTGAGTTTTCCTGGAGGCTCGCTGTTTATCTGGCCCAAGAACTGGAGAGGAAGTGTGTACATCTTATAACTTTACAATTGGGCTATTTCCAACATTCTTTGGAAGTTTCTGCTCCATGGGAGATCAATAATTGACTGTACTCTTTCTATAAATGGCTTACCAACATTTAGGACAACTTCTCTCTGCTATACAGGGATGTGTTTTATTGCATGTTTTAAAGGAGTTAATCCTGATTGTGGAAGGACTACCACATAATGAATTTGTATATGGAGAAATCTAAGACTATAGAACACAATTACTATACAAAAATATATAGGCTTTAGGTATTGATACCTAAAGGCAGCTTCTGCATCTTATCAGGCTTACTCTTTCATTTTACAAGAAAAAAATGGGTCTAAGTTTTAAATAATTGGAAGTGTAACTGAGATTATTTTATTACACAATTACTGAAAGGAATTTTGAGTGTAAAAGAAGTAAACATTTTCATGTGTTAATATAGTGTATACAGTCTTTCATACAAATGAAAAATTTACAAGAAGTACATAATCATAAATACTCCCAGAAAGTATAATAACATATACAAAAAGAATGTAAATTAATATCCTTAATTATCAGGGAGTATAATAAACACTTGTTTTATCTGTGCTGCATTCAACACATTGATTGTCACTATTAATATAAAATACCAGTAGCACAACAAAATCTACATGTAAAAGAAATAAACACAATAACAAACTAACAAGGAATGGAAATAATTTGTTAATAATGTTTCTTTTTTTTCTATCTTGATATATTTCCCCCTGTGATGAACACTATTGCCAAAAACAACATATGGAGGAAAAGGGTGTATTTTAGATTATATGTTGTGGTCCATCATCAACAGAAATGAAGGGAAAGTCCCATGGTCGGATCTCAAAGTAGAAATTAATGGATGAATGTTACTTACAAGCTTTCCCTCTCTGGCTTGCTCAGCCACCTTTCTCATACAGCCCTGCAATGCCTGCAGAGTGCTGGTACCACACAGAGCAGGCGGTTTAGAAAACACCTCACAAATGTGACCACAGATCAGAAATATCTGGATGATATCTTGGCTGGGGTTCTCTCTCCCCAGGCACCTCAAGGTCGAGTTCAAAGCTGAAGCTAGCTATGAGAGTCATCAAAAGCAACAAAGTGAATTAAATTTTAATCAATTTATTCATAAAACACAAACAATATGAATACACAAATATGTGAGATTTTAAATAGCAAAAAGCTGAACAATACAATAAATCTGTCATATTTCCCAGACACTTGCCTTCAGATGTGCCTCTTCTGCACATAGCTGTTAACTACTGCTCTTGATACCAGTGTCATGCATCTTCGAACATGCATGACAAAGCTTCTAGAATTGAAAGACAAATAAACTTAAAGCACAAATTTCAGATAACATAAATTTCAATAATGCCAAAATGGATAAAGATAGTGAATTTCTTTTTTTGGTCTTTGAAAGCCTGGATTTCTCATTGATATTTAAGAGATGCTTGTAGTGCCTACTGACTCTTGGGTGTTTATGCTTGCCTTTGTCACATTACATATTCCACTTATTTTCTTATTGCTTTGAGGTTCTCTAAAGAAAAGTCTACTATGATTGCTAGTTCCTGTTTCCTTGAGAAGAGAGGTTTTGTCTTGTCTGTTTTCAAAAATACTCTTTGGTTTCAGTTGTTAGGTGGTGAATGTGATTGCTGCTGCTATAGATGTTCATTATTTTGATAGTCTAAGATTAGAATTCAATTTATAGTATGTTTTCCTGGGATATTCTAATTATCCATGTATAATACTTTTTAATATTTTCCATAATCCCCCTGTGCTTCATTCTGTTTGTATGTTATATACTTTTTATTTGTTTGTTTGTTTCTTTGGACTTGGACTTGAGAGGTTATTTCTTTGGTGCATATTGAAGTGTCCACTATCCCAGGCTTTCTTCATTTCTGCTTTGTTTTGATATTTGATTATCATTTTATTCCTTTTTTGAAGTTGCCACATAACAGTTTATGGAACTTGTCTGTTCTCACACACCAATACTTTTTCCACTTAAAGAGCCATTAAATTAATAACCAAACTTATTTAGAATATCCAGTCTAATATTACCAGCATCTGTGTTACATCGGAACTAGATTCTGATACTGAATTTGTTACTTCAGATTGTTATTTGTTTTCTTCCCGATGTCTTATAACTTGATTTTTTAAAAAACCCACAGAGTTAGCAAACAATGGAAACTAATGTTTACATTATGCATGTAGATGCCCTATCTTCCACATATCTCTGGTGTCCCTCTGTCTGTCTCCTCCCCTGCCTCTGGGCAAAGTTCTCTTCCTGGAGAGCAGCTGAACCTTGGAGCTCATGCAACCACAACTATCTTTTATGTTAGAACCCTCCTGCAGTTCTGGAAAGTTTCAAGAAAAGAACATGCTTTGTAACCTTCCTGATAATAATCTCATCTCTTTCCAAGGCTTGTCTGTGATACTGGGATATTCACGAGTGTTTCCTACAGTCTCTTACTGCTTCTGTGAAACAAGAAAGCTAACGAGACTAGGGATGATGAATTGCCCTTTTCCCGAGGAGGATGCTCCATGAGGTTCTGAGGATTCAGTGTTGTTTATCGAAAATGTTCAGAACACAGTAGACAAAGACTGCTATGTCTTCTCTTGGCAAAGTCAAGAAGACTCTTCTCTTCACTGGAGAAAAGAATTCCTGAGTGTATCTCTTCACCTTAGATCATAACAGAGTATATATTATCACTATCAAATTCATCCCTTACTTGCTTCCAGAATTTATCAAAATTTTAAGTTAAATGGTCCAATAGGTTGATAGCAGTGTCCTTTGCTGCAACTCGACATTGTGGTGGATTCTATATTTACTTATACGCAAGAATATCAGCTACTTTGCTGTTCATCCTCTGATAAGTTCAAGAAAAAACATTGGCTGCCAATATTACTTTCTTCCTAAGAGGGTTGGCATGACTCCTTTTAAGCATTTTGCATTTTGGTGTTGGAACCAAAATAGGTTTATATTTCTTGATAGTTAAATTGATTTATTTGTCCATAAGAGACATAACACATTAAGTTTGCTCAAATTGATTTGAATGCTACTCTTCAAACTGGAAGCATTGTTTTAAAATGTGGACATAAAAAAGCAAGGGGTTTTCCCAAACTGCTTCTAATTCCATTTTATGTATTGCAAAACAGGAGAATGTCTCAAGTTACCTTTCAAAAATGTTGAAGAATCCTGATAAATGTTTATACAATCTGTGACGATTGTCTATAGCCATCACAGTGGAATAATGTAACAAAGGTTAATAGCTTTATAAAACAGCTTCTACATGTTAAAGGTCAAGATGGACCATATGATAGTACAGATCATTACATAGCAAGACCCTTTGACAAAACTACCACCACAACAGCAGCAGCAACAACAACATACAATCTAAAGTGTGTTTAATGAGAAAGATTATGTAATTATTTGTATTTTTTTCATTTTAGTAACTAAGAACAGTCCTCAAGTTGAAGATACTCTTGATTGTCAAAAGGATGAACTAAACATCTACACAGAAAAACCACTTGTTTCTTATTCTTGTTTATTTCTTCTCTTCATCATTTATTAACTCAAAAAGTCTCTGTAGGCTGGCAAGATGGTTTAGTATTTTGGAGCATAAATTGATCTTCCAGAGGATCCTGGCTCAAGTCCTAGCATCACAGTAGGCAGTTTATAACCATTGATAATTCAGTTTTAAGGAATAAACTCGGTCTTCTAGCCTCTCTGACACTACATGCATGTATTGCACAAACATACAGGCAATCAAGACACATGCACTCATAAAATAAGAATAAATGAGTCTTTAAATAAATAAATAAAAATAATAAATGAAAATAAAATTAAATTTTAAAAAGTAAATTTTAAATAAATAAAAATAAAAAAATATTCCCAAAATCAAGGTGCAGGGAGAAGGTGGAAGGATTGTAGCACAGGGTGACCAGGAGTGGGTCAGAGAGTGGGATGTAAAGTGAACAAGAAAAATTATAATTAAAATTTAAAAATGTTTTCAAAATCATTAGCAGCAAGTTCATATGGTTTCTACCTTCTCCTTTTCCTTTAACTTTTTATACTCTTTGCTTACGTGTATCTAATTTTTTTTAAATAAACCACCTTTATTGTTGAAGTTTTTCAGTTATTGTGGTAACAAGTAATAGAGAACGAAAACTAATACAGCATATATCTTGATCCCCACTTCATGATTAAAAGGCTTTTTCCCTAACATTTCCAACTCACTACATTTTATGGAAATCAATCATCTTCCTTAAATAATGTAATTTTACTACTATGAGTCAGTAAATTATGTTCCAGTGCCTTAATTGGCAGTTATATAATGAAAATCACAAATCAACTTGGAGTTCCAACTTACTGGATTTAATAATCAATTCAGTTTCTGATGTTCATTCTGACATGTACCTAAGAACTACATCCAAAAGAAGCTGGCATACTCTAGACATCAAAAGGACACCAGCAACATCTTTCTTACAGTTACTTTTCATCGCACGGCCTAATATTTCTTCAGAAGACTGCTTCTGCAGACTGGAGGCCTTCTCTGACATTCTGTCTGTGTTTGAACCTTTAGTAGTTTTCTTGACTATCATCAGGGTTTTTTTTTCTGGAATAAAAATAAATTGAAAGAAAAAGCCATCTTTACAGATTTATTCATAATTATTTGATCTATTGAACAATGCAGATGTTTCTGATAATCAATTGTGATCTGAATTTTGACCAAAATTTCTTCTCTGGAGCTCCTTTGATTGAGTGTCTGGCCATAGGTACTAGATGTAAATGTGAATGTATAAAATTTTTAGTTCACATCTAAACCAGAGGCTTGTTATCATTTTGATATTCTTCTTTCCTCTTGTCATATAAACTAAGATTGTATTTACTTGCTTCTTTCAAGGCATAGGGTTTGTCATATGAGTTATTCCTAATACTGCACTGGGAATGTTTTCATCTTCAAGTATAACCTTGTGAATTTACTATCAGGACTCTTAAAATTCCAATTTAAAGAAGGACTAGGTGAATGGATATGATCTAAGATAGTCTGTCAACTCAACTATCCAGGTATCCTGAATTTAGAAGGATATACCTGGAAGTCACTGGCTCTTGTGACATAAAAGTTCTTCCAAGATATATGATTTATGATAGTGTTCTTATGTTTTATTGAACATCAAAATAGAAAGTAAACATAAGGACAACACTTTGAACTTGCTTGAAAAAGAATTCCTAAGGTTTATTCCAATTATAAATTACTGTCTAACTATCAAGAATCTGATATTATGTAGGAACCAGTAACAAAACTGAGACAGTCAAGAACAGCTGCTTAGCATCAACTCATTGAAGCCAAAGGCTATAAACAGAAAAACAAATAAATAGAACATATGATTTCTCAATAAAGAGCTTTTATTGAAGAAATAGTTATTAAATAAATTGGGTAAATTTGTAATGCAATTCTTCCTTTACTAAATATATAGATATATATTCTCTCAAATAATTATAAACTTTGACTAGGAGACTAAGGCAGCCATTTTGATTAGCTGGACTGCAGCCTATAAATCTTTCTAATAAATTATAAGTTCTGTTACTCTAGAGAACCCTAATTAATATAGTTTTACTGATGTGTACAAGTATTTGTGAAAAATAAAAAAAAATAATGACTCACCAAACCAAACAACCAAACAAAAATAATAACAAAAACAAAAAACAAAACAAAACAAAACAAAAAAGCCTTTAATTCAACTGTACAAAATGCTGCTTTAAAATGTAATGCAGACCACTGAATTAAGCTCACGGAATGTTTATGCCATAGATGCAGTCCAGAAAATTTCATCACAGTTGGCCTTAATATTTTTTCATTCCACTTTGACAGCCATTAGTGAAGGTCAGAAACTGGAGGACCCCATAAACGTTTCATTTGTGATTAAATAGTAACAATGAATCCTAAAGATTCATGCCAATTTTCTAAATAAAAATTAATTATTTTCATTGAAATTATTCCAGTCTAAGTCCAAAGATACACTAATATATTCTTTAAAACATAAGTTTATAGAGGTTAATATGGTTAACTGAAAATAAAACCAGAGTAGAAAATATCAATATTATCTTGGTTTTCTCGTTAATCCTATCTTTTTGTATAACTATATTCTTCACACACACACACACACACACACACACACACACACACACATGCATACACGCATGTGAGCACATATACATACACACATATTAGTACACACATATGAGCACACACATACATACATGTGAACACACACGCTGACCACCTATGCTAAGCTGTTTTTACCTTTCATATGAATACTTTAGAGTTGATTTCTGCCCTTCATGAAATTATGGAATTAAGCAAAGGGTTTTAATTATAGAAAAACTATTAAATTTTTTGCATCACAACTTAATAGTCATTTTCTCTAAAAAAAAAAAATGTACTAATGACCTTCCAGTTTAATGAAAATTAATTGCTAGTCTATCTTGACAATTACGTTGTGATTGATCAAATTTAATGAATCTGCAAGGGTCATTTGCTGCAATTCTTTGCAATCCATTAAATCTGAAGCAGTTGATAAACCTTAGCTTATTCACAAATTAGTGAATTCTAACAGCACCGCTGAATGTCAGTGTTTATACAAAAAGTGATACATCAAGTTACTTTTTTTCCTAGTGGAAAAGGTTAGCATCCACTGATGTAAGGCATTCCCTATTGCACTACAGTCTTCATAGTTCATACACTAATATTAACTTTCAAAACCGATTGCATTTTAATATTTTATTTTGTATGTGCCTGCAAATGCAGTTGTGAGGGCATGCAAATATAATTCAGAGAAAAACTTGAGAGAGTTGGGTCTCTTTTACTGTGTGGCTTCTGGAAGATAGAAATCACATTGACAGGCTTGACAGCAAGTGCCTTTAGCCATGGAGCCCATTCAACAGCCCAGATGTTAACTTTGTATATTCAGTTTAAATTGTTTAAAAAACAATGCAAATATACTATTTAAGATAGTATCACATAAGGTAAATGAGTGTGACAAATTTTATAGGAAAATTGGTCTATGTCTCTTTTACAATGTTACTTACATCAAACAATAAGGAAATAAAAATTGAACCCATTGAGAAATAAAAACAACAGCAAGACAAATAATACTGGTCGATTGTGATGGGGTAAGAACAACTGTGCATTTGGTGGCCAACAGTCATACCAATAGAGAGTCTACACAGCCCCCCATTACCTGCAGCTCTAGGTAAAATGAAGATGGGGTTCTAGAGTCTTATTCCTTAGTTTATGTTCCAGAAAACTGTTACAAGGTCCGGACAAGCAGAGAAGTAGAAATGTATTTGCAACGTCACAGTTTCTGTCAGTTGATATGGGAGCAACTGCACCTCTAGGAGTGTGGATGATAAAATAATAAAATTAAATGAAATATGGAACTTCTGCCTGTAACTACAAGGGTATTTAGAATATTACATGAGCATTATTTTTATCTTTTAACTAATTTATCACAAATAATGAGTACTCTTATTGCCCTGATATTAAGGTAAATCTAACATTCCATCCAGAAGCTGGAAAGAACATAGATGTCCCTCAACAACAGAATGGATACAGAAAATGGGGTATATTTACACTATGGAATACTACTCAGCTATTAAAAACAATGACTTCATGAAATTCTTAGGCAAGTGGGTGGAACTGTAGAATGTCATCCTGACTGAGGCGACCCAATCACAAAAGAAAAAACATGGTATGCACTCAATGATAAGTAGATATTAGCCCAGAAGCTTGTAATACTCAAGAAACTATTCACATATCAAATGATGCCCAAGAAGAAGGATGGAGAGGCCCCTAGCTCTGGAAAGGCTCAATGCAGCAGTGTAGGGGAATACCAGGACAGGGAAGCAGGAGAGGATAGATTGGGGAGCAGGGGGAGGGCAGAGGGCTTATGGGACTTTTGGGGAAGGCGGATCCTGGAAAGGAGAAATCATTTGAAATATAAGTAAAGAATATATCTAATATAAGAAAAAGAAATCTATTGGCCCCTTGGAGATGGCTGTTATTAAAGTTT
Organism: Apodemus agrarius; assembly: GCA_964023405.1. Classification (NCBI taxonomy): domain Eukaryota; kingdom Metazoa; phylum Chordata; class Mammalia; order Rodentia; family Muridae; genus Apodemus; species Apodemus agrarius. The sequence goes on from OZ030006.1 coordinate 17,886,410, forward strand.
TTGTCCTGCAAGAATTATCACCCATATGTGAAGCAGAGATGGAGAATGATCCCTGGACTCAGCAGCTAGTCAATACAGCAGAATCAATGAGCTCTGGATTAAGAGAGAGAACCTGTCTCAAAATATACGGCCATTAATGATTGAGGGAGACACCTGACCTGTACCTCTATCTTCCACATGTGTGAATGCCTTCAGAGGCACACACAGTATTGAAATCTGTAGACACTGGAACAAGCACACACATACCAAAAGACAAATGTTAATAAGGTACTAAAAAGCTGAGGCAAGCTACTAAAGTATGCATTTTCATAGTGAATTATATTTTATTCTTTTTGAAACTTCATGTTCTCTTACATTATGCCTATGACTTCTTGGATTTCTCAACTGAAAGATTATACCAGTATTTTTTCTAATTTAGTTTACACACACACACACACACACACATGCACAAACATGCACATGAGTGCATGTGCACACATACACACATACATCGCACACCCTAAGCGTGCATGTGCAATATATATATATATATATATATATATATATATATATGTGTGTGTGTGTGTGTGTGTGTGTGTATGTATATACATATATATATACATATATATATATATATTCTTACAGTAAGAAAATGTTTCTGTTAAAGTTGAGATCAAAGCCAATATTCTTTAAAGTGGCATTGGTTCTAAGGCCAATATAAAAATGTTAGCATCTATTTAGTGGTTGTTTAATACAAAATGTACTGTTAGTGATTTTCCATTTAATGTGTATTTAACATTTTCAAATTAAAAATAACAAATATTTAATGCTAACAGCACAGCTAATTCTGTCAAGTTTATTTCGGAGTTAAATGCTGCCGGCATGAAAGAACATTTGATAAGTAGCTCCCAAAGTGTAGCTTATGTTAATTGCCCTTGTGCCTTAGGAAAGGGATATAGAACTTGTTTATATACAACCTTGTAAATAGGTCACACTCCATAAACTTCAAAAAGATCTAAGTGGCTGTAACATCCTATCACAGATTTGCTGGAGAAAGGGGTCTTAATAGGGTTGAAAGTAAGGCAGTCTTTGATCTTTATTTAGATTCAGAGATTACTATATCAGATTAAATCCTATGATATTCAAGAACATTGTGTTATATCCTTCCAAAAGATAAGAACATTTTTTTCCTCAGTAAGAGAAAAAAATTATCTCTTTTGCATTTTAGTCACAAAACTGTACTTTTCTTTACTCTTATTGTCTTTCATCTCAGGAGCTCAAATTGGTTTACGTAAGACATAGTAATTCTATCTTTTATAAAGAAAGGGGAGTGAAGATGGGCTTGTCCTCTTTTGGGGTGTCACTCAGTGTCTGAAGCAGTGGCTACAGAATTCGGAAGCCCAGACCTCAGATGTGGTGTAGGGTTACAGTCCTTCACATGGGATGAGCGCAGTGCTCACAGTCCAGGCTTCCCTCAGTCGTTCTCAAGTTTATTTTTTATAAAGCTAAATACAAATCAGACTCGAACAAAGGCGCCGTGCTTTTCAAAAGTGGGCCTGTAAATGCAGATAGCAGATCTGTGATAAGGAGGTCGAGGCACAAGTGAAGAGAAGTACGTGGGAAAAATACATGGGAGAAAAGAAATAGGAAAGAACGTGCCCAGTTACCTCCCAACCAAAGTCATCTGTAAAACTGAGCCTTTTTATTTCCAAGAGCTAATGACAGAAGGCTTCAAGCTAAATGCGATTTGTATCATGAGATATTTGAAACCTTTGGAATACAACTCATCTGCCATCAAAGACTGGAATGTTTCTAAATTTTACTAGAAAATCTTTGTTAGAAACGTAGAAGGGATTTTCCCACAAGAGTCTTACTATTCGTGGTGTTCAGTGGGTTAAGTTTCACATCAAAGCTACGTAAACCTGTGCACTGAAAGGACCACACGTGTTGAACATGTGACCTCTTTCCTTTGCCATTACAAGAAACTCAGAGAAACCTTTAAGGATTCCTGCACATTTATTTCAAGAAACAGTGGAAATCCACACCAGAAAAAAAGGAAAGGACATTCCCAAACTGGTCATTAAGGTGAGTATCTGATTCCCTGTTATAGGTGGGGTGGTCAATGTCTCAGGTGCAGTTCACAATCGTATCTGCTCGGCATAATGGTTTTCATGAAAATGTAGGAATGTTTCAGTAAAGAGAATCTTTTTTAAAAGCTATAGATACAAGGATATTATAATTTATATACCTGAGTCCTCCCAACTGTTCATAACACATGTGTCAGTGATATTGGGGCTGAATATCCTACAGGGTCATGTTTGCTACTCAATTTGAATCTCAAGACATTTGACACCTTTGAAACACTGCTGTCAAATATTGGTGATATTTTTCCCTTTAAATGTCGGAGATTGTTTGAATCATCTGTAATAATCAGTAATAAATGTATAATAATGAAGCATTAGAGAATCATTCTGTAGTTAATTATAGTGAATATCAATATTATAAAAAATGTTATTAATAGTAGTAGCTACTTTTCATTAGGTGCCTCCAAATCCCCACCCTTAATTATTTTATATCCTACTTTTGTAACAACTCTGCAAAGGAAATTGCATTTTATTGTATAGAGAAGGTAAATGATGTTTAAAGACATTCAGGATGTCCTCCCACTCACTCAGCTCTGAACCAGCAGATTTCTTTTCCAATGTAGCCTATTCTTATAGCTGTTACATTAAGGGATTGATAATTTCACTCCACAAATGTTCCTTTAGGAGCTATCCAGTGAGAGGCAGCCTTTAAGAGAATGTCAAAGGTGCTTTAGGAAACTGTTTAGTTCACAATAAAAAAAAAAAAACTTAAATGACAGTAAGATCTAAAACCAGACTTCATTATAAGACTGGAGAACATGATAAGCAGTATAATCATTGTTAGGTCACTTCTGTGATTTTGAGGACCAGCAGATCACAAGAGAGAAAATATCTGTATAATTGTATGTACATATACATAAATGTTGCATATACAAAAAATTCAACACAGAATAATAAATCTTATCTTAGTTATTACAGATTTTACCATTTAAGTGCCATGTACTTGTAATAACAAATTTACCTCTAGGACAAGGAATTTAAAGGGAAACAATGATACTGAACATATTTTCCTATTTTATACTGCCTCATACTAGGGATGAAATTCATGCCTTTGTTCACAGTAGACAATATATAAGAGATAGACAGACTTACAGCTATGCCATTTCCTTTTTTTTTTTTTTTTTTTTTTTTTTTTTTTGAGACAGGATTTCTCCGTGTAGTCCTGGCTGTCCTGGAACTCACTCTGTAGACCAGGCTGGCCTTGAACTCAGAAGTCTGCCTGCCTCTGCCTCCCAAGTGCTGGGATTACAGGCGTGCGCCACCAGGCCATTTCCTTTTTTTTTTTTTTATTACTTTCTATTTTGCGACAGCATCTCTTCAAGCTGTATAATCTAGATTTCCATTCACTCCTATACCTAGCAAGAGCTGACCTTGACATTTTTCCACCTTCCTTTCATGAGCACCTGGGATTACAGGTCTGCACTACCACCCATTGCTCTCCATTTAAGACATGAAGAAAAGACTGTTAAGTTATGGAAATGTAAAGCACCATTAAAATAATACATTGATCTGGAGCATATATCTTTAACACTAGGGAGTAAGAGTCTTGAGGTTCTTTGTGAATTCGAGGCTTTGGCTAGCCTGGTGTACATATCCAATTCTAGCCAGAAAGATTCTCTTAAAAACAAAACAAAACAAAACAAAACAAAAAAAAAAGCTTCACACCCAGCAAGAAGATGAACTTCTGAAAAAGTGAGACATAAGAAAATTCTATACACACACAATTCTTTTTAGCATCTAATTAGTAATGTTGTAGCTGACACAAAGGAGGAAAAAAAATTATCTGCCAAATCATGAACATTTCAGATAACCAGTTACTGGAAAGTGTAAGCATTATTTAAGGGAAAAAAATAGATAATCCATACATGCTTAGAATTAAAACTGTAGTGGTTGTTTTAGAATTATAGGTATTCCTGTTTTTGTCTACTTGTTAATGATTCCAAAGTATCTAGCAGATTCTCATGGAATATGCAATGCGCTTTCAGAGTCTCTGTCACAGCCTAAATACCATGTCTCCCAATCCACTTGCATTATGGTGTTTTTGCGAAGCTTACATACGACTTTCCAAAAGAAAAACACCTGTTTGTTTAATTTCCCAGTTTTCCACATAGGCTCTGCTATTTGGCCTATGTGGAAGGTCAGTTAATTACCTTCATACTACCCTCACCATTTCTACCTTTGTACCAGTGATGTGTTTAATATACATATGTATATTATTGAAATTCAAGAGAACCAAAGCATAATACTTGGGTTTCCCATCTGAGATCTAAGACAATTCAATAAGCCGAAAAAGAACAAGTGGGGAAAATATTGTCAGTTTTCAATATCAACTCTGGTATTGATCTTCTTACCTTAACATAAGAAATTAGAAGATGCATTTATTTCATTATATGAATAACTGAAGAGCCACAAGACAACAGTGTCCCTTTCCCCTCCACCAAACTATCATCAGTAGACTTTCAGGCCAAGCTACTAAGGGACTATGGGCAAACCTGAAAATCTGGGCTCAGAATTAAATCCCCAAGAAGGTGAGAAAGAAGATCAAGTGGGAGAGCATGTCCAAGCTATGTGTAGAGTGAACTGTCAGGAAAGGTACTTCTGCTTCTGGGAGGGAACAAAGAAATAGGGATAGAGTGAGTTCAGGATAGTGTTCTGAATGAATGTTCCTCAGAAGGAGGCATCAGGGCAGGGAAGTATTCTCACCTCCAACAAAAAATGTTGCATATATCACTTTATCTCGTTTATAGTCTGGGGTCATCAGTGCAAAAAATTACTAACTTTTACACATTCTGAAACACTACAGAGTGTCTATACAACCTATTCTACAGAGCCTTCTGTTATCCTACATGCTGTCTCATTTTAGGTCTTGGAAACTTCTCTTTATAAATCTTTAATATATATAATAAAACTCATTTACTTATGAAACAAAAGAGATTCTTCTAAGTCTGAAGAATATACTCTGAAAAATAAAAAGTTTATTGTTGTATGAATGAGTATTATACATAAAAATAGAAATAAAATATAATACCTAGTTATTGCCTTGTGGTTATTATACATAAGAGTGTTATATATGCCAACATGGCTATGATGCACAGGAAGGTTAAGACACTATGTAAAATACAAAGCATATAATGTGTGGCATTTAAGTGTAAATAATATAAGGCCTCTCAGTATATTTTATGCACATATTTTTAAAATGTAACCATTATGCAAGGCCTTCAGGAATTAAAGATATATGTGACATTGTTAGGTGGGGAAGTTCTGTGAGAGATTGTGAGAGAATAAGCAACATTATAAAAATATTGTATAAAATTGTCAATAAATAAAAATATAAAACAAGTTAGATTAAATTGATCCAACTTTAAGTATCCATCTCTTATCTCATGTTTTACATTCTTAAAGCTTTAAATAAAAACTGCATTATTATTTTTTTTACTTTATATTAATCTGGAATATCTTTTCTTTTTAACACCAAAACTCATGATGCCTATCAGTATCTGTCCTCCTTTATTTAACAAATGGTTTAAGAGTTCAATGAATGTGAAAACAAAAGCATTTTGTTCTATTTTGCCTCAAAGATGGACTTCATTAAAGCATGATTCTTTGGAGTTTTGCCAAGCAATTGAGATATAGATAAAATAGTATAATAAGAACCTTCTGGGTTTTTTCTTCAGTAATAAGCGCCAATCAATAGGATTATGCTAAATTTCATGCTGTAGCAGGTCACATTTTATCAAGGTTCCAGAGCATTTGCCATGAACAATACCCTACTATACAGTGCCCTTTGTTAAGCTGTATGCTAGCTCGGTTAGATCTGAAAACTTCTCCACAGAAAAAAATTAAACTACATAGTGACATTATTATTTACTTGTAACACAAAATAGATTACTTTCACACAGCCTCTAAAAGCTTATACACTTTTTTTTTAAAAAAAAGATTAAAGTTGCATCCATAATTATACACCATTCTACTAGCAAGTGCTGTCTTGTGGCCATTATGCATGAGTGTTATGTATATTAACTTTGTTCTATGCATTGGAGCATTGCACTCTATCTCATATATAAATTTCACCATGTTATTCTCAAAGATGCTATTGCCTGTGTTTGACACAGGATGAAATTCAATTTTAAAAGAAACAAAGATACTTTCAAAAGCTCAAGAGTAAAACACTGTGAATAACTTTGAATGAATCTGTGTATGAATAAGGTCTAAGAAATCTCAAGCTACAGCATTAAATATCCAAAATCTTATTGTGCAACCAATTTCTGAGTACTCATCTACAGTGTATAATGTACTGATAAAGACCAAAATATATAATAAGTAATATAAATCATATGGCGTTATGCAACATGGCCATATAGTAAGCACTACACTGTCTACCATTCATGCACACACACACACAGACACACACACACACTCACATACACACACACAGAAACACACGCAAATCCAGTGACTACCATTCATCTGCACACATGGAGATACACTGACTGCAATACATATGCACATACACAAACACATTTTCTATATAAAAATAGACAATGTAACTGAAAATGTTTATATATTGTAAACTATATAAAATGTAGACAATGAGTTGCTTACTTAGCCATGTCAACTGTCAGATTTACTGCCAAGAACTTAAGTCCAAAAGTGCTTATATCAGCAAAGTAGAATTGAAAGAACCTATATTGTAAATTTTATTGCAAACATATTTAACATATATCACATATATATTCCATTAACATACTCTTTAAGAGCCTGACTGGGAAAATTTATAATAGGGGAAAAACCTAACCACAAAACTGAATTTGTAGAGTCTAGATCTTCTCATGAAATATAAATTATACATGCCTTCAAAATATGGAGTCTACAAGGAAAACCAGCATAGTTTTGAATCTGAAACTTCCAGAAGACCCATAGACTTGAGAGGCCTAATTCGTTTCTATAGGTTTACACTAGAGCTTGACCTATGGTGGTTGTAAGATTCAAGAGAAGAATTTGTTAAAGCACATTTGTTTGAAGCCCACCTTTGACATTTCCTAGTTAATAGACCTAACTGGGTCAGAACTTTCACGTCTCACTTGTCTCCAGGTGATATTACTGATGGCAAGGTACCATCCTTTGAGAAACGTTCCTCAAAGTCAAATCCTCTCTTCTCAGATTACGTTCTCTGTGTTAGATCTGATCTGAGTACAGCAGCCATATAAAGGCATGTAGATGTTTTTAAAGGAATATTTTCTCCTCTCTTAAAATATTCACAAACCACATGAGAGATTTTCAAACCTCTACTCTCAGGACCTACCCAGGATTGGCTAAATTAGAATCTATATATGTGAGATCCCAGGCTAAATTGTTCAAGTAATAACTGTGGGAGGGTTCTTGGAGAATAACCCAGCAATTTTTTGTCTGTTTCTCGCATGAGTAGATGGTGGCCTGTGTACAATAAAACATCCCAAAGACATAGGACAAACACTGGGGTTGTCAGTCACCCTACTTGCTTTTAACTCCATTAAAATGTTTATTGTTTTATAATTTCTACAGTCTCTGATTTATGAATGAATTCTTTCCCTTTCTCTTAAAACTTTTACATTTGTCTTAACTCTTTTAACACAGAATAAAAACTATAGGTTGTATTTTATACATCAGGCTGTACATGGGCAAAAGGAGAGTTGAATATGATCACCAAACATACATAATTTATTGTCTGAAATTAGAAGTTAAACTTTGGTGTCACCCCCATCACATATATGGCATACATGGTATTTAAGCTATAATAAGACTCAATTATAAAACGGTTTCATATTAGTTAATCTGCTTTAGGTGGTATGCTATGAAAATTAACTAATATATAATTTATAGTTCTTTGAAAAATTTTTATAACTTTTTCTGATTATATTTCCTCTAAATTCTTACAACTTCTTTTGTTTATATTGACAAAATCCCCCAACTATTCCCAAATCCACCCCTTTTCCCTACTCACACAACTTTATGTCCAAAAACAACCCCACCAAAATAAAAAAGCCTTCAAAATCATTTTGTCCAGCCAAAATATTCTCAATTGTGTGACATTCTACTTGAGCATGTTTGAGTTACCAAGAACTACATTCTTGTGTGTGTGTGTGTGTGTGTGTGTGTGTGTTTCTTAGTTTCTCAGTTCTTGTCTTTCTGACTTTTTTAGTTATTTTTATTAGATAATTTCTTTATTCATATTTCAAATATTATCCTCTTTATATGTTTCCCCTCCAGAAAAATTCCTATCACGTTCTCCCACCCCTTCTCACTAACAAGCCCACCCCCACTTCCTTGCTCTGGCATTCCCCTATATTGGGGCAATGAGCCTTCACAGGACCAAGGGCTGCTCTTGGCCGCATCTTATTGATGTCCTCCCAGGTCATCCTTTGCTACCCATGCATCTCGAACCATGGGTCCCTGCATGTGTAATCTTTGGTTGGTGGTTAAGTCCATGGGAGTTCTGGTAAAAAAAAAAAAACTGCATGGTATTTGTACAGTGACAGGAAGTAAGATCAATGGAATAGAATTGAAGACCCAGGTGTGAATCCACACACTTATGGTCACTTGATCTTTGACAAAGGAGCTAAAACCATCCAGTAAAAAAAAAGACAGCATTTTCAACAAATGGTGCTGGTTCAACTCATGGTTAGCATGTAGAAGAATGCAAATTGATCCATTCTTATCTCCTTGTACAAAGCTCAAGTCCATGTGGATCAAGGACCTCTGCATAAAACCAGATACACTGAAGCTAATAGAAAAGAAAGCAGGGAAGACTCTGGAGCACATGGGCACAGGGAACGATTTTCTGAACATAACACCAATAGCTTATGCTCTAAGATCAAGAGTTAACAAATTGAAATTCTTCTGTAAGGTAAAGGATACCGTCAATCGAAGAAAATGGCAACCAACATATTGGGAAAAAAACTTTACCAATTCTACATCTCATAGAGGATTGATATCAAATATATATAAAGAACTCAAGAAGTTAGACGGCAGAGAAACAAATAATCCTATTAAAAATGAGGTACAGATCTAAACAAAAAAAAATCTCAACTAAGGAATACAGAATGGCTGAGAGCACCTAAAGAAATGTTCAATATCCTGAATCATCAGGGAAATGAAAATCAAAACAGCCTTGAGATTCCACCTCAGACCAATCAGAATGGCTAAGATCAAAAACAGGTGAGAGCAGATGCTGGTAAGGTTGTGGAGAAAGAGGAGCACTCCTCCATTGCTGGTGGGATTGCAAGCTTATAAAGCTACTCTGGAAATCAGTTTGACAGTTCCTTAGAAAACTGCACATAGCACTACCTGAGGACCAAACTATACCACTCCTGGGCATATACCCAGAAGATGCTCCAACATGTAATAAAGACACACGCGCCACTATGTTCATAGCAGCTTTATTTATAATAGCCCAAAGCTGGAAAGAATCCAGATGTCCCTCAACAGAGGAATGGATACAGAAAATGTGGTACATTTACAGAATGTAGTACTCATTACTGTTAAAAACAATGAATTCATGAAATTTTTAGGCAATTCAGAAAATATCATCCTTAGTGAGGTATCCCTTTCACAACAGAACACACATGGTATGCACTCACTGATAAGTGGATATTAGCCCAGAAGCTTGGAATACCCAAGACACAATTCACAGACCACAGGAAACTGATGAAGAAGGAAGACCAAAGTGTGGATACCTCTGTCTCTCTTAGAAGGAGGAACAAAATATTCATGGGAGAAGATACAGAGACAAAATGTGGAGCAAAGACTGAAGGAAAGGTCATCCAGAGACTTCCCTGCCTTGGAATCCATCCCATATACAGTTACCAAACCCAGTCACTATTGTGGATGCCAACTAGTACTCAATGACAGGACCCTGATATTGCTGTTTCCTGAGAGGTTCTGTCAGTGCCTGACAAATGCAGAGGCAAATGCTCTCACCCAACCATTGAAATGAGCACAGGTTCCCCAGTGAAGGAGATAAATAAAGGACCCAAGGAGCTAAAGGGGTTTGCAGCCCCATAGAAGGAGCAACAGTAAGGACTGAATTCTTAGAGAAAACTGTCTTTCTCCTCGCAGCTAACAATTGACTCAAGGCCTTCTAGTCAGAATGGAACTTCTTTTGTATCTACCTCCTCTTATGCTGGGACTTGTAAAATGTTTGTAGATTTTGTTGCAACTGCTATGAATTCATATGTCCAGCTATGCTGCTGAGCCCAGAAGACAGTATCTCCTTGTAACCATCTATTGCCTTGACTTTCATGGTCTTTTTATACCATCCTTTGTAATGATCCCTGAGCCTTTTCTGGGGCAGTTTGAAGTCCATACGTCTTTTAGGACTGAATTCTGCAGCATGTCATTCTTTCCACCTTAAGAGACATAGACAAATTCCATGATTCTCCTTGTAAAGAAATTAAATATATATGGAAAATAAGATGAGGAACATGATGGCTAAGAGTTACTGGTGTCAGCTTGCCAGTCTTGTGCTGAAAGTGCAGCATAAAATATATCCTGAACATCTTTTAAGAAACCCTGTAAAATGAAATTCTTAAATTAGGACTAACGCTTATCATTAAAAATTTACTAATTGAGTCAACCAATTAATTTTCCTAAACCCAAACATGTAAATTTTTGATATATTTCATCCTCTAATATTTTTAAATGTTTATCAGTTAGTTTGACAGCAAAGTGAATCCTTCTTACAATCCATAAATATTAATATTTTCATTATAATATATCTTTACATTATTATACTCAATTTCAGTAGCCAATATAATCAAATAATATCCACAGAATATTTTATAACCTATATAATTACGCATTTATGTTGAAGATACATATTAATTTTAAAAATATTATGTTTTAATGATGATTTTTCTACTTCATATAATATGAACAAGAGTTTGTACTGTTTTCATCAGGTACATTATTTACATATTACAGATTTCAACAGTTCTTGTTTTATAATTATATCAAACTCTTTATTGTAACCATAAAATAAAATTGATTGAAACAGTAGAGTGAATAACAAGAGCCTATAACATATTTTATTTACAATTGTGAACATAAGTATTACAAAATAATAAATAATGTTCATCCATGAATATATATGAAAGAGGAAGGAGAAAACCTTATCTCATAAAAGAAGACAAGGTGATTTTATTCTGTGTCATAAAATAACTATTGGGACAAATTTCAGATTCACAGTGTTTCCTTAGCTTTGGGTTACAGAATAGTAACAGAATTAGACAAGTAGACAGATAGCCTAAAATAGGGACAGCTGCACATGCTTTAGGTTTAGTCATAAAATTCCGACCATATGCCAAGAATCTGAATTATGAGCCAAATAGTAAAAGGCACAGTCTTCTAGAAATGAAGTATCACTCACAGAATGGGACAAGATCATGAATAGAACATTAATGAATAGTATAAAATAACATAAATACAAATGTATTGCTTAAATCCGTATTCAAATCTTATGCATAGCCTTACCTTTCAAACTTCCACAATTATTATGAATATTGTTATGAAGTGGTACTTAAACCTCAAAATACATATATGTAAAACAGGTCCACATTGTTGGAAATAAACACTACATTGATTTAATAGAAAATGTATGTAATACTATCTCACTAATAATCTTCTGGATGAACCACTTAAATATTGCTTAGCTACTTTTGTAAGAGCTAATTTTTGTTAGTACTTCTCTATGGAAGAGTTTAGATGAAAGAAATACATTATATATATGATTTCATTCAGTCATGCATTTTAAGGATCAAGGGGCTTGGGATTTTTTTTTCCTGGAAGACTTTTCTTTGCTGTTGCCTGGAAGCTTTAGAAGCTATTAGCAATCTTCCTAGAGAGGGGAAAAAACCAGCTAGAAGAACTATTTCAAGACCAATTGATTTTATTGCCTACTTACAGATTTATAGACTTGTTTGGGAAATGAAGCAAAAGGAAGTTGCTGAGAAATCACAGTGGAACCCACAAAGACGATATTAATGAGAATTAAATATACCACTTTGGTATATACATATACATATATATATGTATGTATATATATATATATATATATATATCTCCTAATTGTTGACTAAAGAGTAATAATAGCATTTTTGAAACTTATGAAATAGTTTATACTATATAGAAACAAAGCATATATATAAGACAGTATATGTATATTATGAAAAATTATGGTACATTTACATATACAAATTATGTATACAAATTCCACACACAAACATATATGTAATATTTTTATTTATTGCCTTCAAAGCATTTTCAAAGCATTATAGACCTGTTTGTCTCATTAATTTATCACCTATTAGTAAAATGTGATCAGCAAACCACAGTTCAATGCTTAGCTAATTAATTGCCCTGAATTAATTGCCTCCCAAGAGCAGGATGCAGTCATTGTGGATTCTAATGGAAAGGGTTTTGTGCCTGCTACATATTCTGCAATTAAGAGTATTATCGCTTTACAGAATTAGTCTGAGAAGCAGTGAGGCATGCAAGTATGATGAGAATGAACTGGTTATAGGTATAAAAGTAAACAGAGAATATCTATTCTCAAACTCTTGCTATCCTAAATATAATGTTATGCTTTTAATGTGGTTACTCGTGCAAACACCTGCCACATGATGAAATTAAACACGTTTTACATTTCAAAGTGAGCCATTTTCTTACCTTGTTATTTTCAAATTCTCCATATCTACCATATCTCTAAAGAGAACTTAAGTCAACTTTCAGTCAGTAATTGTCTTATTCAGTGAATGTGTACTTGATTGTTTTCATTTACTTGTATTGTAATCTATTAGCTATTGGAATAAAGGCCTGAAAATTCTTAGTTTAGCTCTGTACCCCATTTTTAATAGGGTTATTTGGTTCTCTGGGGTCTAACTTCTTTTTTATTTAATTTTTATTTTCTATACTCTTTGTTTACATTCCAAAGGCTTTCGCCTTTCGCAGATACACACTTACCATATGTCCCATAAGTCCTCTTGCGCCCCCCCCGCCCATTCCCCTATCAACCCCCCCGCCCCCCCACACACACACACATGATTTCTCTGTTCCAGTACTTTCCTACAAAACTGAATCCAGTCTTTCTGGACCAGGGACCTCACCTTCCTTCTTGGGAATCTTTTGATTTGCTAATTGTGCCTTGAGTATTCAGAGCTTCTGGGCTTATTAATATCCGCTTATCAGTGTTTGCATTTCATGTGTATTCTTTTGTGATTGGGTTAACTCACTTAGGATGATATTTTCCAGATCCAACCATTTGCCTACAAATTGCATAAATTCATTATTTTTAATTGCTGAGTAGTATTCCATTGTATAAATATACCACATTTTCTGTATCCATTCTTCCTTTGAGGGACATCTGGGCTCCTTCCAACTTCTGGCTTTTATAAATAAGGCTGCTATGAACACAGTGGAGCATGTGTCTTTATTGCATGCAGGGGAATCCTCTGGGTATATGCCCAGGAGTGGTATGACAGGGTCCTTTGGAAGAGTCATGCCCAATTTTCCAAGGAACTGCCAGACTGATTTCCAGAGTGGTTGTACCATCTTGCAATCCCACCAACAGTGGAGGAGTGTTCCTCTTTCTCCACATCCTTGCCAGCACCTGTTGTCTCTTGTGTTTTTAATCTTAGCCATTCTGACTGCTGTGAGGTGGAATCTCGGGGTTGTTTTGATTTGCCTTTCCCTGATGACTAATGATGTTGAACATTTCTTAAGGTGATTCTCAGCCATCCGCATTTCTTCAGGTGAAAATTCTTTGTTTAGCTCTTTACCCCATTTTTGAATGGGGTCTAACTTCTTGAGTTCTTTGTATATATTGGATATTAACCCTCTGTCGGATGGAGTAACAAAAAACCCAGAATAGATAAAACTATTCTCAACAATAAAATGACTTCTGGGGGAATCAATATCCCTGTCCTCAAGCACTACTACAAAGCAATTGTGTTTAAAACTGCATGGTATTGGTACAGCAACAGGCAAGTAGATCAATGGAATAGAACTGAAGACCCAGAAATGAACCCACAGAGTTATGGTCACTTGATCTTTGATAAAGGGGTATAACTTCTTGAGTGATTATCTATCTATCTATCTATCTATCTATCTATCTATCTATCTACATGTATAGATATATAGATATATAGATATATAGATATATAGATATTGGATATTTGTCCCCTGTTGGATGTGGGGTTGGTGAAGATCTTTTCCCAATTAGTTGGTTGCTGTTTTGTCTTTCTGACAGTGTCTTTTCCTTTACTAAAACTTTGTAATATTATGAGGTCCCATTTGTCAATTCTTGATCTTAGAGCATAAGCTATTGGTGTTCTGTTCAGGAACTTTCCCCCTTTGCCCATGTCCTCCAGGGTCTTCCCCGGTTTCTATTCTATTAGTTTCAGTGTGTCTGGTTTTATGTGGAGGTCCTTTATCCACTTACAGTTGATCTTAGTACAAGGAGATAACAGTGGATCAATTCGAATTATTCTGCATGCTGACCTCCAGTTGAACCAGCACCATTTGTTGAAGAGGCTATCTTTTTTCCACTGGATGGTTGTAGCTCATTTATCAAAGATCAAGTGACCATAATTTTGTGGGTTCATTTCTGGGTCTTCAATTCTATTCCATGGATCTACTTTCCTGTCACTGTACCAATACCATGCAGTTTTTAACACAATTACTCTGTAGTACTGCTTGAGGTCTGGGATATTGACTTCCCCAGAAGTTCTTTTATAGTTTAGAATAATTTTAGCTATCCTGGGTCTTTTGTTATTCCAGATGAATTTGAGAATTGCTCTTTTTAAATCTATGAAGAATTGATTTAGGATTTTGATGGGGATTGCATTGAATCTGTAGATTGCTTTTGGCAAGATGGCCATTTTTACTATATTAATCCTGACAATCCAAGAGCATGAAATATATTTCCATCTTCTGAGGTCTTCTTCGATTTCTTTCTTTAAAGACTTGGGGTTCCTGTCATATAGATCTTTCACTTGTTTGGTTAGAGTCATGCCAAGATACTTTATATTGTTTGTGGCTATTGTGAAGGGTGTTATTTCCCTAACATCTTTCTCATCCTGCTTATCCTTTGAGTACAGGAAGGCTACTGATTTGCTTGAGTTGATTTTATAATCAACCACTTTGCTGACGTTGTTTGTCAGTTGTAGGAGTTCTCTGGTGGAGTTTTTTGGGTCACTTAAGTATACTATCATATCATCTGCAAATAGTGATAGTTTGACTTCTTCCTTTCCAATTTGTATCCCTTTGATTTCCTTATGTTGTCTAATTGCTCTTGCTAGAACTTCACGTACTATATTGAAATCATTTGGTGAGAGAGGGCAGCCTTTTCTTTTTTTAATTTTAATTTTTTTAATTTTTATTTTCTATATTCTATGTTTACATTCCAAAGGCTTTCCCCTTTCCCAGTTCCCCCCCCACCATACGTCCCATAATTCCTCTCCCCCCAACTATTCCCCAATCATTCCTCCTCCCCCGCCACGGTTTCTCTACAAAACTGGATCCAATCTTTACAAGCCCAGGGTCCTCTCCTTTCTTCTTCTTGGGCATCCTTTTCTAGTCCCTGATTTTAGTGTGATTGCTTTTATTTTCTCTTCATTTATTTTAATGTTGGCTACTGGTTTGCTGTATATTGCTTTTACTATGTTTGGGTATGGGCCTTGAATTCCTGTCCTCCACTGTTGGTGGGATTGCAAGATGGTACAACCATTCTGGAAAGCAGTCTAGTGGTTCCTCAGAAAATTGGGCATGACACTTCCAGAGGACCCTGCCATACCATTCCTAGGCATATACCCAGAGGATTCCCCTGCATGCAACAAAGACACATGCTCCTGTATGTACATACCAGCCTTATTTTTTAATCGCCAGAAGCTGGTAAGAACCCAGATGTCCCTCAGTGGAGGAATGGATACAGAAAATATGGAATACTTATGCAATGGAAAACTTCTCAGCAATTAAAAACAATGAATTCATGAAATTTGTAGGCAAATAGTTGGAACTGGAAAATATCATCCTAAATGAGGTAACCCAATCACAAAAGAATACACATAAAATGTAATCACTGATAAGTGGATATTAATTAGCCCAGAAGCTCTGAATACTCAAGTCACAATTAGCAAATCATATGATTCCCAAGAATAAGAAGGAGAGAGACCTGGTCCTGAAAAGACTTGATCCAGTATTGTAGGGGAGTACTAGAACAAAGAAATGGAGGGTGGTCGTGGGTGATTGGGGATTGGGCAGAGGGAAGAGGACTAATGGGACATATGGTGAGGGGGGACCTGAGAAAGGGGAAAGTGTTCAGAATATAAACAAAGAATATTAGAAAATTAAAAAAAAAAGAATAAAAGCCTGAAATTTTTGAGGCTACTGCTAATTTACAGCTGCCTGGGAGAGGGCGAGTTAGTTTTCTTTCAGGGTGTGGTCTTTGTTATTTGGAACACAATCCAATTGATGACCATATGCACAAGGGTATATAGTCAACACTAATTCAACTGTGGAAGTTCACAAGAAATGTGAGGACAGAGAGCTTGGTGAGTGTGAGATATGGTCTGGATATAGAAGGAGCTGTAAAAGTAGGGAGAATTTGAGGAAAATATGAAATTCTCAAAGAATTAGCAAAAGTAGGTACTAATCATATCCATACAGTGATTCTGCTGGACACATAGATATCTATTGTCAAATCCTTGGTTTGTCTTCTTCACTAAAATGTTAGCTGGACTCTTACCAATACTGCAACCTAACTACAATAAAAGTACCTTAAGTTTCTCTGGCAGCAGACATTGAGCGGTACTGAACTTATATTTTCAAGTACCATGCTAAGGTCTACTTTTCAAATTTTTAAGCTTTGTTTAATTTATTTAAATGTGTTTTATTATAAATGCAAGATGTCCTGTGAAGACAGCTATTTAATGTTCAAACTTTCTTTTAGTCTCCAGAAAATTGGTATAAAATTAGGAGCAAACTACTTATCTGAAAATTCTATGACTTTCTTTCTGAGTGAACTATTACCATGCATTTTGAATTTTCATAGTGAATAACTACTTTTTGAAAAAGGCATGATAATAAGTGTGGAATGCCACAACCTCAGGATATCAAAGATGGTTCTATAGTTAATAGCATATCTGCCTCTTGCAGAGGATTTGAGTTCAGTTTCCATCCTCCATGTCAGTAGCATCACAACCATGTAATAATAAAAGCCTCTATGAAATTATATTTCTACTCTAGTGGCTAAAAGAGACTTTTGGTTGACCTCATCAGACAAGGAATAAGGCATTGCACACTTGGTTCCAATCCAGCCTGCGGAACCAGTCTCCGCCATCTTCCCAGCTGTTTTCATCCAGCATGTGGAACCAGGTACCCATGATATCCTGAGTTTAAGAACTTTGGGGACTCAGGCCTTGAGCAGGAGCTGCGCACAGAGCTGTGGTTTGGGGGGCCCCAGCCAAGCGTGGCTTCTGTGCCAAGAAGGTGGACCCTGCACTCCCTGCAGCCTCCGCCATCTTCCCAGTTGCTTTGAACCAGCAGGCTGAACCAGGTACCCAAGATATCCTGAATTTAAGACCTCTGGGGACTCAGGACACCAGACAGCAATCCCTGAGCAGGAGCAGTGCAGAGCAGCTGCCCAGCAGGCGGAATCAAGTACCTGAGATATCCCGAGTTTAAGACCTCAGGGGACTCAGGCCACCTGTCAGCAATCTGTGAGCAGGAGCCCTGCAGGGCAGTGGTTCAGGTGTCCCAGTCATGGGGAAATTGCCTTAGGAGCCCACAGGAGGTTCAAGCACCAGCTAGTAACTACAGGACCAACTAACACCAGAGATAACCAGATGGCAAAAGGCAAACGTAAGATCGTTACTAACAGAAATCAAGGCAATATGGCAGCATCCGAACCCAGTTCCCCAACAGCAATAAATCTTGGATACTCCAACACACCAGAAAGACAAGACTCAGATCTAAAATCACTGGTCAGGATGCTGATAGAGGAACACTTAGATAAATCCCTTAAAGTAATACAGGTGAAAATGGATCAAAAGCTAGAAGCCCTTACAAGGCAAACACAAATAAGACTCGGCTACCCCAACACACCAGAAAAACAAGACTCAGATCTAAAATCACTGCTCAGGATGCTGATAGGGGATCACTTAGATAAATCTCTTAAAATAATACAGGAGAAAATGGATCAAAAGCTAGAAGCCACTACAAGGCAAACACAAAAATCACTTAAAGAAATTCAGGAGAATATGGAGCAAAAAATGAATGCCAATAAGGGGGAAACACAAAAATCACTTAAAGAAATACAAGAGAACGTGGGTCAACAAGTAGAAGTCATAAAAGAGGAAACACAAAAATCCCTTAAAGAATTACAGGAAAACACAAACAAACAATTGAAAGATCTGAGCAAAACCATCCAGAATCTGAAAACAGAAGTAGAAACAACTAAGAAATCGCAAAGGGAGACAACGTTGGAGATAGAAAACCTTGGGAAGAAATCAGGAGTCATAGATGCAAATATCAACAATAGAATACAAGAGATAGAAGACAGAATCTCAGATGCTGAAGATACCATAGGAACCATTGATTCAACAATTAAAGAAAATGCAAAACGCAAAAAGCTGGTAACCCAAAATATTCAGGAAATCCAGGGCACAATGAGAAGACCGAACCTAAGGATTATAGGTATAGATGAGAATGAAGATGTACAACTTAAAGGGCCAGGAAATATCTTCTACAAAATTATGGAAGAAAACTTCCCCAACCTAAAGAGAGAGATGCCCATGAATATACAAAAAGCCTTTAGAACCCCAAACAGACTGGACCAGAAGAGAAATACTTCCCGTCACATAATAATCAAAACCCCAAATGTACTAAACAAAGAAAGACTATTAAAGGCAGTAAGAGGAAAAGGCCAAGTAACATATAAAGGAAGACCTATCAGAATTACACCAGCCTTCTCACCTGAGACCATGAAAGCTAGAAAATCCTGGGCAGATATCATGCAGACTCTAAGAGAACACAAATTTCAGCCAAAACTACTATACCCAGCAAAACTCTCAATCACCATAGATGGAGAAACCAAGGTATTCCATAACAAAACCAAATTTGCACAATATCTTTCCACAAACCCAGCCTTACAAAGGATAATAGGGGGAAAACACCAACACAAGGAGGAAAACTACACCACGGAAGAAGCAAGATAGAAACCTTCTCTCATCAAACCCAAAAGAAGATAACCTCTCAATTATAAAAAATAATTTCAAAAATGTTGGGAGATAATAATTACTATTCCTTAATATATCTTAACGTCAATGGACTCAATTCCCCAATTAAAAGACATAGACTAACAGACTGGATACAGAAACAGGACCCTACATTTTGCTGCATACAGGAAACACATGTCAGTGTTAAAAACAAACACTGCCTTAGAGTAAAAGGCTGGAAGACAATTTTACAAGAAAATAGTCTCAGGAAACAAGCTGGAGTAGCCATTCTAATATCAGATAAAATTGACTTTCAACCTAAAGTCATCAAAAGAGACGCAAAAGGTCACTTCTTGCTGATCAAAGGGAAAATCCACCAAGAAAAACGCTCAAAACTAAACATCTATGCTTCAAATGCTAGGGCACACTCATTCTTAAAAGAAACCTTACTAAAGCTTAAAGCACACTTTGCACCTAACACAATATATGTGGGTGACTTCAACATTCCACTTTCCTCAATGGACCAATCAGGAAAGCAGAAACTAAACAGGGACACAGTAAAACTAATTGAAACTTTGGACCAGTTGGATTTTATATATATATATATATATAAAACATTTCATCCTAAAGCAAAAGAACATACCTTTTTCTCAGCACTGCAGGGTACCTACTCCAAAATTGATCATATAATTGGTCACAAGACAGATGTCAACAAATACAAGAAGATTGAACTAATTCCATGCCTTCTATCAGATCACTATGAAATAAGAGTGGTCTTCAATAGCAACAAAAACAAAAGAAAGCCATTATTAACATAGAAACTGAACAAGATTCTAACCAAACAAGTGAAAGATCTGTATTACAAGACCCTCAAGTCTCTGAAGAAATAACTCAAAGAAGAGTTAGACGATGGAAAGATCTACCATGATCATGGATTGGTAGGATTAATATAGTAAAAATGGCCATCTTGCCATTTTAAATCTGCCAATTTACAGATTCAATGCAATCCCCATCAAATTCCCATTCAGTTCTTCACAGAACTAGAAAGAGCAATTTGAAAATTCATTTGGAATAACAAAAAACTCAGGATAGCAAAAACTATTCTCAACAATAAAAGAACTTCTAGCAGAATCACCATCCTGGACCTCAACCTATACTACAGAGAAATCATGACAAAAACTGCATGGTATTGGTACAGTGACAGACAGGTTGATCAATGGAATATAATTGAAGACCCAGATATTAACCCACACACCTATAGTCACTTGACCTTTCACAAAGGAGCTCTAGCATCCAGTGATAAAAAGACAGCATTTTAACAAATGGTGATGGTTCAACTAGTAATTAGCATGCAGAAGAATGCAAATTGATCCATTCTTATGCCCTTATACAAAGCTCAAGTCCAAGTAGATCATATAAAACCAGATACACTGTAACTAATAGAAAAGAAAGCAGGAAATACCCTTAAGCACATGAACACAGGGGAAATTTTCCTGAAGAGAACACTAATAGCTCATACTCTAAGATCAAGAATTGACAAATTGCAAAGCTTCTGTAAGGCAAGGGACACTGTCAATAGGACAAAACAACAACCTGCAGATTTGGAATAATCTTTACCAATCCTATATCTGATAAAGGACTAATATCCAATATATACAAAGAACCCAAGAAATTAGACTCCAGAGACCCAAATAAGCCTATTAAAAATGGGGTACAAAGTTAAACAAAGAATTTTCAACTGAGGAGTACCTGATTGCAGAGAAGACCTAGAGAAATGTTCAACATCCTTAATCATCAGGGAAGTGCAAATCAAAACAATCTCGATATTCTACCTCACACCAGTCTGAATGGCTAAGATAAAAAAAAAAAAAACCACAGGTGACAACAGATGCTAGAAAGGATGTGGATAAAGAGGAAAACTCCTCCATTGTTGGTGGGATTTCAAGCTGGTAAAACCACTTTGGAAATGAGTTTGGTGGTACATCAGAAAATTAGACATTGTATTCCAGGAAGACCCTGCTATACCACTCCTGGGCATATACCCAGAAGATGTTCTAAAATATAATATGCACATATGCTTCACTATGTTCATCACGGCCTTATTTATAATAGCCAAAAGCTGGAAAGAACTCAGATGTTCCTCAATGGAGGAATGGATACAGAAAATGTGGTACATTTTTACAATGGAGTACTACTCAGCTATTAAAAACAATGAATTTATGAAATTCGCAGGCAAATGGATGGAACTAGAAAATGACATCCTTAGTGAGGTAACCCAATTACAAAAGAACACACCTGGTATGTACTCATTGATAAGTGGACATTGGCCCAAAACCTGATTATACCCGTGATACAACCCACAAACCACATGAAACTTAAGAAGGAAGACCAAAGGGTGAATGCTTCAATCCTACATAGTAGAGTATGAAAATAATCACAGTAGGTAAAGGAATGGAGGGACCCGGAAGGGAAAGAGGAAGGAGAAGAACAAAAGGGGGCCAGGATCAAGTATTAGAAGGGACAGGAGAGAAAGAGAAATACAGAGGGTCAAGAAATTGGGGATAACATTTGAAATGTAAATATAGCAAATTAATAACAAATTTAAAAAAAGAAAAAAGAAATCAAATAGAAATATGTAGTAGTTTGGAAGTAGAACTTGGAGTAGCCACTAGAAAGTCCCAAGTGCCAGGGCAGCAAGAGGCTATCAGGACCCAATGGGGATAGCTTTAGCTACAAATGAGAGATAAAACCTGTAGAAACCACCTGCAGTAGATAGGCAAGGCCCCCAGTGTTGGGATGGGGCCACCCACCCATTTCAAAATTGTTAACCCAGAAATATTCCAAAGGAAAGACAGAAAAAAAAAAGGAACAGAGATGGAAGGAAAGGCTATCCAGAGACCATGCCACATAGGGACCCATGCCATCTGCAGACACTATTGCCAATGCCAAGAAGCTCTTGCTGACAGTAGCCTGGTATGGCTGTTCCCTGAGAATGTCTATCAGTACCTGATCAATACAGATACACATACTCATATCCAACCACTGGACTGAACCCAGGAACCCCAATGGAAGTGCTAGAGGAAGGACTGAGGGAGCTGAAGGGGATTGCAACTGCATAGAAAGAATATCTACAAAATGGACCCCTCAGTACTCGCACAAAGTAAACCACCAGATGAGGGTTCCACGGCTCCAGATATGTAAGTAGAAGAGGATGGCCTTATCTGACATCAATGGGAGGAGAGGGCCTTGGTCCTGTTGACTTGATGCGTCAATGTAGGAAGATGTTAGAGCAGTGAGGTGGGAGTGGGTAAGTGGGTAGAGGAGTACCCCCTAGAGGCAAAGGGGAGGGGTAAGAGGGAGGGTGGGATGGTATTTTGTGGAATCCAAGAAGAATCCAGGAATTTAATATCATTTGAATTTAAATGAATAAAATGATTCATAAAATTAATTTCAAGTTTGAACAAACAACAAGTTTATGAGAAATGTTAGAGTAGAAATATACTGTATGAGAAAAGCCAAATGTACTGTAAGTAGAAGAATAAACTCAAAATACCATAGGTAAACAATATTAAGGAATCAGCAGTCACACCAGTTTAAGACTGCAGAGTGAATGCAGGAACTTAGTCTTTCACCAATACCCCACCAAAATGTGCACCAACATGTGACACAAATATGTAGAACTTCTCATTTCTGTATTCTGCAACTTTCAGATTCAAAAGAGTCTCTGGAGATTTGATAACTAGACCTATTAAACTCTACAATATATTTTAATAAATCATTAAATAAGAACACACAAAGATGATGTGCATGGCATACCTAGGAAGCTGTTATCGAGAAAGACATTCTTCCATTCACAGCCCTCATGAAGTGATGGTATAGGTCATAAAGTAGGAGTAATAAGTTGTTATGATCTGAAGAGATTTTTACAATCAAATTTATATGTTTGAGGTGCAATTTCAAACATGATGGTATCTGGAGAGATTTTGGAAGGCCTATGTGAGGTCAGGAGATTAGAACTAAACCTAGTGTATTTATTATTTTTTAACAATAATTAAAGAGTGTTATCTGTTCTCTTTCTACAAGGTGAGATGACAGCAAGAAAATGGGAATTTTACAATCAAATATGAGACCCCCCCTCTCCAGGATAGAAACATGCCTGCATCCCAATTTTAGGCTTCCAACCTCCAGTCATGAGAGTGATAAATGTTGAGTACTGAAGTAAGTTTTAATATGAATAAACTACATTAGGTATCAAAAAGAATTCCCCTCATGGCACAGCATCTCCATGGTGGGAGCAGGGGTGATGTGCTTATGCTTGTGAAGAAAGAAAGCTCTGAAGATGAAATTTCAAAAAATAGCAAATGAAGAGCAGTTAGATGCACACACACACACACACACACACACACACAGAGAGAGAGAGAGAGAGACAGAGAGAAGAGACAGAGACAGAGAGAGAGAGAGACAGAGACAGAGAGAGAGACAGAGAGACAACAGATACAGAGACAGAGAGAGACAGAAAGACAGGGAGACAGAGATAGAGACAGAGACTGAGACCGAGATCGAGACAGAGACAGACAGATTGTTTTTTTTTTTTTTTAGTTTACACAAAATTTTAGTTTTCTATATGCAAAATGAACACCCACAGAGTTTTTAAAGCTTTGTAATACATTCGTTAAATGTATAGCAGAATTCTCTAATAAAGTGACATTTTCCCAGATTCATTTTTGTCGATGAGTTTTGATTATGTTCAATTTTCTTAAAATTTGCAGCTATCCAGAATACACATTTTGCAAATAAGTGAGGTATGGTCATTTAGACCTTTTTGAGAAATTGGTTCATGTTGAGAGAAATATTTAAAAAGTGACAACATCCTTTGCTAGACACTACTACCCTCTGCCCTGTCAGTCTTACCACCTCTGCCTCTAGGCTAGCTCTAGCACCGACCGACTTTGGTTCTCTCACCACAGTTCAGCTCACATTCCCAGCCATTCACCCAGTCTGATCAGCAGTCCCAAATCCCAGTAGCCCAGTAAAATCAAAGCTGTAGAGGTTTATTATTAAACAGTCAGGTTTATATATCAATAAATTCTCAATTCACAAGATGCGCACACAAGAACTTCAGAGTCAATTGATAATGATACAAATTGCCCACCTAGATTAGACATGGCTATCTGTGTCTATTTAAAGCTAGGCAGAATCTGGATCATCCTGTTCTTCCATCTTCCTCCCTTCTTCTGTCTTCTCCCCATCTCTGTCTCTGAAATGCCTAGCTCCATCACCCTTTTCCCTGTCCAATCACAAGCTTCCTGTTACACTAACATTTAAATTAATTGGTGGAAAACTCTGATACATTTCACATTTTCGGTTCATATATATAAAAAAACTTTTCTCTCAAATATAAATTGAGCACAACTATTACCATTTAGTAATTTATGAAGTATAAGATAGACCTAACACCCAGTCCATCATTTTTGTCAACTAAATAGAACACCGTCATGTATCCTAACTTAAAGGACTTATAATTCTACACCTGAATTATGTCCTGGCTTTGGATAAAATGCCATTTGAAAACCATCCTCTCAAATCTATTGGCTATGAAATTATAAATAGTTCAACGCTATCAAACATTTGTGAATGACCAACATTTCTGAAAATATAGGAAGCCTAATACAGCTTCCAAACCTAAGAGAAATTGTAGACAACTGCCTACCTATACAGCCCCAGTAAGTGAGCAAGTCAGAGTATCAGTCTTCAGCCTTCTGGTCCCAGGATCATCAGACAGACCACTGAAAATCAAGAATTATTTAGGACTCATTCTGTCTCAGCAGAACTAAGCTTTCCTAACCTGTAAATTGTGCCCTTTCAAAAACAGTACAGGTCTGCAGGAGAGATAGGCAATTTCGGCCTCCTAGCCAGAATATACAGCCTCACCTGGAGGTATAGGCGGTCAGCTGCTTCTCTGAATCCACAAATGGGGAGCTGTTAGGAGCAGATTTGTCTCAACAACAAGCAAATGAATAACATTAAATGTCACATCTGTGGATTTTTGGCGCTTTTGAAAACCAACTATCTATGTAAAGTAATCTGGACTTTTGTCTGTTAACAGCTCTCAGCTATTTCTAACTAAATATCTTCAAAACACCCTAACAATAAACTCAGAGTCATGAATTTGTTATCTGACTCTTAACTCATGGGCTTAAGTATCTCAGATCAGTTTATAATGACACGTATTGAAGGACTGGATCCAAGCCTTGTACTATAATAATTTTTGTATCAATAGAAGAAATTTATACAAATGAAAATATTGATTTTGCATCAAAATAAATTCTGTACCAAAATAAGAAATAATGACTTCACTTTAATAACAATTGTAAGGATTTTTAATAAACGAGATAAAGGCTATACAATCAATTCTAGCTATTTTCCCCTGTTCCAACTATGACCATTTCTAAATTCCCCAGAAGGCAATCTCCGAATAACCACCTCCAGCCCAAAGCCCAGGGAACTGGAATGATGACGCTTCATAACTTCCTCAAGCTGAATATGGACCTTGAGATATTTTTGAACAGGGGGGAGGGTAGGGAAAATGGGGGAGTTTGTTGGCCTTAAGAAGGCCACACCAATGATTGTACTAATCTCTGACATCTGTGTCCTGAATGGATCTGGCTGACAGTCCAAGACATCAGGAGTTCAAGCAGGGCAG
This sequence comes from Apodemus agrarius, assembly GCA_964023405.1. Taxonomy (NCBI): domain Eukaryota; kingdom Metazoa; phylum Chordata; class Mammalia; order Rodentia; family Muridae; genus Apodemus; species Apodemus agrarius. Next base: position 17,912,482 of record OZ030006.1, read on the forward strand.
TTCAGTATGTCTGATGATGAGACTCACCAAGGCTGTATTTTCTGTAATATCCAAATCTCAAAACAAATTTTAATATCATCAAAATAACTTCTTTTTGTTTGATTCTCTGGAATCTAGATCTTCAGGGGTCTCCTTTTATCATATCAGATCCATATTTCTCTGAAAGGTGCATAGACACTAATCACCTTTTCTAAAAATGCAAAGACAAAACTTTTCTCCCAATCAGCATATCCCTGAGTCAGTAACCAGAACAACCTTTATTTTGACCTCTCTCCCTGATGAATAATATAACCACAAATCTCAAAATCACACCCATTTCGAAAATTAAAACAATCCATAACAAATGAAACAAACTAAACTACTGTATGCACCTATTCTTAGGCTTTTTCTATTTTTCCATGCAGGATGATAACCTAAAATTACGTAGAGCCCACGTTAGACAGGATTTAAGTATCCTGTAAGACTTAATAGAGCAGTATATCTTTATACCATCTTTAAAACAATCAATTCACACTTCTATCTATACCTGCTTATAGCCATGCAGCTAATCAAACCAGGATCAAAACCAAGAATTCCTGTGCAGGCTACGTAGGACAGAATTTGAGTATCCTGTAAGACATATTAGAGCAATATGTCTTTAAACCATTTTTAAAGCAATTAATTCAAACTTTCACTAATACCTACCTATAGGAAGTAGGAATTTTTTACTTGTTAAACTCTGCATAGAGCAGCCATCCTGTTACACCATCTCTCTGTTGGGCTCTCTACCTGGAGTCACAGACACTTATTTTATTAATACCTGTTATGATATCTATGTGTTGAGCTCCTTACCTGGAGCCACAGACATCATTAATACCTGTTCATAGCAGGTAATATCCTCTCTACTTAGATTCAGTGATTAATTTTCCCTCTCCTAGTTCTGAACCATGGGCAGAATTTCCCACATCATTCAGACAAAAGCTGAATTTAAATCTATCTAAAAGCAAATAATCCCCATATTTTGATTTCACAGTTAAATTAATATCTGCCCGCAGATGTAAGCAGATTCCATTCTCCAGCTCTCTGGCTCAGAACAGCCATCTTGCCTCTTTCCACAGCAGTGGCTTCAGAGCCTTCTTTCTTTGTTTCAAGGTTCCCACCTTGAGTCCACATGACTTATCCCAGCACCACCCTTCTCTCAGATACAAAACTCTAACTCTCAGGCTAATAATCTTACATTTCTAGTGGATTCTTTCCCAACACGTTGGTTTGCCCATGTTATCAAATTCATGTACTATACTTACTGAAAATTTCACTTGGCAATTTCATATATACTGTCTTTCATATATTCCATTTACTTCTAAAATTACTACTTATGTTTAGCTCTTGTATTGTATTGGTGGCAATTTAACCTTGAGTCTTCCTCACACATCCTCACTATATCCATAAGTGTGAGATTAGTAACTAAATCTTTTTTCCCTCTTTAATTCCTATAGTTTTGTCAATTGTATTAAGTTCTTTGAATAGCTAAAGGTTAGATGCTGGGAGACGGGTCAATTAGTAAAGCACTTGCATGCAAACATGAGTTTCATTCCAGAACACAGGTTTTAAGAGCCAGGAATGGTAGCACATGCTTAGAGTTGAATAATGGGGATGTAGAAATAAATGGTGGCTTACTGGCCAGTGACCTAGACAACATGGTGTGTCCCAGGTCAATGGGAGAGATGGAGAGAGAAAGAGAGAGGGAGAGGGAGGGGAGAAAGGAGGAGGAGAGGAAGAGGAGGAGAGAAAGAGGAGAAAGGAGAGAGGAAGGGGAATGGGAAGGAAGGGAGACAGTGAGGGAAAGGGGAAGGGGAGACAAAGAGAGAGAGGGGAGATATCTTTTCTCAAATAATTAATTGGGTAGCTTCTGAGAAACACATTAAAGATTCTACTTTGGCTTCCACAATGCATCTGTGTACTCATATTTGTGTACCCACATGAACACGTGTGTGCATGTGAGCACACACACACACACACACACACACACACATCAGTTGGTTTTTTTCTCTATCTTTCTCCAGCTTTTTTTTTCTTTTTAAATTTAATTGATTTCTGAGCCTTCTATGTCCTCCATTCTGTTTGCTTTGGGTTTAATTTTGCTTTTTAATTAGTTGAATGGTAAAATTATTTGAAGATTTTTATCTTTTATGTTACAATTACTTAATGCTATAAAATTTTACAATTATCTTATCTATACCATGAGGACTTCACCACATTGTATTTTTTATTTTCTAGGTCCAATAAATACATACATACAGACCCACATATAAATGAAGATATACACACATGCATACACACAAATACACATACAGAGACACATATCAAGTCAGAGTTCCACTATGTAGTCCGGGTTAAATACCTAAACTAATAAGCTTGGTGCCTTGGGTTTCCACTACCACAACACTGTGTGACATATGGCCTGTTCAACATATGCTTTATTTATACTTCCACTTATAAACATAAATTTGCTTGGAAATATACTTTGTAGTTTCTTACTGTTTGGAAAAATTATACTGTTTTGAGTTTTAGATTAATTATACTGAGGTATGAGAATATTACTCATATTTTCTTTCAAAAACATTGTTCACTTTACTACCCATCATATGCTTTTTTATTGAATATATTCTTTATTTACATTTCATTTCCCTATTCCTTGTTCCACGCCCCCCCCAAAGGTCCCATATTCCCTTTTCCCTCCCCCTGTTCCCCTATCCAAACTGTCACTTCCCTGTTTTGGTATTCCCCTACACTGATGCATTGAGCCTGTCCAGAACCAGTGTCCACTCCTTCCTTCTTCTCAGACATCATTTGGTATGTGGATTGTGTCTTTGGTGTCCCAAGAGTCTAGGCTAATATCCCCTTACTAGTGAGTGTGTACCATGGGTATTCTTTTGAGACTGGGATACCTCACTTAGTATGATGTTCTCCAGCTCCATTCATTTCTCTAAGAATTTCATGAATTCATTGTTTCTAATGGCTGAATAGTACTCCATTGTGTATATATACCACATTTTTTGTATCCATTCCTCCATTGAGGGACATCTGGGTTCTTTCCAGCTTCTGGCTATTATAAATAAGGCTGCTATGAACATAGTGGAGCATGTATCCTTATTACATGCTGGGGAATCTTCTGGGTATATGCCCAGGAGTGGTATGGCTGGGTCCTCCAGAAGTATTGTGTCCAGTTTTCTGAGGAACCGCCAGACTGATTTCCAGAGTGGTTGTACCAGTTTGTAATTCCACCAGCAGTGGAGGAGTGTTCCTCTTTTTCCACATCCTCACCAACACCTGCTGTTTCCTGAGTTTTTAATCTTAGCCATTCTGACTGGTGTGAGGTGAAATCTCAGGGTTGTTTTGAACAACTTCAGCAAAGTGGTTGGTTATAAAATCAACTCAAGCAGATCAGTAGCCTTCCTATACTCAAAGGATAAGCAGGCTGAGAAAGAAATTATGGAAACCATATCCTTCACAATAGCCACAAACAATATAAAGTATCTTGGTATGATTCTAACCAAACAAGTGAAATATTTGTATGACAACAACTTCAGGTCTCTGAAGAAGGAAATGGAAGAAGACCTCAGAAAATGGAAAAATCTTCCATGCTCATGGGTTGTCAGGATTAATATAGTTAAAATGGCAATCTTGCCAAAAGCAATATACAGATTCAATGCAATCCCCATCAAAATCCCAACTCAGTTCTTCATAGACTTAGAGCAATTCTCAAATTCATCTGGAATAACAAAAAATAAAACAGGATAGCTAAACATCTTCTCAACAGTAAAAGAACTTCAGGGGGAATCAGTATCCTGGACCTCAAGCAATAGTACAGAGCAATAGTATTAAAAACTGCATGGTATTGGTACAGTGAAAGGGAGGTGGATCAATGGAATAGGATTGAAGACCCAGAATTGAACCCACACATCTATAGCCAATTGATCTTCAACAAAGAAGGTGAAAACATGCAGTGGAAAAAAACATAGCCTTTTCAACAAATGGTGCTGGCTCAACTGGAGGTCAGCATGAAGAAGAAGGATAATTGATCCACTCTTATCTCCTTGCACTAAGCTCAACTCCAAGTGGATCAAGGACCTCAACATAAACCAGACACGCTTAAACTAATAGAAAAGAAACTGGGGAAGACCCTTGAGGACATTGGTTCAGGGGGAAAGTTGCTGAACAGAACACCGATAGCTTATGCTCTAAGATCAAGAATAGACAAATGGGACCTCATAAAATTACAAAGTTTCTGTAAGGCCAAAGACACTGTCAAAAGGACAAATCAGCAGCCAACAAATTGGGAAAAGATCTTCACCAACCCTACATCTGACAGAGGGCTAATATCCAATGTATATAAAGAACTCAAGAAGTTAGACCCCAGAAAACCAAATAACCCTATCAAAAATGGGGTACAGAGCTAAACAAAGAATTTTCACCTGAAGAACTTTGGATGGCTGACAAGTACCTTAAGAAATGTTCAACATCATATGCTTTTGTTCCTTCATGTATTCCATGGATCTTGGATAATTTTTTTCCTGTTTTTGTTGGACAGTGTTATAAACATGCCAACTGGACACTTTTGGGTTGATGACAACATCCTGTTTTCTTCTCTAAGAGAATTCTCTAAACATTCTTATGATTCATATTTCTCTTCAGTTCTATCAGTTGATGTCTCACATATGTTTCAGCTATATTTTAGGTACATATTCAGGACTGCCCTGTCATTTTGATGGACTGGTTGGTCTTTGCATCATTTCCTAACGTTCTCTCTCTCTCTCTCTCTCTCTCTCTCTCTCTCTCTCTCTCTCTCTCTCTCGTAATTTTCACTCTTCTAATACCTACATTTTAAAATTAATATAACAAGTCATGTTCCCTTATGATTGATGTTGGTGTGATATACTAATTTAATCCCTTGGATTTAAATCATACTTGTAATGTGTGTTTATCTGTGTGAGTTTATTGACCATGAGGCTAGACAGAGGATGATGAGAGCAGAGGATAATGTCTTAAGTTAAATGGGGACTATACTCAGGCAGTCCATGTAACAAGAAGACACAGATGATACTAATGGTGTGGGCAGTCAGGAAGCAGCTGGAGGAGTGTGGAGCAGGAATTCTGTAGTCATTGGGGAGAAGGAAACACATGATAACAAGGTGAACTGATGTACATGAATGAAGATACCATGACAATAACCTATTTAATATTTGCATGACCTTAGGGGGGTGGGGAAACAAAAAAAGGGAAATGAAATGTAAATATAGAATATATCCCCAAAAAATTTTTTTTGAAAAAAAAATTGGCATGTATCATTCTATTTGTAATCTTTTATTATGGACAAGATACAGTTGGGTCACAGTCTTCTATTTAACAATATTTACAAAAATATATGTTAGAAAAAAGGATATCCTTGTGTACAAAGTAATGTTCTGAAAGGTAGCTCGTATTTCAGCCTATATAGCTTTTCAACAAAGAATGTCAAATTGTTTGAAGACATGCCAGAACAATAGAAAAGGACTTTGAATTGCTAAGTTTCATAAACAGTGGATCTGTCAGTCTGTGAGAAATGATGATATAATGAAGATAGAATTTACCATCAATATAGCCTCCAGTGCCAACTGCTGGCTAATAAAGATCTATAGCCTCTCTCTCTCTCTCTCTCTCTCTCTCTCTCCCTCTCCCTCTCCCTCTCCCTCTCCCTCTCCCTCTCCCTCTCCCTCTCCGTCTCCCTCTCTCTCTGTCTCTCTCACACACGTCTTAGTATATAAAAATATGAATACATTTGTATTAATTATATTTATTATTATATTCATATTATGTGATGATTGAATTAAGGCATGAATATTTAGACATGCTTAATGTGTCAATTCTGTGTCTTGTAACCCTTCAGACTCCTCCCTGAGTTATTTCTAAACATATAATTAATCATTCTAGATGCTTTTTCATAGTCTGCTCCATAAAACTAAAAGCCTCTTCTACCTCATCCCTTTCTCTGCTGTCAACTTTGCAGCCTTCAGTAAGCATTACTATATTTTCTACTTTAACATAACATGTAAAAGGAATCACGGAGTTGCCGTTCTATAACCAGTTTATTTCATGTTTTACAACAGCCTCTAGATCCACTTTTGTGGCCCCAAATTCAAGGAGAAAAAGTCAGCAATATCAAAATACTTGGGATAGGCCAAGGGAGATAGGGAAAGAGAGTTTCAGTTGTTTTTTTTTATGTCGTCTGTTCAGGCTATCCTAGCAAATGTCTGTAGAGTTAGTAGGGAGTAGACACATTTCTCAAACTTGTGAGCCTGGAATTTCCAAGTCTAACTTGCTGGCAGATTTGGAGTCTGGTAAGGGTCCACATTAAAGAAGGTTCATTTCTTGCTATATCTACATGCAACAGAAGTGCCTGTATAAACAAGCTTCTTACACAGGAATCAATTTTCTATTCCCTAGTCATCCCTGGGAGATCACACTTCTCAATGCTACATCAGGTATTAGGTTTCAACATTTGAACTTCAGGATGATTCCAGTCATCGCACTATAGTTAGTAGTTACATTGATTTTTTATAGCTCCCCTAACAATATCATATTGTACATGACATTAAAAAAATCATAATTTTCTACTGCCAAAAAGGCAAAGTCTGAAAGTCAAGTCAGCCAGGGCTGGAGTTTGTCTTAGAAACACATTATTTATTGACTCTTCCTGTAAGTATCTGGGAGCAGTGATAGCAACCTTAGGCTTGTAGCCTTAAACCCCAAATACCTACCACATATTAAGATAGTCTTTTCTCAACCTGTGGCCTAAACCTAACCTAACCTCCTTCCACTTGCACAGACTCCTGCGGTGGCATTTACTTCTTAACCATATAATCCAGTTTATGCTACTCATGCTAATATTAATTTTCTGCAAAGCAATATTTCACATAATGCAATAGTCATAGGTAACATGGTTTGGAACATGAAAAATGTATCTAACTGCTAAGTAAATTCATCTTTTATAAAAAATAAAAAAAACTAAGGAACAAGAATAGTAAATGAAGCAATTCCTGATTTCTCGAAATTGTAATAGATGATGCTGATGTCAGTTTTGATAATAGCCTTGTGTAATTAAGATCTTCCTTATGGTTCTTGCATTATATCCTGCTGTGCTGTTGACCTGTCTAAGGTATGCTTTTGACATTGCATAGATACTTTAGAATTAACTTGGAGGAAAATATCTGCGGTGATTTGAATAACTTGGCCCATAGGAAGTAGCATTATTAAAAGATGTAGCCTTGTTGGAATAAGTGTGGGTTTATTGGAGGAAGTGTGCCACTGTGAAGGTGGACTTAGAGTTTCTATGCTCAAGATGCACCCATTTCAGAAGAGAGATTCTCCTGGCTACCTGTGGAAAGACAGGTCTCTTCCTGGATGTCTTCAGATCAAGATAGAGAAGTATCAGCTCCTCTAGCACCATGTCTGCCTGGACACTGTTATGCTTCCTGCCATGATGATAATGGACTGAACCTCTAAAATTGTAATCCAGAGCCAATTAAATGTTGTCTCTATAAGAGTTTATTTGGTTATAGAGTCTCTTCTCAACAACATCCCCAAGGAATTACTCTTATCAAGGCTAATACATAAATTATAAAGAAAATACCCAAAATGTTGGAAAGGCAAGTTGCTAGAATAAAAATGTAGACACAAAAGTTCAAAGATCCAGATAGCAACAGCAGATTATGAAAGTTGTGTTTATTTTACTCTTCGATGATGATCAAGCTTTCCACCCTTTTCCTCCTCATGCTGACCATAAATTCATAGAATGTTTACAGAGTGAATGTCCCCTATGGCAAAACAATGTGTCCCCTAAACCATGAGTGTTGTTTCTTAGAGCCAACTCTCCTCTATTGCCATGTCTCCTGAGCATGACAGTATTAGGAAGGAAAGGTCCACGAAAAATAAACAGAACTTCCCATGGGTCAGATCAATGTCACAAGTTGTATCTTAGTGAAATCATCATGAAAGGACACAAACAGAGTATAACAGGTATCCTGTGGGTTATATGGACTACATGTAGGAGATGGAGCTAACTACACAGGATCAGAGAAGGGGTCCAACAGCAGGAAGAGGGAACTATCAGCCAAAATTCAAAACTGAAACCTGAAAGAGCACTCACAATTAACGATCTCTTCTCACCTGAGAGAGCATATGTAGCAGGACGACTTGTGACTAAGAAGATGCAAGAGAGGGCAAAGAACTCTCAGTGCATATCTTCTCCATATTCTTAATTATTCCAACAAAGCCTGAGCTGTTCTAGACATGACATGTTTTTTTCTGTAGATTGTACTCTTTTTTTTTTCTTTTTTTTTTTCCAAGGCAGGGTTTTTCTATGTAGTCCTGGCTGTCCTGGAAGTCACTCTGTAGACCAGGCTGGCCTCGAACTCAGAAATCCACCTGCCTCTGCCTCCCAAGTGCTGGGATTACAGGCTTGCGCCACCATGCCCGGCTGATTGTACTCTTAAATGTATAAAAATGAGGTACTTAGAAGTACTCAGAAACTTCTAAGAACCACTGAATGAGAACATGGAATATTTAATGCATATACAGAGAGCAATGTCAAAGTGAACAATTAGCCCTCTTGAATTCACACATTATATAAATAGATATAATATACAGATAATATCTGTGAATAAACATACTTTCGTTGTCATCTGGAGCTCACCAGAGGTGACCACTCAGACACACAGATTATAGCTAACTGAAAATCCATTCCAGTCAGCTGAGACTATACTCAGCTATTTGGGTACTTACTTGGGGGGACTCAAGTAGAGCACCTAATGTCCAGAACATGGGGTTTTGAAGGCAAAAATCACATTCTGGTATCTTGCTCAGCAACTACAATGAAAATGGAGGTGGTGCTTTACTCAAGCTAGCAGTTTAACAAGGGCTAAGATAAGAAATTAGCTGGAGGCTGTTCTGTACAAACAGGCAGTTTACAAAGCTAAAATAATTGTGCTGGGACAGCTTGATCTCAGGTTCCTAGAATTGAGTAGATTTGAATAATATTCCCTGGGGCATCATCAAGGAGATAAAACCCATGTCAACCTTAAAATGGCCTAAGCAAGAATACAAGATCAGGAACTTCTGCTCTGTCCTGTGCTTCCCATTTCCCCCTATTCTGTCAATTAGTGCCTTGGTTTAGGATATAATTCTAAAGAAACTTAGCATTTGAGGTCACTCTTTTATTAAAAAATAATTGTTTATCAAAGATCAAGTGACCATAAGTCTGTGGGTGCATTTCTGGGTCTTCAATCCTATTCCATTGATCTACCTGCCTGTTGCTGTACCAATACCATGCAGTTTTTAACACAATTGCTCTGTAGTACTGCTTGAGGTCAGGGATATAGATTCCCCCAGAACTCTTTTTATTGTTGAGAATAGTTTTAGCCATCCTGGGTTTTTTGTTGCTCCAGATTAATTTGAGAATTGCTCTTTCTAGATCTATGAAGAATTGATTTGGGATTTTGATGGGGATTGCACTGAATCTGTATATTGCTTTTGGCAAGATGGCCATTTTTACTATATTGATCCTGCCAATCCAGGAGCAAGAAATATTTTTCCATCTTCTGAGGTCTTCTTCGATTTCTTTCTTCAAGGACTTGAAGTTCCTGTCATACAGATCTTTCGCTTGTTTGGTTAGAGTTACACCAAGGTACTTTATGTTGTTTGTGGCTATTGTGAAGGGTGTTATTTCCCTAATTTCTTTCTCAGCCTGCTTGTCCTTTGAGTACAGGAAGGCTACTGATTTGCTTGAGTTAATTTTATAACCAGCCACTTTGCTGAAGTTGTTTATCAGCTGTAGACGTTCTCTGGTGGAGTGTTTTGGGTCGCTTAAGTAGACTATCATATCGTCTGCAAATAATGATAGTTTGACTTCTTCCTTTCCAATTTGTATCCCTGTGACTTCCTTATGTTGTCTAATTGCTCTCTCTAGAACTTCAAGTAGTATATTGAAAAGATATGGAGAGAGAGGGCAGCCTTCTCTAGTCCCTGATTTTAGTGGGATTGCTTCAAGTTTCTCTCCATTTATTTTGATGTTGGCTACTGGTTTGCTGTAGATTGCTTTTACTATGTTTAAGTATGGGCCTTGAATTCCTGCTCTTTCCAAGACTTTTAGCATGAAACATGCTGAATTTTGTCGAATGCTTTTTCAGCTTCTAATGAGATGACCATGTGGTTTTTTTCTTTTAGTTTGTCTTTGATAAAGGAGCCACAACCATCCAGTGGAATAAAGATAGCCTTTTCAACAAATGGTGCTGGTTCAACTGGAGGTCAACATGCAGAAGAATGCGAATTGACCCACTCTTATCTCCTTGTACTAAGATCAACTCCAAGTGGATCAAGGACCTTCACATAAAACCAGACACACTGAAACTATTAGAAAAGAAACTTGGGAAGACCCTGGAGGACATGGGCACAGGGGGAAAGTTCCTGAACAGAACACCAGTAGCTTATGCTCTAAGATCAAGAATTGACAAATGGGACCTCATAAAATTACAAAGTTTCTGTAAGGCAAAGGACACTGTCAGAAGGACAAAACGGCAACCAACAAAGTGGGAAATGATCTTCACCTACCCCACATCCGACAGAGGGCTAATATCCAATATATACAAAGAACTCAAGAAGTTAGACCCCAAAGAACCAAATAACCCTATCAAAAAATGGGGTACATAGCTAAACAAAGAATTTTCACCTGAAGAAATTCGGATGGCCGAGAAACACCTTAAGAGATGTTCAACATCATTAGTCATCAGGGAAATGCAAATCAAAACAACCCTGAGATTCTACCTCACACCAGTCAGAATGGCTAAGATTAAAAACTCAAGAGACAAAAGTGCTGGCGAGGATGTGGAGAAAGAGGAACACTCCTCCACTGTTGGTGGGATTGCAAAATGGTAAAACCGCTCTGGAAATCAGTCTGGTGGTTCCTCAGAAAATTGGGCATGTCATTTCCAGAGGACTCTGGCATACCACTCCTGGGCATATACCCAGAGGATTCCCCTGCATACAATAAAGACACATGCTATACTATGTTTATAACTTGTTTAAAATAGCCAGAAATTGGAAGGAGCCCAGATATCCCTCAAAAGAGGAATGGATACAGAAAATGTGGTATATTTATACAATGGAGTACTACTCAGCAATTAAAAGTAATGAACTCATGCAATTTGTAGGTAAATGGTTAGATCTGGAAAATATCATCCTAAGTGAGCTAACCCAATCACAAAAGAATACACATGAAATGCAATCACTGTTAAGTGGATATTAATGAGCCCAGAAGCCCTAAATGCTCAAGGCATTTGACTTCCAAGAAGAAGAAAGGAGAGGACCCTGGGCCTGTAAAGATTGGATCCAGTTTTGTAGACCAGAACAGAGAAATCGTGGGGAGGGGAATGATTGGGGAATAATTGGGGGGGAGAGGAATTATGGGACATATGGTGGGGGGAACTGGGAAAGGGAAAGCCTTTGGAATGTAAACATAGAATATAGAAAATAAAAATTAAATAAAAAAATGAAAAAAATTGTTTATTTTTCTTTTTTAATTTTTTTTAAATTTTTATTTTCTATATTCTTTGTTTACATTCCAAAGGCTTTCCCCTTTCCCAGTTCCCCCCTCACCATATGTCCCATAAGTCCTCATTCTCCCGTCCATTCCCCAATCACCCCCGACACACACCATTTCTCTGTTCTGGTACTCTCCTATAAAACTGGATCCAGTCTTTTTGGGACCAGGGTCCTCTCTGTCCTCCTTCTTGGGAATCTTTTGATTTGCTAATTGTGCCTTGAGTATTCAGAGCTTCTGGGCTCATTAATATCCACTTATCAGTGATTGCATTTTATGAGTACATTGTAGCTGTCTTCATCCACGCCAGAAGACAGCATCCAATCCCACTGCAAATGCTTGTGAGCCACCATGTGGTTGCTGGGAATGGAACTCAGAACCTCTGGAAGAACAGTCAGTGTTCTTATCCACTGAGCCATCTCTCCCTTCTCAAGGGCACACTTTCCTATGATGCTGCTCACTACCCTTTTCTCCTCATGCCCACTATAAACTTCACAGTACTTTTACAGACAACAGAAATGCACTGGGAACATCCCTTCATAACCCAAAGCTACCCACACTTCACTATACTTATAGAAGTACACATGCAGAGAAGTAGACACAGAAATGGCAAAGCACATCAGGGGTTATTGTATAGTGAGAAGGGGAAAAATACAAGATTACATCCATTCAAATCTGTCCCAACAGAGCACTTCCATACTGGGGTCTCGGCAGAGGCTACAAACTTTACAGCAGAATTAGCAGACCCGCAGCCCACATATTGTGCTGGGTGAAACAGTGCACAGAAAAAAAAATCCATAGCAAAGTATACCAAGCATTATACAAGTCTCTGGATGTAGCAGAAATTAGAAATGAAAAGAAATGCCACTGGTGGTTTGTGCAATTTGGGGAGTACAGCTGCACATCCTGCCAACTAAGGCAGGAAAAGTGGGGCAGGTGTGTCCCCTGAAGAAGGCAAAAACAGGAATACTGTTCTAGGGGAGACAGGAGGATTAACTGGAGATGATCTCAGTTGTGTTCAAGACCACCCACAATTCAATTCAAACAAAAACTTAAAGTGAAGCATTTGTGTGCCCAGCTATTTATAAAACAAGAAGTAATCCGCTAATCTAATACACCATTCATGGAACAATTATAAATAGAGCAGTACTACCCACATTATTTTTAGAAAGATGAGTTTAAAAATCTTCGGTGGGCTTTAAATTGCTTAGATGACAGTTCATTTTATTATGTTAATGACTCATAAACCATTTAGACTGTTTTCTGTAAAGATATACTTAGGAGTGAACATGAATATAGAAACAATGAATTCTTCAGGTAATTCAAGTCAATCACTATGATGTTAAATAAATATATTTCATATATATAAAATATATACACATATGAAATTATATTTAATACTAAATATACTAAACATTTATATTTTATAGCATTTTTTACTAACAATTTGCCTTTTCAACAAAGAAAATTACTACTTTTCAATGGATTAAGCCATAGATAAGATTAAGCTGAACTTTGGCTTTTGTGTCGTTACTTAAGCAATTTCCTTGTTGCCCTTGAAGCTAGTCCCTTCATTGTTCATAAGACAGTGTTAAATTCTTCCAGGGAGTGAAAGTCTACATTTCCATATCTCCTCTTCGGCCACATCTTCACTGGTCTTGATAACTAATGTTTCAGTACCAATATTGTCACTGTATATACTTCCTGTTTTTAGACACAGTGTTTTCTGCCAATAAAAATTATTCTGCAAACTATCATCTACATTCTAAACTTTTGCTCATTTTCAAAGATCCAGTTCATAATTCACTTTATTTGATCAACTCTACTTTAATAGTTTAAGTCTAGAATCTTATGGATACACATAATCCTATGAAAGTTCAACCATAGTAAATTATGGGTGTGGTTCTTACCTATGAATTTCAAGACTTTTGTAGACAATGGTAAATTACTCATATTAATATCTTTACTCTCCTGTCTTAATATATGAATTACATAGTGATTCCTATTATATATTTCTTGTATTCATAAAATCTTGATGAGTCAATGAGTCAATATTTTGTTAATCTTTTTATAGTATAAGTTTCTGTCTCTCAACCTACCACAGCCTTTGTCATCAGGACTGAAGCAGAACATGGATACTTGACTTCGTATGTATTATTTTAGTTGAAAATATGCAATATATTCATATTGTGGTTTCCGTTCCCCAACTTCTTCCAGATGCTGCTAAACCCTCAACCCACCCAACTTCACGCCCTTTCTTTATCTTTCTCTCTGGGAAACAAACAGGAAAACACGCTGAATAGAATAAAAACAAAGAAAAATATAAGAAACACATGTACACCCACACACAAATGCACGCACACACACATACACACCAACACACACCATAAAAGTAGAAAAGTAAGTTAATATAAACAAGTTCCAAGCATGTTTTATTCACTAACACCCCCTTTAAAAATAGAAATGCCATTATATGCAATAGCCAGGAGAGAGTAGGGAGTAGATTGTAGAAGCTTCCTATGTGGTCATGGCTGCTTTATTGTAGAGACTATTGTACATTGTGGCTCATATTACAAAAGTATGTTACTGTCATCTCCTTTGTGTTTGGGGAACTTCTCATTTCATGCTGATTTTATATTTTGGAACAGTCAAAATAGTACAGTTATCTATAGAAAACAACTCATGACATCACTGTATCATTGCCATTATTGTATCATTGTATCACTATATCATGGCATCACTGTATCATGGTTAAAAAAAGATAACATTAATTATTGGGAAATATTGATATTATCTAAATATTCTATATTAACTCAAAGGTAATTTCTTTACTGTTTACTGAACTGAAGGTTTAGTTCTGAGTTTCCAATGCTTTGTTTTAATCAGATACCTGTCCATCAATTCTACCCAAAGACTATATGGCTTTTTCAAAGTGTCCAGTTGAGTTACTTGCTTTGTAGGGAAAATTAACAGTGCAGAATAATTTAGAGCTTTAAAATTAAAAAAAAATAGAGAACTTTAAAAAAATGATTCCATTTAAAAAATACAATTTCTTTCTTCAGAGACTTGAAGTTCTTGCCATATAGATGTTTCACTTGAGTGTTTAGTGTTACACCAAGATACTTTATATTATTTGTGACTATTATAAAGGGTGCCATTTTCCCAATTTCTTTCTCTGGTTGCTTATCCTTTGAGTAAATTAAAGCTCCTGATTTGTTTGTGTTAATAGACTTTCAACCAAAAGTCATCAAAAGAGATGGGAAAGCATACTACATACTCAGCACAGGAAAAATCTGCCAAGTAGAATTCTCAATAGTGAACATCTATGCCCCAAATGCAAGGGCACACACATTTGGAAAAGAAACATTACTGAAGCTCAAAGTATACATTGCACCTCATACAATAATATTAGGAGACTTTAACATCCCACTGTTTCACCAATGGACAGATCATGCAAAGTGATGCTAACTGAAGTTATGAACCAAATTAACAGATATCTACAGAACATTTCACACTAAAACAAAAGAATATACCTTTTTAGTACCTCACAGTACCTTCTCCAAAATTGACTGTATAATTGGTCACAAAACAATATTGTTCACTCAACCAATACAAGAACATTGAAATAATCCCATGCATCCTATGAGATCACCACAGACAAAGGCTTGCCTTCATCAACAACAAAAACATCAGAAAGCCCACCTACACATGGACGCTGAACAACTATATAGTCAATGATAACTTGGTCAGTGAAGAAAGAAAGAAATTAGACATTTTAGAATTTAATGAAAATGAAGGTATAACATACCCAAACTCATGGGACACAATGAATGCAGTGCAAAGAGGAAAATTCAGAGTTTGAGTGCTTCCATAAACAAATTGGAGAGAATACACACTACCAACTTAACAGTACATCTGAAAGCTTTAGAACAAAAAGAAGCAAATACACTCACGAGGAGTAAATGGCAGGAAATAATCAAACTCAGGGCTGAGATCAACCAAGTAGAAACAAGGAGAACTGTTATCTTTATTTTTTCAGTAGTCATAGCAATGCTATAAATAACTGCTAATTTTGAGAAATAATAATTACTATTTTTCCAATGAAGAAACTATTTTCAGTTGAGTATTTTGTTAATTACTATGAGAATATCAAACAAGAAATTATTTTAGTATTTATAGATTGATATGTTGATATGAGAAGACATTCAGATAGAAAACTAGCTCATGCTTATTCAACTATTCTCACAGGATAATAACATATTTTTTGTATATAAAAGTATTTTTAGTATATTCAAAATATTTGATTATGTGCCCTTCTTTCCTGAAAGAGAAAGTTTTGAAGTAGGAGTTTTGCTTCAGCTAAGTTATGTAGCAAACACTTCCTGAAATAATTCACTTCACAGATGGCATGTTAAAATCTGGATATTTAAACATGTATTTATTGAATATTTTACCAGGCAATAAAGATTAATTTTTAAATGCAGTTTAAACCAATAAATATAACATGTTCATACTATGTGCCATGTTATTAGACAGATGGCTAAAAGCAGAGTTTGATGTTTTATACTCTTTAGATCAGTCAGTGGCACATATGTGGATATGTGGTGCGTAAACATTTGATATAAATGAGTTCACAGGAAGCCATGCCAAAAAATTTGCCAGAAAAATAATATTTGAAAGGGGATGAAATCTAATACATAACAATATAATTCATGTTACAATAATGTATATTTAACCTCAACCAGACATTCAGGTGTCTTTTTCTGATTTAAAAGTAATAAAACCTTGCCATGACCCCATAAAATATTTTGATAGAGATTTCTCGAAATTTTTTGAATTATGTAGCTTTATAGTAGATTCAAAACAGTCTCATTGTCTTTACTTGAACATTTTACTGTGGGGAGTACAAAGATTTTTAGCACAAATATCCTAAATGCTTTAAAATTTATTGAAATAAAAGTTTTATATCGCTGGGCGGTGGTGGCACACGCCTTTAATCCCAGCACTTGGTAGGCAGAGGCAGGCAGATTTCTGAGTTCGAAGCCAGCCTGGTCTACAAAGTGAGGTCCAGGACAGCCCAAACTACACAGAGAAACCCTGTCTCAAAAAACAAAACAAAACAAAAAAAAAACAAGTTTTATATCTTAGTTTATATAAATAATTAAATACACAAAACAAATATTTTGTAATTTATCTTTTTAATAATTTTTATTTTTATTGAATATGTTCTCCATTTACATTTCAAATGTTATTCCCTTTCCTGTTTCCCCCTCCCAGAAAACCCCAACCCACTCTCCATTCTCCTGCCTTCATGAGGATGCCCCTCCACCCAACCCATTCCCATCTACCCCCCAATTTATCTCTTTCTAAAGTCAGCTCTAAGGAAATTCAGCTTTTTAATAAGTTATAATTAACATTTGAAGCTTATCCAAATGATATATGTAACAATTTATGATAGGATATTGCATTTAATTCTCAGAAAGCTGATCAATTTGGAGTTAAAGGAAAAAATGGAATTTTAGTTGTGTATATTATGCAAACTGGTTACATATATTACAGACCATCTATGGTTCATAACTCTTTTCCACAAAGTATCTGAATTTTCAACCTCTCTATCCTTCTCTTCTTCCCACTCAACTCTGAAATTTGTTCTTTCTTTTTTCTTCTTTCCTGCCTCAAGCCCTGCTAGTCTTGGAAGAATACATATACTTTATGGGAAACCAAGCATTCTCTTGAGAAGGTAACTTACATTTACAAACAAGATTCTTACTTTATCACTAAATCACAGTGTCCACCATGATCATTAGACTATTATGCAGGCTGCACTAGAAGTAGTAGCCTACGGTAAGTACACACATCTGCTTACACAAACTTTTACCTGAGACCTATTACTTTAGTATGAGTCACATTTAGACAAGTACTTACATTCTGCAAATACCTAACTTTACAATGGTTTACAACAGTAGCTGTAAAGGTGCACTGTACTTCTCTCAGCATTATCTTCCATTGCTAGTCTTTATGTTATGGCAAGTGAATTTTACTAGTTAGCATGCAATATATATATATATACATATATATATATATATATATATATATATATATATATATACATATATACTTCAAATTTGACATTAATAGCCAAAAAATAACAACTTCCTGACTGAGGCATTCAAATCAAAGAAACTCCTAACACTGGAGCTCAGTGCTTTCCATACTGGATGGCAATGCAGTTAAGGAACTCCTACCTTGTCTGTGCTTTCTTTGCACTCCAAAGCTTTGCAGTTGAAGGTCTGTACCCTGCTTTTCACTTTAGTGATGATATGGCTTTTTTTATTTGCTGAATACCCAACATAGAAAAGACTTTAGGAAAACTATTTTTATTATCATGCATTTCATATATGAATAACCTTATCCACACATATAATGGAAGACTATATATGTATATTGTGAAAGACAGCATACAACCATACACCAGTTTTGAATATTAGAATAGAATACATCCTCAGTGTCTTGTGTCTTATATTTTACTCTCTCTCTCTCTCTCTCTCTCTCTCTCTCTCTCTCTCTCTCTCTCTCTCTCCTGACTTGAAAAAACAAGTGCAGGGATAGAAAAAAATCAATGTTTTCATATATAGGATATAGGATCTACAAATGTAGATAATAAGTCACATAATAAGAGAAAATGTTTGTAGATTGTGAGTTTACACCCCTGCAATCCTAGCACTTGGGAGGCAGGGAAAGAAGCATCAGTATCAATCTTGACATTATATGTTGACGCTGTCTTAAAAATAATTGGATATATTACATATATTTTATATAATTATAATTATATAATAATATGATAAATATAATATAATTGTTGTATTAACAAATATTATTATATAATTATTATATACAATATGCATGTATATTATATGTATTTATATAAAATATGTAAATATTATGCCCTAAACAAGTGGGGACAAGGAAAGTGTTCTAGTGCATGAATAGATTCCATGACCACAAAATGCCTAATAAAATTAGATTTTAATTGGAGTTTACTTAAAGCTTCAGCAGCTTAGTCCATTAACATTATGGCATGAACACTGGTGGCCTATAGGCAGATGTATTGTTTGAGAAGTTTCTGAGATTTCCACAGGCAGCAGGAAGCTAAAGCCACTGGACCTGGCTTGGGATTTTGAAACTTCAAAGCCCTCCCTCAGTGACATACTTCCTCTAGCAAGACCTCAGCTACTTTAATAGAGCCATATCTGCTAAGCCTTAAGTAGTGCTATCCCCTAATGACTAGGCATGCAAATATATGAGCCTACCAGGACCATTATTTTCAAACCACCACAGTGTATAGTCATTATCTGGTATATTTTGATAGGATTTGGGGACAGAGAAAATAGGTAGAAAATGAGAAAATTTTAATAAATAACTGATTTGATCTAGTAAAACTGTGCTATTATAACATCACAAATATGCTATGATATCATTGTACAATGACAGTAAATTGGGGCATTTTTCAGAACATCTGAACTTTTTCATTTCCTTGACAGCTTTTTCTGAAAATTTAGTAAGGTTACTTGAAAATAGTAACACTGAACAGATCTAATACTATACAGAAAGCTACTCATGCATTGGGAAGAAAGAATATTTCCGGAAGCAACTACATTGTTTTCATAAGGAATATACACATTTTCAAATGACAGGAAGAAATTGATGCTGCTTGAAAGTGTGTGTGTGTGTGTGTGTGTGTGTGTGTGTGTGTGTGCATGTGCTTATGTGCTGTGAGGTATGGGGAAGGGTAATAACACATGCGGCCAGCAGGCACACAGTCAAAGAGAGTCTTTTGTATACTGATCACATTTCAAGATGTTGATGAATCTGAAGCAATTCAAAATTTTGACAGAATGTATAAAGAGTTCAAGTATTTTCTGTGTCCTGTATAAATGTGATCTTTAAGATCAGCCCTGAAATACTGAGATACATGTCTCTTAAGAACATATTACGTTTTTTAGTCCATATTAGTTATGCAAAATAATGGGTTTTATTTGACATTTTCATACATGTATGATGAACAATATGGCCTTCATG
Source organism: Apodemus agrarius (assembly GCA_964023405.1). Taxonomy (NCBI): domain Eukaryota; kingdom Metazoa; phylum Chordata; class Mammalia; order Rodentia; family Muridae; genus Apodemus; species Apodemus agrarius. The sequence goes on from OZ030006.1 coordinate 17,932,172, forward strand.
GGTTCATAGACTTGAATGCCAAAGGACACCATCAAAAGGACAAAATGGCAACCAACAAATTGGGAAAAGATCTTCACCAACCTTACATCTGACAGAGGGCTAATATCCAATATATACAAAGAACTCAAGAAGTTAAACCCCAGAAAACCAAATAACCCTATTAAAAATGGGGTACAGAACTAAACAAATAATTTTCACCTGAAGAACTTCACATGGCTGAGAAGCACCATAAGAAATGTTCAATATCGTTAGTCATTAGGAAAATGCAAATCAAAACAAAGCTGAGATTTCACCTCACACCAGTCAGAATGGGATTGCAAGATGGTACAACCGCTCTGGAAATCAGTCTGGCGGTTCCTCAGAAAATTGGGCATGGTACTTCCAGAGAACCCTGTCATACCACTCCTGAGCATATACCCAGCTCAGGAGTGGATCTGGAAAACATCATCCTAAGTGAATTAACCCAATCACAAAAGAATACACATGCAATGGAATCACTGATAAGTGGATATTAAAGAGCCCAGAATACTCAAGGCACAATTAGCAAATCAAAAGATTCCCAAGAAGGAAGGAGAGGACACTGGTCCTGAAAAGACTGGATCCAGTTTTATAGAAGAGTACAAGAAGAGAGAAAGGGTTGGGGGTGATTGGGGAATGGGCAGGGGAAAGAGGACTTATGTGACATATGGTAAGGGGGAACTGGGAAAGGGGAAAGCCTTTGGAATGTAAACAAAGAATATATAAAATAAAAAAAATAAATAAATAGATGTTAAAAAAAAACCTCAGGAGACAGCAGGTGTTGGCTAGGATGTGGAGAAAGAGGAACACTCCTCCACTTCTGGTGGGATTGCAAGATGGTACAGTCACTGTGGAAATCAGTCTGGCGGTTCCACAGAAAACTGGGCATGACACTTCTGGAGGACCCTGCTGTACCACTCCTGGGCATATACCCAGAGGATTCCCTGGCATGCAATAAGGACACATGCTCCACTAGGTTCATAGCAGCTTTATTCATAATAGCCAGAAGCTGGAAAGAACCCAGATGTCCCTCAGTGGAGGAATGAATACAGAAAATGTGGTATATTTACACAATGTATTACTACTCAGCAATTAAAACAATGAATTCATGAAATTCTTAGGCAAATGGTTGGTACTGGAAAATATCATCCTAAGTGAGGTAACTCATTCACAAAAGAACACACATGGAATGCAGTCACTGATAAGTGGATATTAGCCCAGAAGCTCTGAATACCTGCCACGGACCGTCTCAGTCGGAGCATCACACCCGTGGGGGAATCAGGGTCTTTGGTATGCAGAAAGGTACAGGTCCGGCGAATGACAGACAGACACACACAAGATCTGAATGCGTCTGAATGCACTTTACTGTTCTGAGGCAGGAATATTTATACACATCACAAGTTGGTAATTCAGTGAAATGTTTACAAAGAATGGTTACCATGAGTAACTGGCACACGGAAATACAAATGAATCAGGCATGAATGTCAGAGATTACACACAAGGTTATCGCGTCCCTCTGTGGTCAATAATAAATTAGTAATTCAAGAGTCAGAGATTACACTATGTTTGGGTATTTTCTTGTGAGACTTCCTCAGGCTTATTTTGAAACTTTACTAACTGAAGGTTTCCATGTCAGAGTGCCAAAGACCAGCTAACCATACAAATATAATATAAATTGTTGGGAGGTTAATTCTTTAATGTATCTAGGTAATAACTGTACAGCTAATTAAAAGCAAAGCAATGGATCTCTAGAAGGAAAATCATGGCCAGTACTGTAGTTCAAAGAATAAACTCTGAATGAACTGTCACGCCTGGAATGCTCGCACCTCTGGCTGGCAGAGACATCTCGTAAGTAAAAGAACAGGTCAGATAAAGGTTTACACAGCTTGCCATGAGAAATTTCAGCTCAGCTCTATCTGCAGCCAAGGAGGCCCACAGCGGCATTCACCTTGAACATCCCCAGTAAATATCACACAGCCTTCGTCTGGATTGCAGCTTGGCTGCGTGAAATTACGGGATTCAAGAGAAGCGTGTGATAATACCCAAGACACACTTCACATATCAAATCATTCCCAAGAAGGAAGGAGAGGGCACGGGTCCTGGAAAGGCTTGATGCAGCATTGTAGGGGATTGTCAGGACAGAGAAGGGGGAGGGGGTTGATTGGGGAACTGGAGAAGGGAAGAGGGCTTATGGGACTTACAGGGAGGGGGGAACTGGGAAAGGGAAAATCATTTGGAATGTAAACAAAGAATATAGAAAATAATAATAAAAAGAAATAAATGTTTCCACCCTCCCCTAAAAGAGAAAGGATTAGAAGGATTAGGAGGTGTGGCCTTGTCGGCAAAAATGTTTCACTGGAGGAGAATGTGTTTTGAGGTTTCAAAAAACTCATGCCAGACCCATTTATTCTCTCTCTCCTCTCTCTCTCTCTCTCTCTCTCTCTCTCTCTCTCTCTCTCTCTCTTTCTCTCTCTCTTTCTCTCTGTAGGCTGCCATTCTCCTTACCATGATAATAGATTAAGTTTTGAAGACTGCCGGCAAGACCCTGATTAATACTTTATTTTCTAAGAGTTGCCATAGTCATGGTGCTTCTTTACAGCAAAAGAATAGTGACTAAAAGGGAATGGTGTAGTGCTATCACAGGCCTGACCATGCTTTGTGATGGTAGAAGGTAGACTTTAGGATTAGTATTAGAGAAGTAACTGTATACTTTAAGCAGGCCTTAATGGACCATTGTAGCAGAACTACAGAAGATAGTCGTGCTCAGGGAGATAGGGAATAGGGGGGTGGCATCTGAAGAGGTTTTAGGGGGAAGAATATTAGAAAGTGACCAGGAGAATATTCTAGTAATATTTTAACAAATGGTGTGGCTGCTTTTTGCCTTTTGCCCTAAAAATATACCTTTAGTCTAAATCAAAGAGTTGTGGAATAGTGAACTTGGTAGAGAAGATTTCAAGACTGCTTACTATTTATTGTGTTATCTGATTTTTAGAAATCGTTCTTTTGCAGTTCTGTAATAAAATGGAGCAAGTTAGTAAGCAGCACCCTCTCATGGCCTCTGCATCAGTTCCTGTCCTGACTTTCTTTGATGATAATTGTGAGGCAGAAGCATAAATAAAATGAACCCTTTCCTCCCCATGTGGCTTTGTCATAATGTTTCTTTATCACAAGTAGTTATCCCAACTAAGAGTCATGAATATACCTCCCTTGGATATTGTCCATTCTTACTCCCCTCCCTTACATTGTTTTCCTGCTTCTTGAATCCTTTCCTCTTTTGTAGTCTTCTATGTTCATAGAGACTGCCATGTTCATTAATAATTGAACATGTACCTACTTAGACACTGATCTATCTAAAAATCTAATGTATCCAATGGTTAGAGTTTCCATTATCTAACACAGAAGAATTGTGACAGGATTGGATTTTAATACAGTAGCATAGTTCACTTTAGAGCAACTGAAGTGGGCAGGATGATAGCTATGAGGAAGTACCAAACTGTGACTCTGGTATGTGAGTCTGCTAATAGATGTCATAGTTTGGGTACATTAAATTTAGAATTACAACTATATATTTTGTAATTTAAGCAAAAGAACTGGAATACAATACCATAAACAGCATAGATATACTTTGTTTCGATTGGTTTGTTTTTTTCATTTTCGTTTTTTTCTGTTTTTGAAACTTTCTTAAACTCAATATTGGGCTTACCAGTAGTTAGAGGAGTAAAGAAGGAAGAATGTAGAATGGAAGTTTAAACACAACTGGCAGGAACATGGAAGTAATCAAGAGAAGGGCACGTCTCTAAAACTAATGAGATGAGTACTTCAATTAAGAGAGAATGGTCAACATAGTTATTTGAAGCTGTATATATTGATGTCATGGAATAGTACAAAATAGACTAAACAGCTGTCAAAGTGCCCAGTTATGTGCATTAATTTCAATCCTATGTTACTAAATGTATCAAAGTTAAAGAATGATTTGGATTAAAATATTAAGTAAGTTATCAAACTAATGCACTCAGCATTTGAATAATTTCCTTTTTAGCTTATTTGGAGAAATATGTTTAACCTCATAAGAGGATATCAAAATAACTATGAACAAAACATATATTTGATTTGTTTATTTTTTTCCTCTTAAACTTGATGTGGAAAGATAAGTGAACTAAAAACCATTTGCTGCTTGAAGGAATCATCTCCTTACACAGACAAAAATTATTTGCTGTAATTTATATTTTAATATTTTACAATTTAAATTTTGAAGTCTTTAGCTTTTTGCAGATGTATTCCAAGGTTTGATAAAAGTGTATTAAATATTACATTGTTGTATATAATTTTAAACTTAAAAAACATGAAGCTCAATAATATTTTTACAACAAGAGCAAAAATATGAATTTATGGTAACCTTATTGGGCTAAGATCACACAAAAATGCACAGCACTCCTTTTTCATTCATACTGTTTAATTAATATGTGTGTGGAGAGGGGAGGTAAGTCTTATGTTGCTTAGGAAGTGTCAGGAGTGTTTAGGTAGGGTCATAAGTCAGTTATAAAATAGAAATTTAAAATTCTTGTAAGATTTAAAGTATAATACTTGTTAACATATTGCAACATTTAAGCTTGTTAAATTACATTTCTGTATGAAACCATATAATGGGCACTTAAATACTATTAGATTCACATTTTAATTAAATTATTGGAGATAGACATGTTCTATAGTTTAAAATATTTAACTACATTTGAGAAGTGATATAGTCACAAATTTTACTAATATGAAGTTATCTAGAATTACTTTAAGATCAGTTACTAATTATTTGCTAGTCTCAGGTAAGTGTGCCAAAGAATTCATGATAGAGCATTAACTGAAAGACTAAATATTAACAAATGATTTTGGCATTTTCATAAATACCTAAAATTGTATTTTATTTATTAGTATTTGTGTGTGTGTGTGTGTGTGTGTGTGTGTGTGTGTGATACATGTGTAGGGTAGTGTTTGTGTGCCCTTCCACATGTATGAAGATCAGATGACCACTTTGAGGAGTAAATTGTTTTTTTTACCTTCATATGGACCCTAAAGATCTTCAGGTTTGCATAGAAAATGCCTTTCTTTAACCACTGAGCAACCTTACCTCCACTAAACTTCAATTTCTACAAAACAGTTTCAATTCTGTATCTTTTGAATATGTGACTAGTCTCAATATTTTTACCGAAGAATGTTCCATATAAAATTTCACAAAATAAAAATTTACAAGTCCTATAAATAAAACCAAGTTTTAGTTAACTTTTATCCTCTGTTATCCCCAATCCCATCTGGAATTTATGGAGTTATTTAAAACAAATTACCAAGAAGATAGAAACTTTACTGAAAAAAGAAATTCAGAGCATTTCTTTTAGAATTTTGTGGATTGAGGTTAGTTGGAAAAATCATATACCTATATTTAGCCTAGATTAATAGTAAACATCTTTTTCTAAATCCAGCAACTTCAGTGTTTATATGAAAAGCGATCCTTTGGACAGGATTTATGTGGCACAGGTATTTATGTAATATCTGTCTCTGCAATATTCTTGAGAGTCCTGTGTAGCATTTAAATCAAATGAGATTTATTGCCAATGATCAAACTATGGTTCTCAGAATAAAACCTCTCCAGCTAACTGAGTCTCTGGGCAGCTGACAAATTTGACAAATTCGCTATTTAGAAATAGAAGTATGAGAGCTATTGTGTTTTTCACAATGCAAAATCTAATTATGTAATTACATTGATTTTGCAGACAAAAAAAACCATAAAGCCACAAATATAAAAACGTGTCCTTTTAGAACTTCGTCGTGAATTGCACATTTCTGTTGTATTTATAAAATGCTCCCTTCAGAAATACAATAGCATAAGTCTGGACGCTACTAGAATTTTATGAACATCTCTAAGGGAAAAATAGTGACGTGCAAAGATCAGATTTCATTGTAATACATAATTCTACAAAATACCCATCTGGAAGAATACGCTTTATTCTGTGCTTCATAAATTACATCATGTTTCTGAAAGGGCAAAGAGAAAAAAATCATTGATATAAGTTTACAAACTCTTGAATCATTGAAACATGGTAAAAGGCTGCTGAAGGGAAGAAAGTTTTCTAGCTCCGTGACATAAATGGAGTGGCGTCGGGAAGAGCTGCTTTTCCAATCAGACTAAACGGCTCGGTGGGGCTCATATTTCAGGCAAGAGAGTTATCTGAAGGAACAGCTCCCTGATTAGAACAGCAGTGATAAATCAGCTTGCATTGCTCTCAGGAGCAGCCTCTGCCTTAGCCACTCAAACAAAGGGAAACTCTCCACAGGCTTAAAGGCGAAGTGAGAGAGCCAGCAAGTGGGGATCTGGTAATCCACAGAGGCTAAGGTGTATGTGAAGATTTCATTTCTTTTACTTTCTCCTAAGTATTTTAATTTTTTTCCCAGAATGTTTCAGCAAAGGACTTAAACTTTACTCAAACACATTGTGCTATTTGATTTTAAATATTTAGAAATTATTGTTTTTAATATAAGTAATTGACAGCACAGACCCTCACCCTTTGAAAGGAGTTTCCAACAAATCACATGATCTTCTGGTGGGAAATAAAAAGCTTATGATAGAAAGTTGTTGCTACCCTGGGGGGTGGAGAAAGGGAAGAAAATAGGCCATGTCTATGAAAACAAATGGAAATAGCATTCAGAATTTGCTATTGAAACCTGTATCATTTTCTGCTGAAATTAATCTTTTAAACATCCAAACAATTATTTTTTACATACATATAACCAAGGAAGAAAAACATAATGCATACAAGATTAGAAATAATTTCACAATTTAGTTAAATTTAGAGATGCACCTTATAAAATATTATATAAATATAAAGAAAACATTTATGTACATATAACAAAGGAAGAAAAGCAAAAGGCATAAAAGATCAGAGAAAATTTTATAATTTAACTAAATTTAGAGATGCATCTTATTATAAAATATTATATAAAAGTACAGATAACATTGATCCATTTAGTTGCTTTTGGTATTACAATGTTTAATATGATAAATTAAGTTAATATTTTTATACTAGTGATCTGCTTTAAATTTTCAGGTGTCTATTATTACCCATTAACAAGTCTTCATTTGTTTGTGTCCTCCCATAATTTATTTTTGTTCACTTTACATCTGGATCCTACCCCCTCCCATACCCACCTTTACAAATTCTGGCCTCCATTGCCCCTCCCTTCTCCTCAGAGAAGGGGGAGTGCCCTTGGGTACCACCCCCACCCTTGGACATCTAGTCTTTTCTTGTTACGTAAAATACTAAAAAAAGTAAATCCACGCTATTGCTAGCTAGGCACTTGCAGACAGGACATCCTGTTCTCAGTCCAGCAAACACTCTAGCTCAGAACTCGGAAATCTCTCTGGTCAGCTAGCTATGTTCCCATGGCGGGCTATTGCCACACATGCTCAACTCTTGCAAATTCCTGCTGCTTGCTGGAGTGTATTCACACACACCTAAGCCCTACAGCCCTAACCTTTCTCTGGAACTTAGTAGACTGCTGTGTGAAGGAAACACCATACAATTTTAATTTAGAATCCACAGGTAACACAATCACTGGATGCGGAATCTAGTATCCTAATTTTACAAACGATTCGAGTGGCAGATTGGTGGATTCAGTACTCAAACTAAGAGCCTCTGGTTTCCTACATTCTGTCTGCCTTCCTTCCTTCCGCCATCCAAAAAGAGCCCTTTCTTTCTCCTGCCTTCTTGCTTCCCCTTCCTGACCCAAAAGTCCTGCCTAATCTTTGCCCAGTGATTGGTTTCTTGTAATGTTTATTTATTAAGAGGAAAAATTCCATCACGTTTTCTTTCATTTTTTTTTAAACTTCAAGGAAAAGAATAACTCTCCAATGTAGTGCAATGACAGGGGGATTCCTCTGGCACCAAGGACAGACACTCCACTAGCTACTAAACTACCCTATGTAGAATTACAATGCACCCTGCCAACCTCATGCCTGGTCTGTGGTCTTAATGAGATAGATACAGTTTACTTGTTACATTTTGGAGTATAATAAAATTTCAACAAAATTTTAATAACTTTTCATAGATCTCAGAAAAATAAATCTATAAACCTCACGGGAAGATGATGTCTCCAACTCTCAGTACTTACCTCTTGCTTATAGATCTTTGTGAAGGGTTGAATCATCCTGGCCTTTCTCTCCTTCTTCTCCTACCCAACTCCCATCTGATTAGCATGTGTACTGGGATTGCCTTTGCTTAAGTCATGTGTGGGCAGCCATATTAGTGAGACTTGGTAGGTGCAGCTTCTGATAGTCCCAGGAAACAGAGTCTCATAGTTAATGCCCAATTCTGACTCTTAAGATGTTTCTGTCCTTGCAGGAGTTGAGCTTGAGATGTACCATTGGTAGTATATTCTACAACTCTGCATTTTGATTGGTTGTGGTTTTCTCTAGCAGTTTCTGTTGAAAAAAGAAGTTTTCTTAATGGGATGGGAAGACTACCTCTATCTGTGGATATGAGAACAATTTAATTAATTGTCTGAAAATGTGTGTGCATGTACGTGTGCGCGCGCGTGTGTGTGCATGTGTGTGTGTGACAATATACAGAATAAACAGGTTACCCTTATATATTTAGAAATGTGCATATGTATGAGCACACTCACACAAAACAATGATTAAAAAATAAAAAGAAGAACATTAATTTGAAAGGGGAGAGTGTGCAAGCATGGAAGGGGTTAGAGGGAGGCAATGAAAGAGGTAAAGACATAATTGCATTATAATCTCAAAAACTACTCTAAAAAGGAAAGCAAAATTATAACCACTGCAGGGAGAAGATGATGGGGAAAGAGGAAGATACAGGAAGGCAGTCCATCAGGGCACCTGGTGGCCCATTGGAGAGAGAATGGAAAATCTGTATAAAGGGTGAAATCGAAGGTGGGTAAAGCAGAAAATCCACATAGAAGGTAAACTTCTCATTTATCAGAACTGCTTCAGGTCACAGTTACTGAATGAAGTAACTGAATTTGAATAACACCGCATGAAGTAATGATTAGTTAGTCTGGAAGGTTCAGTAGTTACACAGTGGGCCATACTCCTGCTGTGGGGAGATTTGAATGGGTCTTTGAAAATTCCCCAACCTCTTAATATAACCTGGCCCATTTGAATCAATAATGTTCCCCACACACACATGTTTTCTCAGCAGCTGGCTATAATCAGGAAGGCTGATGCCTTTAAGAGACAGTATCTGGCAGATTTGCAGAGTGACCCTCTAGTTTCTCTAGCCTGTCCTCAATGCAGAACTATTTCTGAAACAAACAAACTATCACAAGGCTTATATATTTCCTTCTGTTTATCAGTGACTGGGATTTCAAAACCTATGAGCCAAAAAAATCCTTTCCCATGTAATTTGTTTCTGTCACTTTTGGGGGGGGGAATGATATATGGTAATTAATTTTGTTATTATACAGGTTGGTATCTGGAAATACCACAGTTTAGCCGTTTTCGTTAGTGTTAGTGGATGTAGATCTGCTCAACCCTCATCATGACCTTTTTATCATAATATGAAGACAGGTGGATTGCTATGAGCAATCTTCCCCGAATTAATTCTATCATTTAAGAATTACTTTATTTTCCATTGAATCATCCTCCTTATGCATGAAATTTTACATATGTATAAAGATGCATGAATTTCCTGTGGAAAAAGAAAGAACAAGACACAAGAAACGTAATACTACAAGACAAGAGTGGATTTCTGTAGAAACTGTCACCTTGCCGTGTCAATTCTGAAGACACTGCCCCTTAGGTTTTGCTTGGTTTCCCCTTGCTCGCTAAAGCCTGGTTGCACCGAATGGCTTTGTTGGTTTTTCATTCTGTAGGTGCATCTGTTTTCTTCCACTAAAGTATGTTTTTGGATGAATATTTCCAGTGCTAGCTCATGTGCTGATGACTGCAGAAGCCTCTGGGTTATTTATGGGGTTAGAGAAGTAGTCACATCTGTACTCTTTCCCCTTCACAAGCGTTTGTATTGAGAGGTAAATTGGTAATTGCAAAGTAAATTCTAGCCAGAGATCACCATGAAGGTGGTTGTCAACTCTCTCCCAGCAGGACTTAGAAGGTCAACCAGTCATAACCCTGCTGGGTGTGTCTCTCAGATATTGTGTCCTCTATACTGCTTAGTCTCCTCATATGTTAGGGAAGTCAAGGGGACTTTTTAACTTCATAATAGGACAGCTAGTTCTCCCTGGAAATAGTACTCAGTTAATAGAATAAATCTTTCTGAGTATAAGGTTGGAAATAGTAGTTACAAAGAACTCTAAATCAGGGTTTAAACTGATTACATGATGGAAAGGAACTGCATGGTATTTTCTTATGAAATGGTGAATGTATAAAACAGAGTCTCTGGTCAAGAGGGAACAGCAGATCATCATGCCTGAGCTTTTGCTTGTTTTCACTTTTGCTGTAAGATAGTATCCATCTCCTCCTGTTAAACCATATGCTAGGAATTAAATCAGTACCCTTGACAGGCCCTGTACTTGGCGTAATTTAGTAAATGAAATACAAAGATCACTGGCTCATGCTTGTTATAATTAAATAATTAAAATATTGTCTTTTATGCTAGATTTACTTTTGCTGTTCTCTCTCTCTCTCTCTCTCTCTCTCTCTCTCTCTCTCTCACACACACACACACACACACACACACACACACACATACACACACACACACATGCTTTGTAATTATCATTCCTTTGCCTATGGAAACTCATGTCCTGGCTTGAATTCTGAAGTTCACCATGTGAAACAAAGTTTCACACAATACATATTAAAGTTTCCAAGATTATTGAATATTGTTGCAAGCCTATCACATCCTGAGACTTCTTGTGACAGTACATAAGCTAACAACAGATTTTACTATACAAGGATTAATCAGTTAGAGAAAACATTTTGGCAGAATGACCTTTATCATTTCACTTATACAAAATGTGTTTAATGAACTTTATATGGAGATAACCAATGAAGAAAAATTATACAGAATCGTTCGTGACTTCTAGCAGAAAAATAAAAATAAAATGCCAGCAGAAATTTTAATACCATACATGGTTCAGTAAAACCAACACCTAGGACACCACTAGAGAGGCCCAGGTAGACAGATTCAATCCGGGGCTACCATCACTCGGGTGGATCCACCAGGCTCTCACCACCAGCCAGGGCCAGGGCAGCGGCTCTGCAGGACTTCTCCACACCCTCCGGCCTTGCACCAAGGCAGCTAGCTGGGAGCAGCCTGCCCTGCAGTACCTTACAACAGGGGTCACGGTCAGTCTCCATATTGCCACCAGACCACCCCTAGAGAGGCCCAGGTAGACAGATGCAATCCAGGCCATCGATCGCTCAGGTGGATCCACCAGGCTCTCACCACAAGCCAGGGCCAGGGTGGCAGCTCTGCGGGACTTCTCCAAACCCTCCGGCCTTGCACCAAGGCAGCTGGGAGCAGCCTTCCCTTAGGTCCCCTCAGCACTCCCAGAGGCAGTCTCTATCTTGCAGCCTGGTCATCAGTAGAGAAACAACAGGTGGGCCCAGCCTCACCGGAGGTTCAAATACCAGCCAGTGACAACAAGGCCAACTAATGCCAAAGATAACCAGATGCTAAAAGGAAAACATAGGAACATTACTAACAGAAATCAAGGCACCATGACAGCATCTAAACCCAGTTCACTGACAACAGGAAGCCCTGGACACCCCAACACACCAGAAAAACAAGATTTGGATCTGAAATCACTGGTCAGGATGCTGGTAGTGGAACACATAGATAAATCTCTTAAAGAAATACAGGAGAAAATGGATCAAAAGTTAGAAGCCTTTACAAGGCAAACACAAAAATCTCTTAAAGAAAATCAGGAGAATCTGGATCAAAAAATAGAAGCCAATAAGAAGGAAATACTTAAAGAAATACTGAAGAACAGAAGAACAAGTAGAAGCTACAAAAGAGAAAACACAAAAATTTCTTAAAGAAATAAATGAAAACACAATCAAGCAAGCAAAAGATATGAGCATATCCAACCAGGTTCTAAAAACAGAAGTAGAAACAACTAAGAAATCGCAAAGGGAGACAACATTGGAGATAGAAAACCTTGGGAAGAAATCAGGGGCCATAGATGCAAATATCAACAATAGAATACAAGAAATAGAAGAAAGAATCTCAGATGCCGAAGATACCATAGGAACCATTGATTCAAGAGTCAAAGAAAATACTAAATGCAAAAAGGCTGTAACCCAAAACATCCAGGAAATCCAGGACAAAAAGAGAAGACCAAACCTAAGGATTATAGGGATAGATGAAAGTGAAGATTTATGAGTTAAAGGGCCAGCAAATATCTTCTACAAAATTATAGAAGAAAACTTCCCCAACCTAAAGAGAGAGATGCCCATGAATATAAAAGAAGCCTAGAGAACTCCAAACAGACTGGACCAGAACAGAAATACATTCTGTCACTTAATAATCAAAACCCCAAATGTACTAAACAAAGAAAGAATATTAAAGGCAGTAAGAGAAGAAGGCCAAGTAACATATAAATGAAGACCTATCAGAATTACACCAGACTTCACACCTGAGAATATGAAAGCTAGAAGATCCTGGGCAGATATCATGCAGACTCTAAGAGAACACAAATTTTATCCAAAACTACTATACCCAGCAAAAGTCTCAATCACCATAGATGGAGTCACAAGGTATTCCATGACAAAACCAAATTTGCATGATATCTTTCCACAAGCCTAGCCCTACAAAGAATAATAGGCGGAAAACACCAACACAAGGAAGGAAACTACACACTGGAAGAAGCAAGATAGAAACCTCCTCTCATCAAACCCAAAAGAAGAGAACCTCTCAAATATAAAAAAATAATTTCAAAAATGTTGGGAGGTAATAATTACTATTCCTTAATATCTCTTAACATCAATGGACTCAATTCCCCAATTAAAAGACATAGACTAACAGACTGGATACAGAAACAGGACCCTACATTTTGCTGCATACAGGAAACACATCTAAGTGTTAAAGACAAACACTGCCTTAGAGAAAAAGGCTGGAAGACAATTTTACAAGCAAATGGTCTCAGGAAACAAGCTGGAGTAGGCATTCTAATATCAGATAAAATTGACTTTCAACCTAAAGTCATCAAAAGAGACTCAGATGGTCACTTCTTGATGGTCAAAGGGAAAATCCACCAAGAAGAATTCTCAATACTGAACATCTATGCTCATCTATGAGGGTGCTCCAAATGCAAGGGCACCCTCATTCTTAAAAGAAACTTTACTAAAGCTTAAAGCACACACTGCACCTAACACAATAATTGTGGGTGACTTCAACACACCACTCTCCTCAATGGACCAATCAGGAAAGCAGAAACTAAACAGGGACACAGTGAAACTAATTAACACCTTGGACCAATTGGATTTAACATTTTATATATATATATATATATATATATATATATATATATATATATACACATTTATATAACATGTATGTTATATAAATATATGTCTGTTATATATATCTGTTATACAAATATATATCTGATATATATATTTAACAGATATATATCTGTTAAATATATATAACATTTCATCCTAAAGCAAAAGAATATACCTTTTTCTCAGCACCACAAGGTGCCTTTTTCAAAACTGATCATATAATTGGTCACAAGACAGATGTCAACAAATACAAGAAGATTGAACTAATCCCATGCTTCCTATAAGAACTACATGGAGTAAGAGTGGTCTTCAATAGCAACAAAAACAACAGAAAGCCCACATACACATGGAAACTGAACAATACTCTACTCAATGACACCTTGGTCAAGGAAGAAATAAAAAAAGAGATCAAAGACTTCTTAGAATTCAATGAAAATGAAGGTACAATCTACCCAAATCTATGGGACACAATGAAAGCAGTGCTAAAAGAAAAACTCATAGCTTTAAGTGCATCCAAAAAGAAACTGGAGAGAGCATACACTAGAAGCTTAACAGCATACCTTAAAGCCCTGGAACAAAAAGAAGCTAATTCACCCAGGAGGAGTAGAAGACAGGAAATCATCAAACTCAGGGCTGAAATCAATTAAGTAGAAACAAAGGAAACCATACAAAGAATCAACAAAACCAGGAGCTGGTTCTTTGAGAAAAATCAACAAGAGAGATAAACCCATAGCCAGACTAACCAAAGGAAACAGTGACAGTATCCAAATTAACAAAATTAGAAATGAAAAGGGGGACATAACAACAGAAACTGAGGAAATTCAAAAGATCATCAGATCCTACTACAAAAGTCTATGCTCAACACAACTGGAGAATCTGGAGGAAACGGACAATTTCCTAGACAGATACCAAATACCAAAATTGAATCAGGATCAATTAGATCAGTTAAACAGTCCCATAACCCCTAGAGAAATAGAGGGGGTTATAGAAAGCCTCCAAACAAAAAAAAAGTATGGGACCAAATGGTTTTAGTTCAGAATTCTACCAGACATTCAAAGAAGACTTAACACCAATACTCTTCAAACTATTCCACAAAATAGAAACACAAGGGACACTGCCCAACTCGTTATTATAAGCCACAATTATCCTGATAACAAAACCACACAAAGATCCAACAAAGAAAGAGAACTACAGGCCAATTTCCCTTATGAATATCTATGCAAAAATACTAAATAAAGTTCTTGCCAACCGAATCCAAGAGCACATCAAAATGATCATTCACCATGATCAAGTAGGCTTCATCCCAGGAATGCAGGGATGGTTCAATATATGGAAACCCATCAATATAATCCACTACATAAACAAACTAAAAGAAAAAAAAACCACATGGACATCTCATTAGATACTGAAAAAACATTCTACAAAATTCAGCATCCTTTCATGCTAAATGTCTTGGAAAGAGCAGGAATTCAAGGCCCATACCGAAACATAGTAAAAGAAATCTACAGCAAACCAGCAGCCAACATTAAACTAAATGGAAACTTGAAGCAATCCCATTAAAATCAGGGACTAGATAAGGCTGCCCTCTCTCTCCATATCTTTTCAATATAGTACTTGAAGTTCTAAGAGAGCAATTAGACAACATAAGCAAGTCAAAGGGATACAAATTGGAAAGGAAGAAGTCAAACTATCATTTGCAGATGATATGATAGTTTACTTAAGCAACCCGAAAAATTCCACCAGAGAACTTCTACAGCTGATAAACAACTTCAGCAAAGTGGCTGGTTATAAAATCAACTAGCCTTCCTGTACTCAAAGGACAAGCAGGCTGAGAAAGAATTTAGGGAAATAACACCCTTCACAATAGCCACAAACAACATAAAGTACTTTAGCATGACTCTAAGCAAACAAGCGAAAGATCTGTATTACAGGAACTTCAAGTCCTTGAAGAAAGAAATTGAAGAAGACCCCAGAAGATGGAAAAACATTTCTTGCTCTTGGATTGGCAGGATCAATATAGTAAAAATGGCCATCTTGCCAAAAGTAATATACAGATTCAATGCAATCCCTATCAAAATCCCAATTCAATTCTTCATAGATCTAGAAAGAGCAATTCTCAAATTCATCTGGAGCAACAAAAAAACCAAGGATAGCTAAAACTATTCTCAACAATAAAAGGACTTCTGGGGAAAGTAATATCCCTGACCTCAAGCAGTACTACAGAGTACTTGTGTTAAAACCTGCATGGTATTGGTACAGTAACAGGCAAGTAGATCAATGGAATAGGATTGAAGACCCAGAAATGAACCCACAGAAGTATGGTCAACTGATCTTTGATAAAGGAGCTACAACCATCCAGTAGAAAAAAGATAGCCTTTTCAACAAATGGTGCTGGTTCAATTGGAGATCAACATGCTGAGGAATGAGAATTGACCCACTCTTATCTCCTTGTACTAAGATCAACTCCAAGTGGATCAAGGACCTCCACAGAAACCCAGACACACTGAAACTAATAGAAAAGAAACTGGGGAAGACCCTGGAGGACATGGGCACAGGGGGAAAGTTCCTGAACAGAACACCAATAGCTTATGCTCTAAGATCAAGAATTGACAAATGAGACCTCATAAAATTACAAAGTTTCTGTAAGGCAAAGGACACTGTCAGAAGGACAAAACGGCAAGCAACAAAGTGGGAAATGATCCTCACCAACCCCACATCCAACAGAGGGCTAATATCCAATATATACAAAGAACTCAAGAAGTTAGACCCCCAAAGAACCAAATAACCCTATTAAAAATGGGGTACAGAGCTAAACAACGAATTGTCACCAGAAGAAATTCGTATAGCTGAAAAACACCTTAAGAGATGTTCAACATTAGTCATCAGGGAAATGCAAATCAAAACAACCCTGAGATTCTACCTCACACCAGTCAGAATGGCTAAGCTTAAAAATTCAGGAGACATCAGGTGCTAGCTGGCGAGGATGTGGAGAAAGAGGAACACTCCTCCACTGTTGGTGGGATTGCAAGATGGTACAACCCCTCTGGAAATCACTCTTGCGGTTCCTCTGAAAATTGGGCATGACACTTCCAGAGGACCCTGTCATACCACTCCTGGGCATATACCCAGAGGATTCTCCTGCATACAATAAAGACACATTCTCCACTATGTTCATAGCAGCCTTGTTTATAATAGCCAGAAGTTGGAAGAAGCCCAGATATCCCTCAAAGTAGGAATGGATACAGAAAATGTGGTATATTTGTACCATGGAATACTACTCAACAATTAAAAATAATGAATTCATGCAATTTGTAGGCAATTGGTTAGATCTGGAAAATATCATCCTAAGCAAGTTAACCCAATCACAAAAGAATACACATGCAATGCAATCACTGATAAGTGGATATTAATGAGCCCAGAAGCCCTGAATACTCAAGGCACAATTAGCAAGTCAAATGATTCCCAAGAAGAAGAAAGGAGAGGACCCTGGTCCTGAAAAGATTGGATCCAGTTTTGTAGGAGAGTACCAGAACAGAGAAATGGTGGAGGTGGGGTGATTGGGGAATAGTTGGGGGGGAAGAGGACTTATGGGACATATGATGGGGGGGACTGGGAAAGGGGAAAGCCTTTGGAATCTTTGGAATGTAAACAAAGAATATAGAATTAAAAAATTATAAAAAGAACCCAACACCTCTTCTCAGCTCATTTGTAATACTGATAATTAAATAAACCAGTAGATATAAATCAAAGAAGCATGAATATATTTACTAAGACTCCAGTTATTTTTACAGAATATTAGAATCTTGTGAAAGCTTTAAAAAGTTATTATAAACATTTTTATGTTTTTATCATAAATGGACTTTTATTTATATATTTTCCATGAATATATTTCTGGGAATTTGGAAGGCTTGAATGCATAAGTATGACATTTATAGTGTTTGTATTTATTACTTTGTAATATATAACATAATAATGTAACTGATAAGGAACAATCATTGAATTAGTTAGACTTATTTGCATAAACTCCAGATTAATTTTCTAAAACAATTTTTAAATGTTTTCCTAAATTTCCTGAAGTCATTTATTTTGCTTACTGGCACGTTTCCTAAATTAAATGAACTTTATAGACTACACGCTTAGCAGGAAGATAACAATGGCAGGCTATAAAAGGCACATAAATGTAGTTTAGGTTCATTATCAACCAGAAAAAAATTAATGTTTAGTTTTCATTGGCTGTGTGAGTTAAGCAATCACATGATGCCAAGCAAATAATATTGGAAACAAACAAGAAATGCACCTCTTCTTTAAAAAAAAATCATACAAATTGTCATGTCAGATGGATAAAAATATTAGACTCAATATTGACAAAGAAGAGGGAATAAATTACCCGACAGTTATGTTAACATACATTTATTATGTAGTAATAGGAAAGAAGTTTCCTTTACAAAGAGTCCAGTTTGGTACATGTGATCTCCCCTTTAACCGTACCACACTGTCTGCATTCTCTTCCGCTTCACTGAGATCTCGAGACACCCTCCTCCCTCATTAGCTATTACTCCTCCCCCTTTGACAAATATTTACATTCTCTCAAGGGGTTTTCAAATGGAGTATTCTACTATGGGCAGGGATAGATACTTAAACTTTTAACTCATGCAAAATATGATAAAGAAACATACTCAATTATGTTGAATAAGTCATTTAAATATGTGCCATATATAGATAGATATAGACATAGATATAGAGACAGATATAGATATAAACATCTAATATGCTAATGGCCTAATATTCACAGAACACTAATGCCAGAATAAATTTCATATTTCAAGGAAGTGTTAGGTACAATGTCAAGAAAAGTAAGAGCATTGTGGGAGTGATAAAGATATAGTACATACAAACATCAAGAAGCTGAATTTAAGAGATAACAGAAAGACAAAACAAGAATGATTGTCATTGAACAAATGAGTTTAGAGTATAAACGATGAAAGCATGAGGACTTTATTTTTGCTGCCATGTAGGATAAAGACTACATGTGACACTTACAAGTCTGTCATTTGAAACTGCCACAGGCATCATCGTCAGAAAAGACAAGTAAAACATTTTCTTCTCTCTTTTGTTTATATTTTTATTCATTTTACATCCTGATCACAACCTCTTTCCATTGCCCTCTCTTCCCTGAGAAAGGGAAGCTCCTCTTGGGTACCACACCATCAAAGTCAAATCTATAAGAAACCAGGTCAAAGTAGTGAGGTACTGGCAGGGATGGGATTAGGAGGGACTTAGTTTTCTTTAAGGAGCTTACCATCAGGAGTTTGACCATGCTTCAGTAACTATGGAAAACAAAGTGGACTTGGTTGAGTTTTGTTTCTTCTTTTTTTTTCCTTAATTGTTATAGTGGAGACCACAAGGGTGGGAGAAGACCTATGAGAACTGAGAAGCTAGGGTTATTGGGGTACATTATATGAAATTCCCAAATAATCAGTAAAAATATTATGTGAAATAAAACCTGTAAGTGGTGAAGGTATCAAAACTAAGACTGGAGAATGCGACTATAAAAAGAAGTCAGTTGATGTTTGGAGGAATGTTATTCTTTAGGCGGTCTTTTCTTGCTATAAAACTTTAAAAAAGGAAGCCTGGGCCTATAATAGATCATTTTAGCCTTTAGCCATAAAGCATAGGACATAGGGCAGGAGAAAGGACCTTAAGTCCAGAAGTTTTCTACCTTTCCTTTTTGTGGCTAATTCCTATGAATTGAGAGGGATTTACTAGACATGCATCTGCTGTTCAACCTCTGGACCTTGGAAAGCTGAGTTCCTCTTCAGAGAAGGCCAGTTCTGGATGCCCACTAAACCTGACTAGTGCAAGGATTTTGCAAATTTGCTTCATGTTAATCAATTCAGGATTTACTAAAAATAAAGGATACTGGGGAGATGGAGCTGTTCAGAAAGGTTATTTGGAGCAACTTCATTTGTATTGTCTGGAAATCAGCAGTTCAGTCCATAGGTTAACAGGCAGCAGCAGCTTGATCCACTCACAAACACCAGTGGTCCACTTTGGTAGAGTCAGATTAGCAAAAGAGATGATACAACCTAGCAAAGACAGCCAAGCCTCAGTCTCAGCTCCAGTCAGTAGGAGGGACCAGCAGGAACACCAGCAGATACTCTCAACTGTACCTCTCTCATGGAAGCAAAGATCAGCAGAGACCACAAACCTTGCATAGCTAGTTAAGACAGCTAGCCAAGCTCTCTCTCTCTGTCATTCCATCAAAAGACCATGGACAACTGTCAAAGATGAAGTGCCAAGAAGCCCAGGATCTAGATATAGTATCGAGGAAGCCGGGGCAAAAAGAAGCAGTTCTATGGAGGCCAGGGTTTAGAAGATTCGGGACCAGAGAGAACAGGGTCTCAAAGATGGCATTTCAAAGAGGACAGGGACTCAAGATGAAGTGTGAAGGTGGCCAGGGTCTAGAAGATGTAGATGCAGGAAGGCCAGGATTCAGAAGACATACAGACACTGAGCCAGAATCCAAAGGTGTCTAAGCTAAGAAAAGCAATAGGCAAATAGAGAATTTCTACATTAATATTCTTTTAAATCCACAAGTCTTTTTCACAATTGTAGGGATCAATGTTGTTTATTAATAAATATATAGGACATAAAGTGTTAAAATCAAGCTAATTAATAATCTACCTACACATAGTTTTCCTTTTTCTGTGAGTGGTAAGAAATTTAAATTTACTCTAAATAGTTTTGAGTATGCTATACACTATTAACTAGATTCCTGTATAGTACAATATAGCTCAAAAAAAAAAAAACCTACCGGTGAAATGAAACTTTGTACCCTTAGCCAACTTTACTCTCCTTAAGACAGTTTTGTTTTTTGTCAAATATCCATGTTAGACTCTATGATAATGTAATTTTATTTTAAGTGTCTTGAAGGCATACACTTGTGTTCTGAAAGCAGAAAATTTGCTTTACCCTACTTCATTATCATGTGGAATATTTCTCCAGGACCCGACCACCAGCACATCTGTCCTCTCTCTGGCTTTTAGATCAGTAGACCGGACTGTAATAAATCCTTCAAGACTAAAGTAGGGTAGGTTAACCTATGGCAAGGCAGTGTGTCACCATAGAATATAAGTTTACTAACATATTGTAGGTTTCTTTTGAGGTTAAGAAAAGCCGGATTCCTTCAAGTCATCATCCAGAAGAAGATTTATCCTGCCTCTAGTAGAACTTGTGTGCCTGTATTTATCTTATTTATAATCATGAACACTCCAGTTTGGCTTTATCCTCCTTTCATGTTTCCCCAATTTGAAGGGCTTACATGAGGATGGGTCAGTTAATTTAACGTTTTATCTTTTATTACATGGTTGAAACAAAATAACTCTCATGGTAACTTCTTCAAAAGCAGAGCATTTTATTTCAAAGACCAAAAATAAATAACAAAAGCTGGCGACCCTTGTGTTTAAAGTATGTGGTAATGATAAATTTTGATATTGTTAATGAGTCCCATGTTAGTGTCTAATAGTTTTAGACAGAAATTTATTTTCTTTCCAGAGTTGGATTAGATACAGTCTATATATGTTAGACATTTTGATGATGTTCATTATTAAAAACATAAAGTTGGTAATAAATTTGCCATGTAGTAATAGAACCATTTTATTTTGGTAGCTCCATGCAGTAAGAATTTTCCTGTAGTATGTAAGGAGTTTTTTTTTAAAGTTACTGTATGCAATGTAATACTCATTAAATATAAGTGAAAGATTGAATTTATATTTAGGATTTTCAGGATAGCCTTCAAAATGGCCCAATGAAAGCCCAAAATGGAAAATGCTCAGAATCTTCCTAAAAGTACATACTTAACTATTCCTTATTTTCTATGAATCTGAAGTTACAGGATAAAGGATTTCACCAAACTACTATCAACTTATTGCTCATGAATGCAATCAACATGCTTGAAACTAGGAAAACTCAAAAGACCTTTAGACTTCTCTTCATTATTCACAATTGTTTTAGCAAATTCTAACATTAGCTTTGACATATCATTGAGAGTAAAAAACATATCTGCTGCTTATCTGTTGATTTAACTACAAATTATACATTAAGAAATGTATACACAATATTGTGATGTACACACTGAAATTATCAATAAGATATCTACTCCAATTATTGTACTATAAAAGGAGAACTTGGAGTAGCACCTCTAACCTTAAGTCTAAGAATCTGTCTAAACACTAAGCATGATCCTAATGCTTGAGATTATCATTTAATCCAGACATATTATGGAGTATAGCGTGTAGTTTTAAAAAATGAACCACATTTAATGTGGCTATGCACCAAGATGTGCAGTCTCTACCACCTCCATAGCCAGCCCCAAGTGGCCCTCTTGTCCAGATTCCCAAGTCCAACCTGTTGCCAAGCTGCTCTGGGTCAAACCTGCCCCCAAGCTAGCTCTCTTGGTCTGTGCTTGAAGCTCACTGAACCAGTCTCTCCTGAAATGCCTGAAATCCTTCACATTGGCAGTATTCCCTGAAATCACCAGCTGTTTTTGAAATATAGCTCTGATATCCAAATTTTTTGTGAGGGGAAGTTTTTTCCTTATATGATTCTAGATTTTGAAAAGTTATAATTAATCACTAAGTAGATCTGGATAGATCTCTTAGGGCTCCAAGCTTATAGATTTATTGGAAGATCTCATTTAAGATTGCTGTGCAATGAGACAAGTACATTATTTTGATCTCTTAGATACTTTTTATTTATTGATCACCTTCATGGATGAACTACATTTAATAAATGATCAATGGTAATTACTCTGTTAAAATTTAGGGATACTAGTTTTTCCAGCAACATGTACCACAATCATTGGTTAAACTTTTGTCTATTTTATGTAGATACACTCAGTATCATTGCAAGAACCAAACTGAGAAGAATCACTCTAAAATGCCACCACCGATTTTCATCCACTTCTTTTTTTCAAAAGTTGAATTTTGAAATATCCGAAAAGCCAACAAAAACAAGCAAATGTACTTTCAATATGGTAAGATGGAAATTAAACTCACTGATGATATTCAAGCTCTGATACATTTAGGTATATATGATATGATATTTTGAAACTGAAGTAAGGTTAAAGGAAAATACATTTGTCATGGTTTGTGGTATTAAGACATTGAGGTTCACATATATATTTGGTGGTTTAAGAGTGACCAAAAGTTTGTTCAGTGACAGAGACATTCTTCAAGTGGTGCATAAATGCTGACTTGGTATGTTGTTCTGTGAAAATTATAACTCTCCCAGATGGAAAATGTGCTAAAGTATATATTTCCATATCTTTGATTTTTTTCTTCAATAACCAAATATTTTAAGAATGTTTATAAATCACAAGGACAGAGGGTGATTTAAGGGTGCTAAAGAAAAAGCTAATTTATTCCACATAGTATGAATCTTCCAACAGATGGAATATTTTCAGTAAATAACACCTAAATTATGTCTCAGATGATCAACACTTAGAGGATACGGCTAAACACATATCTAGTTCAAACGTGGCCTGTATGGGTAGAGAAAAAATGTTTTAAGTCTTTTAATTTTTTATTTTTGTAACTTATTCTTATAACAAGTTCATATAACTATATAAGATTTAGCCTATATGATGCATGGCTTTTGCATACTTACATAATATATAGTGACATAAATATATATACAGATTATTTTGCATTTGGATCTAAAGTAACAGCATTCACTTGCATTTGGATAATGAGCATGCTGAAGACTACATTGACTTTATTCAACTTTTAATTTAATTTAATAAAAATTTATATTATCAGCAATGAACATTGACATTTTTGACTTAACATTTTTCCTGACATAGCAATCATCTGAAAAAAAATTAGTACCACAAATTGTTTATCTCTCAAATGAATGCACATTATCACCAAAGACTCATAGTATGTACACCAAACTACCTAAAACAAAAACAAAACAAAATCAGTTGAAATTATAAAATTATCCTGCCAATAAAACTAATTAGAGATAACCAGCCATGAGGCAGAATGTAGCTTAGTAATCATGGGTTATTTGAGCTTATTAACTAGTTGGGGAATGAATCTAGCTATATCATCTAGGTATTTGTAAATATATATTTTAAGTCTGAGTGGTTATTCTGGGAGCTTGGGGAGAGAGGAAAACAGCCTGCTTTTTAACAGATTACATTTAAAATCTATTAAGGCAGTTCCAAGCTCTCTCACTCTCTGAATATTCACTGGCAGTGGCTCTCTGTATTTGTTCCCATTTGCTGTGACAAGGAGCTTCCTTGATGATGGCTCAGCAAGGCCTTAAATCAAATCAGATGCAGCTGGTCCCTCCCACAAGCTTTGTGACACTATTACATCAGCATATCTTGCAGGCAAATCACCATGGGGGAATGAAGAGATTGTGCCTATGTTGTTGTTTCCCTTTCTCTTTTGGTAGCTGTAGAATACCTTAAAGGTCCATGACCACCAATATGTGGGGATAAAGGTTCTAGGTATACAACAGCTTGTTTCTCTGTGCTCAATAAGTGATGAAGCCAGTATCTTCAGAAATAGGGCCTTACTGTCAGTTTCTGAGGAGAAACCAATAGCCATGGTAATGCCTGGGATGATTCTGGTTCCCATAGACTCTCTTTTGTCAAAAAAATTGATCACATATAACACCTTCTTGATACTGAAAGCTTCATTTTGTGAAGAGAGATGTACAAGTTGAGGCTTTATCTCGCCATTATTTGGCAATTTTATTTATAGCCCCTTAATTTTTGTGTATATTTAGGTCACTTCTACTCACTCTGTCCCCTTCCCTTCCCCATTTTATCCTCCCATTCCAGCCCCATCCCTCATCGATCCATAACTATTTGTTCTACTTTTATTTCCTAGGGAGATGCAGTCTTCCCCCTTAGCCTCTTGCTCTGTACCTAACCTCTGTGGATATACAGGCTGAAGGTTTTGTTTTCTTTTAATTTTTTTTTAAAAAAAAATGACAACAGCTATCATCCACACATAAGTGAATTCAAATCGACATTTGTCTTTCTAAGTCTGGGATACCTCACTCAGGATGAATTCTTTTCCAGGTCACCAATTTCTTGATTTCCATTGTGTAAGTACCTCATACATTCTTACAGTCATTCATACAGTCAACAGTTGTGAGATACTTAGGTTATTTCTAGTTTCTGACTTTCTTGAATAGAGAAGCAATTAGGATGGTTAAACCATAGTCTCTGTAGTGGAATGAAGTGTCCCATATGTATATGCCCATGAGTAGTATGGCTATATCTTGAGGTAGATTAATTCCCATCTCAGGGAGGAACTGTCATACGGATTTCCATACTGGCTGTATATGTTTGCACTCACACCAGCAATGGATGAGTGTTTTCCTTACTCCATTTCCTGTGCAGCCTGAGCACTCGTTTTCTCTTAGCAATTCTGACAGGTGTGAGATAAAATCTCAAAGAAGTTTTGATTTGCATTTCCCTGGTGGCTAAGGATTCTGAACATTTCATTGAGTGTTTTAAAGCCATTTGAACTTTTTCTTTTGAGAATTGGCTGTTTAGATTTGTGCGTTTTTAAATGAGATTATTAGCTTTATGGATGCTCAGCTTTATAAATTCTTTGTAAATTATAAGTATTATTCCCCTATTGAATGTGTAGTTAAAAAAAATACTTGATTCCTATTTTGTAGCTTATGTTTTGTTTAAATGATGGTGTCCTTTGCCTTAATAGGTTTTCTGTTTCGTGAAGTCTCTTCTATTAATTGCTGTTCTCAGTACCTGCGCTATCAGTGTTTTCAAAAATGTATTTGTGTATTTGACACTTTTCTAAACTGAAGAGGTACACTTGGGACTAAATTATCTGAAATAAGAGCAGAGAGGAGGTCGATATGCCACATAGATACTGTTCTCCCTCATTAGTTTTCCCACTATATGATAGTCTAGATGAAAGAAACGGATAACCTAAGTATATATTCAATCCTGTGTAGAGAAAGAAAATGTAACATGTACATACATACAATGACATACTATTCATTATAAAAGAGAGTAACACCCTATCATTCAAAAAAACACAGGAGTGGAGAACAATATCCTAGTTGACTCTATTGAGGCACAAAAATTATGTTTAAGTTGTTAATATATACTGAATCTCCAAAGCTGATTTCATGGAATATCTGTTTGCGAGTGTTTAGAGTGAGTAAGATGGCCCATGAGTAATAAACTATATTTGGGAGCAAGAAGTCCAAGTGTTTGGTTTCATACAAGCCTGACTATAGATAATGATAAAGCTATAAGCCTGGAGCTAAAATATTGAAAATAAAATGTTGAAATTTTAAAATCTATAAAAAAAGCATTTGGTGTGTTTTACACACAGAGAGAGATACAGACAGACACACCCAAATCAGAGAGAAAGAGATAAAGGGGGAGAGTGAAAGGAGAAGAGAGATTTGAAGATTTAGCCATGCTTTTTCTTGTTCTTTAAGCTCACAAAGATCTTACACACATAAGATCTAATCTTCTAAACTATTGTGCATGCCTCACAATAATACGTGGTCACCACAACTTCAATGCTAATGCAAAAAGTTAAGATAAAAACAAATCCAAGATCAGTGTATAACTAAATGGAAGTTCAACGTAGCCTCTGCTTTTTGGCTTATATTAATTTCAATTTATTTTAAGTTGCTGTGATAAAACATTGAAAAAAACCAACTTGAGGACGAAAAAAATTCAATTCATTTTACTTCACCATTCCTTACACAAGTATCCAGAGAAAGGAGTCAAAACAAAAACCTGAAGGCAAAACTGAAACAGAAATTGTTTCTGGGATGCTGCCCAGCACCTTCTCAGTGACTGTCTTACTCAGTGCAGGCTCACTTGCTCAGGCACCTCCGATAACAACCAGCAAACAAGAAAAGAATGGTGGAAGGTCCCCATTTGAGATTCCATCTTTTTGGGCATGTCTGAGATTATGTCCAGTAGGAAAAATGTTGACACTGACCATGCAGACATAAATATAATGTACCTTTAAGACAGTATATGTTTTTGCCTGCATTACCTGCACAGATGGTACTGTGCAGACGGTCAGGTTTCTGAGGTTTTTGTTTTTATTTTTGTTTTTTCTCTGTATTTCTGATATAAACCTTCATGAAACTGTGAATGGGAAAACAGCATGTAACACCAGAAAATAGCAAAACATATCATAGGGTTTTTTCTAAAACACACACACACGGGGAGAGAGAGAGAGAGAGAGAGAGAGAGAGAGAGAGAGAGAGAGAAAGAGAGAGAGAGAGAGAGAGTATAGGTACAATAAAACAGAGAACAAATTAGCAGACATTTATTTGTAATTTCCTTTTTCACAAACCCAATGTGATCTATGCTAGGCTCAATTACACGCAAGCCCACTATGCTCTGACACATAGTTCTCTCTAAAACATTACATAAATGATATTTTTAGATTCAAAACAAAGCATTTTTTTATAGTTTAAAAGTTGTTAGTTTTACTTTAAAAGTTGGTAGTACTTCTTATTCCCCCTCCCCACTGTTGGACATTTCATCTAAAAGGTCCCTCTCTTTGAGTCCTGTCTCTAACCACCCAGGTCTCTGGTACATTCTAGAAGGCCCCCTCACCTCCTTACCTCTGGATGTTGCCAATTTCTATTCTTTCAGGTGGCCCTGAGGGCTTCAGTCCTGTCCTTCCCCCTGCCCACGCTCCCTGGCCCCACAATACCTGATTATGCGCCCCCTTTATCCTCCCCCTACCCTCTTCCACTCAGGTCCCTCTTTTCCTCTACCCCCCGCCCCGCCCCCGCGCTGTGAAAGCTTTCTTCTTGCTCTCAAATGGAACTGAGGCAGCCTCACTTGAGCCCTTCCACTTATTAACCTTCTTGAGTTCTGCGGATTATATCTTGGGTATTCTATACTTTTGGTGTAATATCCACTTATTAGTGAGTACCAGTGAAATGGGGTTGTAATCCCACAGTCAAAACCTCTGACCCAGAATTGCTCTTGTCTAAAAGAACTGCAGGAACAAAAAATGGAGAAGAGATTGAGGGAAAGGACAGGCCCAAATTGGGATCCAGCTTAAGGGGAAGCTTGCTGGCCTGACACTGTCGCTGATGCTGTGGTGTGCTTACAGACAGGAGCCTAGCATGGCTGCCTTTTATGTGGCCTGTTATGTAGATGAAACAGTCAGATGTAGCTACTTACACCCAACCAATGGACAGAAGCCAGGGACCTCTGTGGTTAAAGAATTAGAAAAAGGCTAGAAGAAACTGAGGAGGAGGGTAGTCCCACGGGAAGAACAGCACTCTCAACTAACCAGGACCCCCAAGATCTCTCAGACACTGAGCTACTAACACATATACAGCTGAGGACTGCCAGGTTTGGTCTCAGTCAGAGAAGATGCACCTAACCCTCAAGAAACTACAGGACTGTTACAGTGGGGTTTGGCAGCATGAGGATATCCTTGTGGAGGTAGGTGGAGGAGGTATGTGATGTGGAACAGTCAGCGGGTGGACCAGGAGTGAGATCAAAGCTGGAATGTACAAAAAGATTAAATAAAAAAATAATAAAGATGGTAGATAAGTTTAAGGAACAACAACAACAACAACAACAACAATAATAATAATAATAATAAAGTTGTTAGTACTTCTTGTTTGATTCACTTGAATTCTCAACTTTATTTTGTTTTCAAAGTTGTTTGCTTTTGAGAAACTAAGAATCCTCTCTACCAAATGAAGAGTTGAAAGACTGAGGCATTTGGCAGCTTGCTGATAACCACGAAATGCCTTGTTCTCTTCAAATGGTTTGTGAAGATGAATTCCTTCACTACAATTTGCAAACCACTTGTCTTAGCAGCTGCCCCTCTGTAGCGCATGGAGTGAAAGGAATCTAGTGTACATTTCTCCAGCCTTTGTAGCTCTTTAATATCAACGAGTCCACGAGCTGAAAAACAAACATCTCTGGCAGCACGCGTTAGGACTGTATTGCTCCCCGCCTTAATTAAATACATGTTGCATTTTGGTTCTTATGTTCCAACTTAATGTTTATTTATAGTGTATTTTAAAGATAAATTGCTTCAGTGTATCAGAATATAAATGTAAAGTAATGATGAAAAGGATGGAAGTTGCAAATACAGGGAATTTCCAAAATATCAAGTTATTTTCATATGCAAAAAGTCATATTTTCTTCATATAGATATTTGAGGAATGCAAATTAGTTTAAGTTTATATAAGTGTGATAAATAGAATTTTAAATTAAAAACTAAAATCAAACTGTATGGTTTTCATCTATTTACTCTAGACTCACTAAAATGTCTCTGGTCCTAGAAAATATTATAAAAACGACCTCTTTGAAGTGGGAAATATTGTTTCAAAAATTGTAAATCAAATACAACTTTTAAATTCTAAGTTAACTACAATAACGAAAGCCAGACACTACTTTCTTGTCTTAGGCAAATTTATTTCTGAATGAAATGGTGATAACCAGGATTAGATAGATTTTCTAAAAACATTCTCATATATATAAAGTCTATGTACTCTTCAAGTGACTCTTACACAATAATCAGAAATAGAGTACTTTTAAACACCTTCTTTGAAGCTAGTATTGTTTTAATACAAAAGTCAATTAAAAGCATAACAAATTTATAAAACAGGTCAATATCCTTGATGAACATAAATACAGATATTTCCAATAAACTACTTGTGTTGGGATGAGACCTTGTGTGCTTTCTTCTGCCTATTTTTGTCTACCACTACCATTGTTCATCAGCATATGGGAGGGTTTAGAGAAAAGACAGGGAAATAGGGAATGATGCAATTTTGTTAAAACTAGAACAACAACAATAAAAACCCTTGGAAAATGAATGCAGAAATACCTCAAAAAGATAGTCCACCATGATAAAGTTGTTACTCCTCAGATGTATAAAAACTTCAACATGTATATGTCAATAAATGTAAAAAAATTTGGTGGGTGGGAACTGGGAAAGGGGAAAGCCTTTGGAATGTAAACATAGAATATAGAAAATAAAAATAAAAAAAAAGAAAGGAAGAGAATCAAAAAAATGTAAAAAAATTATAAGAATATACTTAAAGAAAAAAATGGTTAACTGAAAAATGCAGAAACAACTGTCAATGATGTTTATCACTTGAAATACTCTCCAACTTTGGGACATACTCTTCAGTTTCTCAAACCAACAGGGAACAATTCTGTATCTACCTGGTTTGTTTGATTAGATTAGACCTGTGCAGATATGATTAGATTAGAGCTATACAAATAATCTAGGAATTTTAAGATCAACTGTATTCTATAATAAGAATGCTTCATAGTTTGTACTTTACATTAGGTTTACCTAGTAGAAAACTTGGACAGAAAATCTTGGGACATTACCAATTTTACTAATATGGAAGAAACGTCTAAAAAAATTTTCTACTTTTCAAATGTGTGGCTATAAATATAATAAATGAATCTCTAATGTCTTCCTCTATTAAGATAAAAGAACTACTATGTTTGTCGTTACAATTCAAGTCTCAAATTTTAAATGCTTTTACTAATCAAAGATGAGTCAAATATTTGCACATGCTTTGCTAGAGTTAAATATTTTAGTGGGACTCAATTGTGTACACACCATGTGACTAAGAGTTAGGCCTGTGCAACCAGGAGATTTAAATTAATGTGTTCACTGTCCAGTTCTACTACAACACTGGTATGCTTTAAGGACCCCATCATCAATCACATTAATCACAATGTTCCACCACTTGGAGGCCAAAGGATTCTGCAAACAAACACTCTTTTAAGGCCTTGTAGATCAACTCACAGTAGCTAAGGCCAAAGGCCAGACCTCATTTTTTGTAAACTAAACATTCCACCTCACAGATTGGAAATTCATTAATTCATAGTAATCCTTAAAAATAATGACATATAGTAACAGTTAAATTTAATCACTATAGAGATAATTCCATATTTTTAAGATAGTAAATAATAAAACAGAAGTAAGCATAGCTATTTTATAATTTGTAACTTTCAGTCACAAACTGGCATGTTACATGTTGGTAATTAATAATTACATAATACTACTTTCTGAATGAATAAATGAATGAATGAATATATTGAAACCATAAGTGAAATTTACTGTTCAAAAGAAAAACAATATGTCATTGTATGTCATTGACAGAAACACAAAAGGTGTTTTAAAAAGTGCAATTTTTTATAAATACAAACATTCATTTGAGAGGGACAGAAACATATAAGACTTAAAACATCAAATTATAATCTTCATTAATGAATTTAAGAAATTTAAAGAAGGCACAAAGAAGCAGCTGAATTAAAATTAAAGAAAAAATCTTAGGAAGAGTAAACACGTGGTAGATACCAAAGAAAACACATTTATTTCAATAATAGCTTGACATATCAATATCCCCAATTCTCCAACCAAAAGATGTAGACTTACTGAATGGTTCAAGCAAGAAAGGTCATCTGTTTGTTGTCTACACCTTAGCTTTAAGGAGCCTAGCCTTAGAGTAAAAGAATGAATTAAAAGACCTCTAATCAAATGAGACTAGGAAACAAATAGGAGTTGCTATCCAAATATAGGTTAAAATAGATGTCAAACTAAACCAAATCAGAAGAAATAAAAAGGAATACTTCATTTACCGAAGGGAGTGATTTAAAAGAAGACAATACTAACTGAAAAACGTATGTGCTGAAATCTGCAGAACAATTTTACATGTAAAAAATTATTTCTGAATTTAATGATAGATTAATTTCAGTCCATTAACAGTTGATAATTTAAATATGCACATCTTTCAATAAATAGGTCACCTAATAAAAATTAAACAGAAATATTACAATTAATTGTATCATATATCAAATGCATTTAACAGATAGATTCAAAATGTTCCACCCAAACACATAAAAGAAGCTTTTCTAAAATATATCAACCCTGCGAAACAAGACAAAACTTTACAAACTTAAAATGTTTTAAATCATTCATAGAGTGTCTCTTGCTATAATATAACATTTAAAATGGTTTTAACAAACAAACATAAACAAAAAGGAAAAAAAATCATAAAAAACTTTAGTCAATATGCAAACTCATTGAGATTAAATAACTTACTCCTGAATATGAATGGGTCAATGAAGAAATCAAGAAAAAAATACAAAAATAAATGAAAGTTACAGCACAACAATATCTCTTGGTCAGGTCAAAAATTACCCAACAAGAGAAGACTTTAGCTCTAAGTCCCGGCAGTATAAAAAAAAATCAAAACAAGCATGATTAACAGTTAAAAGATAACACTCAAAAATTTTGAAAAACAAAACTGTATGTGGTAAAATATGCCTCTACTCCTGGGTCCAGAGGCAGAGGCAGGCAGATCTCAGTTTAAGGACAGCCTCGTCTATATAGTGAGTTCTGGGACAAACAGGATAGTAACCAAATAAACAAACAAAATGCCTTAAAACAAAACAAATCATAAAACATAATCAAAACACAAATCAAGATTTGAGCAAAAGAAAACAAAACAAAATAAATCTAAACCCAGTTGGTGACTAGAAATAAAGATAAAATCAGAAAATAATTAAATAAAACCCAATAACACAATACAATTGTTCAACAAATCTAGAAGCTGATTTTTGAGAGGATAAATAAGGCTGACAGGTCATTAGTCTAATTAAAAAAAATTAAAAAATAGAACCCAAGTTAAAAGTACTATACTTTTAACAGGGAAACATTGCAACAAATGCTAAAAAAAATTTAGTCTTATAAAGGAATATTTTAAAAACCTGTACTCTATTAAGCTAGAAAACATAAAAGAGAAAGAGATGAATTTCTAGATTCTTCCCATACCATCATCAAAATTAAACTAAGAAAAAAATCAACAATCTATACAGACCCATAATTAGGAAATTCATGTAGTAGTAAAAGCCCTCCAAAAAAAGTTTAGGGCCATTAGCATGTACAGCACAATTCTAGCAGAGTCTAAAAAAACCTTTGAAGTCAATCCTTAAATCATTATAAAACTTAAATAATCTGAAGGAACATTCCCAAATTTCTCTACAAAGTCACTTTTACTTTAATATCAAAATCATGTGAAGATGTATCAAAAAGAAGTAGTAGGAGGGGGAGGGGAGGGGGAGGAAGAGTGGTTGGAGGAAGAGAAAAAGAGGTACAGAAAGGAAAGTACAAGCCAATATTCCCAATGAGCATAGATTCAAAATTTCAGTCCAATAATTATAATCAAATACAGAATATACCTATACATATATACACATATATATGTATATAGAGATAATAGACATAATTACAGAATATATATACATATATACACATATATTATATATATAATCTCTCTCTATAGACATATACATATACATACATATACACATATACGTGTATATGTATGTATATGTATATATGAAATTATCCATCATTATCAACTTGACTTTAACTCAGAAATGTAGATATGGCCTCAATGTACACAAGTCCATAGAGTCAGTTGTGCTAATGTCTGGGGGCTTACTAAGGCCTGGAGTTTTGTTACAATCTGGACACAAGGGACTGGGCTGGTATATATAATGTCTCTCCTACTCTGAGCCTGGATTGTGTGAGTAGATATGGCCTGGTAGAAAGATTTCATGTGGCATATGAGAAGGCTACTTTTTGGAGGGTTGTCAAGTTGGGTCTTGGTAGAAGCCCAGTTATTGGTTTTGTCCCAAGCAACAGTGGTAAGAGTATACAGGCAGACAGGTGTGGGAACAAGGCCAGATCTTGAGGGTCAAGGAGAGTTTGTAGATGAGAAAGGTCAAGCAAACTCATCTAGCTAGACCAAGGCTAACAATGTAGACTATCTGGCTGGATGGATAGACAATTTGGCACTGGAGAAACCTGTAGGTAGTGGAAGATAGGGTAGGTCTTAAAAGAATCCTAGAGGTTGGTTGCCTGAGGCAAGGCTGGCAATGATATGATGGAGGTAGAACCTGAGCTAGATCTCGTGGGTTGGGAAGGGTGCATGCCTTGGGATTAGGAGGCTGGATGGCTTAGAGGATAGATTTTAGAGATGGCAGTGCATTTTCATAAGTGTAATTGACAGTAAATTATACTGCTTCCTATATTTTGTCTTAATTTTGAAATTTTCCATGAAAACAGTTTAAGTTTTAGAATTAAACCATAGATGTTAATAGAATGGAACTTTCATTAATTATTGTGGATCAGTACATAACAAATACTGAAGAAATGGATTAGTAAAAGCAGTCAACTTCGAGAAATATGGGAGATATTTCTTTTTCTACTTAGTTGTAACCAATATATTTCTAAATTTTCATTGTTCTCAAATTTAATACACTTAATTAAAAAAGTTATTAGTTGTATTTTCTAAATTTTAAATTTAGAAAAAACCAATCACATGTAACCATTTAATTAATTTTAATAAGGAACTTGATTTTTACAAGTATAATATACTTTCTTCTTTGAATAGACCAAAATCTCTTAAAATTTTCATTGTAAAGTGATCCATTTCAGAATTAGTTTGGACTATATTAAATGTATATGAATATAAATTATAGAATTGTTACATATTTATAAAAGTGATAGTTTTTGTCTGTCCTGAAGTTGGTTTTGGGTTTTGAATGTATCTGTTATTTTGAAATTTATAACAGTTATAAATGATATGTATATTTTGAAGACTCAGTACCAATGATAAAAAAAAGTCATTCTTTGCCAAAAATAATAACAACAATTAAAAACATATTTAGATGCTCTATCAAGTGAGTTTTAAAGATGATTTTTATGTAAGGCAGATGTTCTTTCAGACTAACATGAAAGAATAATGTTGTTATAATTGTAAACAATGTCCTTTCTAAATTTCTGTCCTCAGCTGAACATAAGTTTTGTTTTAATTAATTTTTTATGTTATTGTTTCTGGCTTTTAAAACAAAAAAATAGCTCTGTTCACTGCTTTCAGTTAGTATCCAAACAGCTGGTAGATATATACAAATGATATTCTTAGGTCTGCAAGATGAATTTATATAATTCTTGAACTGAAAGTAAGCTAAAAATATGTTTTGGAAATCCATAGTAGATGTCTTTGAAAGATAATCACTGCATCCAGACGGAACTTCACTTTCTTTAATTTCAGAGAAGGTGATTCAGTAATGTCTCTTGAATAGAGATTTAAATTCAAAACATTAATATGTGTATTATGTATTAATAATATGTATGTATAATAATAATATGTATGTATGAATGAAGAGATAAGAGTAAGAGTATTTACTGGGTACCTGGTTTCACAGTACCCACAGGGTAGCACACAACTTTCTATAACTACATTTCTAGAAGACACAAACTTATCTCCATTAAGTCACGGATCTCCATATAGATAAAATACCCACATGCATAAAAGTAGTAGTTAATACCTTAATCAATAAATACTGATGCAAACATTTTTGTACAAAAGAAATGTTAAGTAAGCATTATTTAATAATGCTTTGAACATATATGTTCTTGCAAACATCTGTGTTATATTGAAAGGATTCAATCAATATTCAGTTTTTACATAGTCATTTTATATCTTCCTCCTACTTTTGGCAGGAATTCTTATCACCTTATGTGATTTTATTTTAAAACAGACATTTGCTGTTCTTTGCTGATGTTTATAGGTAGCTGGACTCAAACTTACAATAACATTCAATTCATAATTCTTTTTTCACAACTTTATTGACACGTGAGCTATAGGCATGTTTACTATGTCTGGGTACTATAACTTAATTAAGAAGCAATTTGAGAAGCCCTGCATTACTAATGTAGTCCACCAAGCCCAGATACTTGCAAATAAACAATTTTTTATTTAAGCTAATTTCACAAAGATATTAATATTTTGAGTACTTATAATTCATGATTAAATGTTTGCCTCATATAAGAGTAATAGTTTTAAGAGAGGCTCAGAACAGAATAGAGTAATAGCACAGAATAGCATCTAAACTTGCTACAAATACAGAATTCTCACAACATTGTAATCCTTAAAACACAGACTCACACCTGAAAATTTACAAGTTGAAAACAAAAAGATTCCTTCACAGTAATACATTTGTTCAACCTGAGAATAGCAAAGAATAAAAAGAAAAAACACACAATTTTCCAATTAAAGCAAGCAGTATTTTGGAGTGCTCCAGGGACTGACCAGCTGGCTGTCATACCCTAAATCAGGATTTGAGAGAACAGTCCCTGCTGGCCTCTTAAGATCCTTTTTATAAGTGAGATAAGGTGTTCATAGCAGCAAGAAAACTGGCTGTTATACATTGTTAGGCAAACACAATGAAAGAGAAGAGACAGTGGTAAGGATATACATCATGGGAATGGGGTTGAAAGTTTAGTGTGCAGTTAAAAACATGTTTTGCAATTTACATCAATGTAAGAAACAGGAATTTATCCTTAATTATAACTGGAAACCTTCACTGGCAAAGATTTAAGCCAGGACAAACAAACTTATTAACTACAAACAAAAAACTTAACCTGCATAGTACAAACAGGAACTTATTCTTTTTTTTATTTTAAAATTTAAAAAAGGTTAGGATTTATTTATTTACTTATTTTATGTATGTGAGTACACTGTCACTCTCTCAGTAACACAGTAACACCAGAAATGGGCATCAGATCCCATTACAGATAACTGTGAGTCACCATCTATTCTTTTTTTCTAACTAGATATATTATTTACATTTCAAATGCTGTTCCTTTTCCTTGTTCCTGCTCCCCACAAACCCCTCTAAGCCATCCCCCCACTCCCTGCTCACCAATCCACCCACTCCCACATCCCTGTCCTGGCATTCCTACACTGGGACATCAAGCCTTCTCAGGACCAAGGGTCTCCCCCCATTGGTGTTCAACAAAGCCATCCTCTGCTACTTATGCAGCTGGAGCCATGGTTCCCTCCATATGTACTCTTTGGTGGTGGTTTAGTCCCTGGGAGCTCTGGGGGTAGTAGGTGGTTCACATTTTTGTTCCTCATATGAGGTTGCAAACCCCTTAAGCTCCTTAGGTCCTTTCTTTAGCTCTTCCATTGGGGACCATGTGTTCAGTTAATGGTTGGCCAAAAGCATCCCCTTCTATTGACAAATGGGACCTCATAAAATTACAAAGCTTCTATAAGTCAGTAGGACAAAAGGGCAACCAACAAATTGGGAAAAGATCTTTACCAGCCCTACATCTGATAGAGGGCAGAGGGCGAATATCTAATATATACAAAGAACTCAAGAAGTTAGACTTCAAAGAAACAAGTAACCCTATTAAAAAAATGGGGTACAGAGCTAAACATAGAATTTTCAAAGGAGGAATATCAAGTGGCTGAGAAGCACCTAAAACAATGTTCAACATCCTTAGTCCCCAGGGAAGTGCAAATCAAAACAACCCCATAGCAGTCAGAATGGCTAAGATCAAACACTCAGGTCACAGCAGGTGTTGGTGAGGATGTGGAAAAAGAGGAGCAATACTCCACTGCTGGTGGGATTGCAAGCTGGTACAACCACTCTTGAAATCAGTTTGGCTGTTCCTCAGAAAATTGGGCATAGTACTACCATAGGACCTAGCTATACCATTCTTGGGCATATACCCAGAGGATCCTCCAACATGTATTAAGAACACATGCTCCACTATATTCATAGCAGCTTTATTTATAATAGCCAGAAACTGGAAAGAACCCAGATGTCCCTCAACATAGGAATGGATACAGAGAATATGGTGCATTTACACAGTGGGATACTACTCCACTATTAAAAACAATGAATTCATGAAAATTTTAGGCAAATTGAGGGAATTAGAAAATATCATGCTGAGTGAGGTAACCCAATCACAAAAGAACACGCATGATATGCACTCATTGATAAGTGGATATTAGCCCAGAAGCTCAGAATACCCAAGGCACACAGACCACATGAAGCTCAAGAAGAAGGAAGACCCAAGAATAAATACTCTGGTCCTTCTTAGAAGGAGGAACAAAATACCCACAGAAGGAGATACAGAGACAAAGTGTGGATCAGAGACTGAAGGAAAGGCCATCCAGAGACTACCCCACCTGGGAATCCATCTCATATACAGTTACCAAACCGAGACACTATTGTGGATGTCAACAAGCGCTTGTTGACAGGACCCTGATATAGCTATCTCCTGAGAGGCTCTGCCATGAACTTATTCTTAACTGCCTTAAATGCAAATCTTAATCTGCCTAGTACATTTTTTCTTGTTTTGGCCTTCCATTGATTTGTCAGTATGCTAATAGATTCTGGGTATTTTTTTTTTCACAATATTCCTTCTTTGGAGGAATGATTTAGGGTCTACTGGGCCTGAATCTTATACATATCTTATTTTAGGAGAATAGGAATTAAAATCTAAGGACAAAATATAAATCAAATTATAAGTAGGAAATCAGCTTTCTGGATTATAGAAGAGTCTTTTTCAAATGATAAGTCCTAAAACTTCAGTTAATACCTTTGAATTCTGGACACATGAAACCTAGTCATCCCTTAAATCACAGTATAACAAACCATAAATAGCTTTGGTGTTACTAAGCGACTATGAAAACTATTTGAGCTTTGTTTGCTAATATAAGAAGATTAAATTTTTGCTTACTATTTGTTACTGAAATTACTATTGCAATTTGTTTGCATTGTAAAGGCTGTTAAGTGTAACACCCATCACTTATTTGCATTAAACCGTCTTTATATAAACTACATATTAAAAGTGACAGTATGTCTTTTCCCCTTTGGGTTGTCCTTTCAAAATTAAAAGCATTAGAGAGTATTCAATTAGCAAGCCTTTATTGGCCACCTGTTATTTTCCAGGCATTTGTGGTCTTGTTATAAAAAAGCAAAAATGGAAAGTCTGTCAAAGAGAATATTCCCTGGTTAGCAAGTAGAAGCCAATTAAGTGTATCCTTACAATAGACTAAAGTCAATGCTGCAAATTACGAGTCAAAAAGGGGACAGGAATAGAAATAGGGTAGGGATTTCTAAAAAAAAATATTCTAAGGACTGTCTTGAGACTAGAATCATAAGTAATAATTACCCTGTTGAATCTGTGCATGTTGGTTGAAATCCTGGATAATATGCGGTTTAATAAGATTCAGAGGAAGAGACAGAAGCAGAAGGAAATACGACAGCATAAGAATGTATGTAAAAAGGAGTCTGGATTAAGGAAAACAAAAATTATACCTGAGGTTGACTTTCTGGAGAGAAAACTTAGGTCACTTCTAGTGGATTCAAGAAGGCTGACTTTCTTTCTTTCTTCCTTCCTTCCTTCCTTCCTTCCTTCCTTCCTTCCTTCCTTCCTTCCTTTTTTTCTCTTTC
Source organism: Apodemus agrarius (assembly GCA_964023405.1). Lineage (NCBI taxonomy): Eukaryota > Metazoa > Chordata > Mammalia > Rodentia > Muridae > Apodemus > Apodemus agrarius. The sequence continues at coordinate 17,971,009 of OZ030006.1, forward strand.
TTTCTTTCTTTCTTTCTTTCTTTCTTTCTTTCTTTCTTTCTTCCTTCCTTCCTTCCTTCCTTCCTTCCTTTTTTTCTCTTTCTTTCTTTCTTTCTTTCTTTCTTTCTTTCTCTTTCTTCTTTCTTTGATTGGGTATTTATTTTTCTTTATTTACATTTCAAAGGAGACCCTTTCCAGGTTTCCCCTCCAGAACTCCCCTATCCACCCCCTGTCCGGCCTCTATGAGAGTGCTTCCCCACCAAGCCACTCCCAACCTCCCACCCTGGCACTCCCCTACACTGGGGCATGGAACACCCTCAGGCCCAAGGGCTGATCCTCCCACTGATGTCCCACAAGGCCATCCTCTGCCACTTATGTGGCCAGAGCCATGGGTTCCTCCATGTGTATTCTTTGGTTGGTGTGTGTGTGGGGGGGAGCAACAGTGTCAGAAGGCTGACTTCATAACTTCATATTTAAACATGACAATCTATTTCTCATTAAGATGCAAAGAATAATTGAGTCAGAATGCTTCCTTATCCTGCACATGGCCCTGGAGTCCAAACCTAGTGCTTACAAAAGATGCTACTATAATTTGCAATAAATAAGAGTGATTTTAAAAAATGATGTTATTAAGTTTACATTATTTCTTAAGAACAAGTCTTTTTCTTCTATATTTTGCCTTGTTTGTAAGAACACATTATAAACTTTGGAGATCCTATACTCTACCAGATCTTCTACCCTTTACCCAACTCTTCCATATGAGTCCCTAACCTCCATTCAATGTTTGACTGTGGGTTTTTGCATGTGTTTCAGTCAGCTGCTGAGTGAAGGAAGCCTATCAGAGAAAGATTATGCTAGACTCCTGTCTACAAGCATAACAGGTTATCATTAATAGTGTCACGGACTGGAGTTTGCCCATGGGACATGTCTCCAAGTGGGCAGAATACTTGTTGGCCATTACTTCAGTTTCTGTTCCATCTTTGTCCCTGTATGTCCTTCAGACAGGAAAAATTTAGGGTCAAAAGATTTGTGGGTGGGTTGCTGTGCTTGTCTCTCCCCTGGGAGTCCTGCCTGACTATAGGATGTGGTCTGTTTAGGTTCCATATCCCCAGTGTTATGGTTCCAGGGCTTGTAGGCTGAGATCACCAGCACTGACTCCTGGGAGCCTCCCCTTTGCCAAGTCTCTGGCACTTCCTAGATATTCCTTCCATCCCCCACCTCCAGCAGCTGCAGATTTCCATTCACTTTCTGGCCCTCTGGCCCTCTGGCCCTCTGGCCCTCTGGCCCTCTGGCCCTCTGACCAGTTCTCCAGGTGTGGAGAAGAGCTCCACATCCAATCCAACCCCCCCCAATTTCCCACAGGAAGGCCAACACAGTCAACTACCTAGATCTTTGGGAGCTCTCAGAAACTAAGCCACCAACTAAAGTGCATATATGGGCTGGATGGAGGCTCCCAGCATGTATGTATCAGCTCGGTTTCCATGTGTGTCCTCCAACATCAGGAGCGAGGACTTTTTCTAGAGTTGTTTGTCTGTGGGATCTATTCCCCAACAGGACTGCCTTGTCTGGCCTTAGTGTGAGAGGAGTCATCTAACCCTACAGAGACTTTATGTCCCAGAGTAGGGGGATACCTGGGGGAGGCATCTTCTCAGAAGAGAAAGGGAAGGGTGGGGAAAGGAATTCTGTGAGGGAGAGAACTGCAAAGGGACAGTAAATGGAATGTAATAATTAATTAATTTGCTAATTAAAAAAGAAGAAAAAGAATAGATAGTTATATGTGATTATTTGCAAGTTGCAGACAAGACTCTGGGTATGCCTATAAGAGATTATCTACATTAGGTAAATTAAGATGAGAATACCCATCTCAGCTCTTGATGCTGCCATCCTGTCTACTGGAGTCTTGAACTCAATGCCAGAGACAACAGGAGTGATGATCATTCTTGGCATCCTATCGATGCAATGTGACCAATAACATCAAATATTTGTCTCCATGTATTCTTCCACAATCTTGGATTTACATTTGAACTCTTAGACAGCCCAAGCTTTCCTTCCCTACATTTTCTTTGTCATAGTTTGCATCACAGTAACAAAAAGGTAACTAATACCATAGGCAACATACAGTACTACAGAATGCCTGGCAAATCCAGTCCTGCATGTATTTGCTTTCAAATCTTTGGAGATTTTTTTATCACTTTATTCCTTTACATTACACACTAGCAACTAAAAATCTCAGGAAATAAATATGGTCACATATAGGGAATTATGTGAACATAATAAATAGGAAGATAGTACATTTTAAAAATATTTAACTTACTGAATATTAAAATGGGTGTCTTAAGATATGAATTTCCCTTATATTTGAAGTATATAAAAATTACAGTTTCTTTTATTTCTTCCTATATCCACAGTCACACTATCTAGTTTAATAATTTCTCAATATCAATACTATCACTTGACTAAACCCTTTTGCTCTTGAACCATCTCATTGATAAATATCCCCTTTGTGCTATGAATAACAAAATTCATATGTGTGGACATATACACAAAGGCACATACACATATAAAGAAATATAAATAAAGTCCTACTAGTGACATGCCTTAAACTCTTAAATCTTTCACTCCCATTATTCATTCATTATAAGACAAAATGACAACAGACTATCTTCTAGGAATAGCCATATATTCTTCCTTTATATTCCTGTCACATATGCTGTTAATATTTAAACACTAGAAAAATACTTCTGCTTTTCATCTGACTTCTTCTAATACATTACACATGGATTTTCTCCCAGAACTAATCTATGATAAAATCCCATCGGTGCTGTACGTGACTATTCCAGGTTACTCCTGTAACTTGCAAGGATGCCATACACAAGAATCCTTGTAAAAATTGTCCATTCTACAGGGAAGTTTTTTTCTAAATGATTGTATGAAGATGTTAGTGAGAAAATCTTCCCTGGGGCTTTGTAGCTAAGAAAGTTTTATGGGAAAAAATTAAGAATAAAATTCCTTAAAGGGCAGATGCTCAAGGAAATTGTTTTGTTGAGAAATAATTGAGTGTGACTATATGGCAGGTATTTCAGGAATAGAAAATGTGTGTATATATGCATATTTTTGCCTGGGTTAAAGAACTATATTCTCAGTGTTATGTCTTATGCCTTTTCTTGTTTTGTTCTGCTTAGCATTTCTCTCAGTTACCTTAAATTCTAGTTTGTGAAATCTTTAGAGACTTTTTTTGTGATGTATTAGTTTCCTCATTCTATTGGGGATTTCTTACTAGAAAAATAAGATTTTTTTTTAATCATTAAGGGCAAGATTTTTCAGCATGTAGATAATATTATATGGCTTTTTCCACTATCTGAATTTTGCCTTGTAGAGTCTTCTGAATTCTCCAGAAAATTAAGGGTTAGGAATCTGGGGACTATTTGGTGTCAAAATGCTTACAAACTGAGACCAGAGATAGCCCAATAATGTTCAACATAACATTCTTTGGTTACACACAGATTGCTGGAGCATTTGCTTTGGTTTAAGGCTGAAAGGATTTCTACACTGTACTCCACACCTCCTACATTTAAGCATCTGCAGCCCAAATGCCCTATCAAGGGAGTAAATGTGTGTTAGTTGAATTCTCCCAACCTCAAGGTGTCTTTCTTTATAAAATGTGGCTTGAAATCATCCCAAGCCTTTATGTTTAGATACTCAAAGAAAATACATGTCAACTATCACATAACTTTCTCCTTAAGTTTTGATTCTGTTTTTTTTTTTTAATTTCCTTGAGGCTTGATTAACCATACTGTGGTTGTTTTGCCAGGAATCAAAACCAAGAAAATGGACTCAGTGTGAATTATGGCTTTTTCTTTTTAGGACAATAATGTGTGTATTCTTGGGACCAACATGACAGATTTTATATATATATATATATATACATATATATATATATATATATATGTGTGTGTGTGTGTGTGTGTGTGTGTGTGTATCTTTCTGTAGCCAAAGCAGAGGATGTTTCTTAAAGTCATGGGCAGAGGCTTAAGGATGTGATGTCATCACTAAAACCTGACATGTGAAAGATGAAAGAAACAGGAGTCAAAGCAGTCACTTCTCAGAAGGCCAGAGTGTGAAGTGAATGAGGCACTTGTCTTTGGGGGAAGTGATGGCTTTTGCTATTTTTAAACTAGTGAGGTTATACTTTTTTGAAACTGTAACATCTAGATCATGAGTTAGGCAAACAGCAAGCCCCGTGAAGGTAGGGGAATAAAGGCATTCCTTATACACTTGCTTTGAGCCTGAGGATTTAGGATCCTCTTATGTACATTACTTGAGTGGCAGTCTCAGTGTCTCTGTTGAAGTTATTACTGGCACACAGTGAAGTCCTAGGTCTTTCATATGCCAATGTCACCTCTGGGAAGGCAATGTGAGCTTCTGCACTGTGACAGCACCATCTCAGCTGCTGCTGGGGATATCTCTTTAAAGTAGATGACACTCAGCTTACTACGGGTTCAATGTACAGCCAGGAATCTTGACAGCGAAGCCATAGATAGTGCTGCACTGGATTTTAGCAGCAGATCCTACTGGCACAAAGGGAGCCAATTAAGAGTAACCAAATTTTAGACAGATGAAACATTTAAAATTATTTCCTGTGAATTATGATGCCAGTGCTAATTGATGAGCCTGATTTGGTTGATTACAAAATGGGGTGTAAATGTGCATGTCAATTAAAACATCTGCAGCTAAGGATGGAGTTACAGAACCGAACTGCAGCTCAGTCTTTGTGCTTTGAGTTACTGTCATTGTCAATGTGGTTGATCACTGCCAAGTTTGCAAGTTATTGGTGCTGTATGTTTACCTAGGCCACTCATGGTCACTCTGTCATTTGTCTTGTTTGGTTCAAACTTATAAAGTTTGGATTCTAGATTCCAAATCAATGATAGTGCTAAAAGAAAAATAGACAAGCAAGTAGTTAACAGATTGGCATATAACTGCACATGGCAGGCTGGTGATAACTAAGAATGATTTTTCTCAAATAATTATTACTTTCATAAGAGATTCTCTGGTATATAATATATGTCCCGCGCTACCGTCTCGCCAGCAAGAACCACGCGGCACACTCAAGATCCTTCTGCAGTAATGCTTTAATGCTCCTGAGAGGCAGAGCATAAGCCCACAGAGCAGAGACCCAGATACCCAGAAGCCCATCCCTTATATAGGCTGCAACCCCTGCCTCGGACGTGTTATCCCCTGATTGGCTGCAGCTCGGGAGAGGCGGAGACCAAGGGATGGTAAACTACCCAGCACCTGGCACTGACTTGTTTACTTCAAGCCAGCAGGATGTTTTGGACCGGCAGGATGTTTTGGGCCGGCAGGATGTTTTTGGCTGGCAGGATGTTTTTGGCCAGCAGGATGTTTTGGGCCGGCCATCGGCTCCCCACATCTCCCCCTTTTTTATTATTTAAAATAAAGACCTCAGATTGTTGATCAACCTTCAGGCTCTTGTCTGGACCTTCAGGGTTCAAAACAATCTAATAATGAGGCCCTTTTGCTCTTATAGCAAGTAGGTCACCCAATCTTTAAGGGGTGGAGACAGAGGTCGAACTCCCAAGCAACAAAATTAAGACTTCGTACGAGAGTCGCCACTAGGCTGTTGGTTTGACCCGAAGCGCCCTCGACCTGTCACTCTGCCGTTTTTCTGGGAAAGGGAAACTAGGGCAGGCAACCCTTATGCAGGACAACATGCCTCCCAGAGAGACCCTTATGTCAGGTGTCTCTCTGTGCGATGCTTTGCTCGGCATCCCCCATGGGCTGCTCAAGCTGGACACTCTACCCTGTGCAATGAGTCTAAGCTCCGGGTGTGCAAGAGCTGTCCAGCCAGCGGCCTACTGCTTGAGCATTGTTGGTCAAATGTCAGTGGGAGCTCCTTGTTCCAGAGCCACAAGCGCTTGGGCAATAACCACCTTGTCTCTCTTGGTTTGAGCCCTGAGCCTACAGACCAGCCAGAGAAGTAACACTAGTCCACAGCAAAGGGCTGCGCCAAACAATTCCACCCCACCCAGTCCTTAAAATAGGAGACAGCTGAAGCGATCCATGATGATAGTCCCTCCATCAAGATAGTCCCTCCATCAAGGACAGGTCAAGGCTCGTAGAGTTGACCTGGATAATGGCTGCTCTCAACTCTCGGAGTGTGAGTGACTGGGCGATCTGCGGTGTCCTTCTGCTCCAAAATTGTTCTAGTAAGCCTCTCAGGGACCCAGAAGGGGTTTTCCTCATTCTGTGGAAAGACACAAACGGCTCCCCTGGATCTTATTAGAATAGGATCCGGGCCTTTCCATTCATTAGTCAACACATCCTTCCATTTTACCAATTCTTTAGGTCGATGCGGGTCTGAGCAATGTCGCTCTGCTGCAGTCTGATCATGCTTATCTGAATTTAGAAAATTTATAGTAAAGAGTGCCACTGCTATGGCAACCTGTGGCACGAGGGGCAGATCTTTTATTATTCCCCCCTTTTGTTTAATTAAATATGATTTGAGCGTACGGTGTGCGCGCTCAATGATACCTTGTCCTTGAGGGTTATATGGCAAGCCCATAATATGTGTGACTTGCATTTGTGCACAAAAAGCCAATTGTTCTGCAACAAGATTAGTCACAGCTTTTAGTTTTTCAGAGGTTAACGGCCACTGGGGAACCCACACCGGGTCCCCTGTCTTCCATGGTATGGGTCGTGCTGCCCCAGTGGCACCTAGGAAAAACCCAGGTCCTGTCTTCCTTGATTTTGGACGGGGGATATAGGTACTACTTGCTCTCCTTCTGCGCCTTCAAAGACTGGGTAAGCAAGGCACAGCTTTCTTTTTACCTTTTCAGACAAAAAGGAGCAAGACTTCGGGCGTGTCTCATAGGGAGAGGGCACCGAAGGAACAACCTGTGAAAGGGTTGTTAGGGGCTGCCATTTTTGAGGTTCTTTACTATTCTGCCTTCGATCATCTTGATGGTATCTTTCCTCCTCATATCTAGCAGGTTCCTCCTCTAACTCAGCCTCTTCGTCGGGGTCCAAGACCTCATCCTCTGAGCTATTAGAGCTATCAGAGTTATCAAAGTTTAAAGCCTTAAGATCTGACACATTCACTCCCTTGTCTCTAGACTCTCCGGGAGGTCCTTTTTCCTTTTTTGGGACTGTTTTTTTCTTGCGCGCGCCCAACCTCTCACTACGCTCGGTTTCTGATATGCTATCCTGGACCTCTTCAAGGGTGTTCCCACCTTCCACCACGGCAGCCCTACAAGCTAGACAGTTTTTAACAAGTTTCCCAATTGCTTTTGTCCCCTGCCTCAAGTCTCTTTCCACCATTTTGCGGTCAAGATCTCTACCTAATTTGTTCTGTGAGGCAAGAGTCAAAGACCTGGAGCATTCATACATGGCAAAGAGAAAGATTAAAAGGGCTCCAAGAATGGTCACAAAAGCTTCAATGCTACCTTCCCAGGGTGGCGACAATCCCAAGTCAAAGCCAAAGAAGAACATACCTCTCCGAACGTATCTGCCCGCAGTTCTGAATCTTCCTCGTAGCCGAGGGGTCTCCAATGGTGCTGACGATGATGAGGTCACGTATTCCCGGGTTTCGGCACCAGATGTCCCGCGCTACCGTCTCGCCAGCAAGAACCACGCGGCACACTCAAGATCCTTCTGCAGTAATGCTTTAATGCTCCTGAGAGGCAGAGCATAAGCCCACAGAGCAGAGACCCAGATACCCAGAAGCCCATCCCTTATATAGGCTGCAACCCCTGCCTCGGACGTGTTATCCCCTGATTGGCTGCAGCTCGGGAGAGGCGGAGACCAAGGGATGGTAAACTACCCAGCACCTGGCACTGACTTGTTTACTTCAAGCCAGCAGGATGTTTTGGACCGGCAGGATGTTTTGGGCCGGCAGGATGTTTTTGGCTGGCAGGATGTTTTTGGCCAGCAGGATGTTTTGGGCCGGCCATCGGCTCCCCACAAATATATATGACTACTGACTACAGAATAGAATGCTGAATCTATTTTTCCCTTCAAAACAATTTTTAAGATTTATTTCTTTACTTATATGAGGTTTTCTGACTTCATGTGTGTATATAAAACATATGCATGCCTGCTGTCTTCAGAAGAAAGCACTGTATACACTGTAACTAAAGTTATAAATTGCTGTGAGCCACTATGCAGGTGCTGGCCTCAGAACTCAGGCCCTCTGCAAGAGCAGCAAGTGCTCCTGGCTGCTGGGCCATTTGTCTACCACCTATTCTTTTCAAATGTGATTTTATTCATTAAATCACAGTATTTGTTTGGGATTTTTTTTGTTTTTAATATTTTCCGTTTACCTCGTTTTTAGCATTCCATATTGTTTCTGGGAAGAGCTCCAGATGACTAATTTTATTTTCCTGTAGATATCAAGGGGACCAAGATTAATTATTCTCTCATGAGCTTTAATATTGAGAAATGTTTGGAATAGTAAAAGTTCAACTCAAATGCTTTCCCTATTGAATAGGCAGGTGCCTAGTACATGGAATTACCTAATTAGTAGCTATCAGAAAAAAATATGTTCTTGTTGCCTGGCCTCTGGAACTTATGTGATAGGGGTAGGATTAAGAATCATGAAGGATATCCAGAGTCATTACTGAAAGGCCTTGTAGGTTAAATCATGTTTGTATAGAAATAGAACATATCCCATTTGAATTTAATAAGGACCTGAAGGACTTTTGGGTTTTTGTTTTGTTTTTCTTTGCTTTTTTTTCTGAATTTTTATTTGCATTTTTATATGTTAAGTTGGTTAGCAATTTGGGTGTTTTCCTTTATTTGATTTTAAAAGAATTCTTAATTAGGGGAGGCCTGAGGTAACTAAAGGGACTTGAATTAAGAGTGATTCAGACCTGGGGCAAGACAGAGCTCCACTTAGTCCCCATTTCCATTTTATTGCTTCAGTAAGAATCTCTAAGAAGCTTATTACATCTGTCAATTAAGCCAGCTGTGTGACCCAAGGGTAAATGAATGTTTGTAAAAAGGCTTTCAAATGTCTGGAATGTATATTTCCAGAAGGGAACTCTGTGTCTTGGTTAATGTCTCAACTTCAAAAGAGAGAGAGGTTTTCCCAATGAGGCTTTGTGCTATACTCTACTATGTGTAGCAATATGGGTGATTTTGATTATATGTTTTAGGTTTCTAAGAACAAACAAACTTCATCCTTAATTTACTCATGAGGACCTCTCATAGACCATGGCCCACATTCTTGTGAAAATATCCAGATTGAGCATTTTGATAACAAGGACAGTCAGTGCTAAGCCGACTGAAATTTTCCCAGTCAAGTCTAGTCCTTTATCAGGATCAGGCCAGTTAGGGGATAGAAAGTAACAATATTTGACTTAATTCTTTCATCAATGATTGTCAAAGGGTCACCTATACAGCCTTACAAACATCGGAGACTTTTCACTCAATTAAACCTAAGAGACATCTGGTTTCTCAAAGTGTCTTAAGGAGAAATAGCCTGTTCCAGCTTCAGGATACTTGGCAGTGGACTAAAAACATAGATGACCTCTTTTCTTTGAGTTGCAAAGGCCAGGGATCATAAGTTTCACTCTGACATATTTCAGGGTCCTCAATACCTAGGCTAAGCTTACATGGCTCAAGGCATAATGGACAGAGTAAATCATGGGGATTGGAATCAGTAACAGGCTTCATTTTCATAAAGAATTACTTAGAGCACTTTGAATGTTGAGATAGTGTTTGGATTTGAGATGATCAGAATAGTTAGATGTCAATTACATATAACTTTATCAAACATATTCAATTCTTTGGGGTGGCCCCCCAAAAGACACTCAAGTGGCCACAATGGTACTGTGGGCCTGGGAGGACAGAAAAAAGATATCATGGCCTGGACTCCCACTGGAGATCATGTGGATATCTGAGGGCAGTGCTGCCCCTTGAGGGACCTGCTCATCTAAGTGGCCTGTGCAGCCACCTAAAGCCATAGTGACATTTGGTCCCATGCTGCTGTCAGAGGCTATGTCTGTGACTGTTCTTAACAAAAAATAGGGGTCTATATTGATGTTCCTAGATGTCTCTGGTCTGGACTGCCCCAGGAACCACTGTGTTGAACTGGTCCTGCTCCTCACCTGAGCAGCAAAGTTGTGCTGGTCCTGGTGGTACAAGAGGCAGGTGATGTAGCCAGAAGGCATGAGCACAGGAAAGCTGATGCCTCTGACCCTTCTCTGCCATGAAGTGGTATGGGTGAGGGAGAGATGCCTCCCCCACAACCCACCTCACCACCTGCAGCATGGGAGAACTGACTTTTCCTGCTGCAGCAGTGGAAAGAGCAGGCCCTATGCCTCACCTAGGCAGCACAGTTGAACTGGTCCTGGTGGTGTGGTGTTAGGTGGTTCTACCCATTGCCTGCTGAGGTGCTGGGTGAGCTAGCTAGAGCAGTGCTGGAGATCACTCCCTGGGGATATGGTTGTTGAGAGCTGGTTGCTGTCCAAATGAGCTACTATACCAGATCCAGGGCTTTGAGTTGGTCCACTCCAACAGCAACATTGATGAACTGCTGTCATAACAACAGAATATTCAAGAGGAGCCCTGTATTGATGATTCAGCAGAAGCCAGTGGCCTCAAAATAGATCAATGATTTGACTCATTGCAATGAATATTTGCAAGTAAAGATGTGTGGACAAGGGTATCCTGTGTGACACACTATGACACACTGCAGCATCCACAACAAGGCTTTTTTTTATTCTATCTTATTTTCTTTTATGAGGAGGTTGCAAGGTGGAGTGCATCTATGAAGGGAGAGGGATTGAGGTGCATAATAGGAAAGTCCCAAAGGATCAATAAACGTATTTAAAAAATCAATTCTTATTTCTGGATAAAGAAATATCTCCTCTAAAATCATTTTAAAATTATATTTCATATATGTTAGATTAGAATTCATGAGTTATCTATCCTAGCACTGCCAGTGTAAGATTTAAATGACCAGAAATTAAAATATAATTCTAGTATTAAATTATCCAAATAGTTCAGACAATACACAGAAAAACAAAATGATTGAAAGTGAGAATATATCTGTTCTTCTCTCCCTCCACACTTCTCTCCCTCTGTAACTCTCTCTGTGTGTCTCTGTCTCTCTGTCCTCTGTCTCTCTCTTTCTTGCACACACACACACACACACACACACACACACAAGTATGCCCACTTCAAGTATAGGATCCTCCTTTAGATTTTGAATGAAGAGTTTTACCCACTAATATCACAAAGCTAATAGAGCAAAGATTAAACTCCTTCCGTGGCTCTTTAAATTTACACTTAGAATATTAACTAATAGGAAAAATACTATATTAAGTTACTCATTTAAATTACTTTTTTTATTGAATATATTCTATATTTACAATTTATTTCCCTTTTTCTGGTTCCCCACCCCCAAGGGTCCCACATGCCCTTTTCCCTCCCCCTGCTCCCTCACCTACCCTCTCCCACCTCCCTGTTCTTGTACTCCCCCACAATGATGCTTTGGTCCATTCTAGCACCAGTGTCCACTCCTTTCTTCTTGTCAGACATCACTTGGTATGTGATTTGTGTCTTTGGTGTTCCAAGATTCTAGGCTAATATCCACTTATCAGTGGGTATTCTTTTGAGACTGGGTCACCTCACTTAGTATGATGTTCTCCAGCTCCATCCATTTCTCTAAGAATTTCATGAATTCATTGTTTCTAATGGCTGAATAGTACTCCATTGTGCATATATACCACATTTTTTTGTATGCATTCCTCTGTTGAGGGACATCTGGGTTCTTTCAAGCTTCTGGCTATTATATATAAGGCTGCTATGAACATAGTGGATCATGTATCCTTATTGCATGCTGGGGAATCTTCTGGGTATATTCCCAGGAGTGGTATGGCTGGGTCCTCTGGAAGTATCACATCCAGTTTTCTGAGGAACCGCCATACTGATTTTCAGAGTGGTTGTACCAGCTTGCATTCCCACCAGCAGTGGAGGAGTGTTCCTCTTTCTCCACATCCTCGCCAACACCTGATGTCTTCTGAGTTTTTAATCTTAGCCATTCTGACTGGTGTGAGGTGAAATCTCAGGGTTGTTTTAATTTGCATTTCCCTAATGACTAGTGATGTTGAACATTTTTTAAGGTGTTTCTCAGCCATCCGAATTTCTTCAGGTGAAAAGACTCTGTTTAGCTCTGTACCCCATTTTTGGATAGGGTTATTTGGTTTTCTGGGGTCTAACCTCTTGAGTTCTTTGTATACATTGGAGATTAGCCCTCTGTCGGATGTGGGGATGGTGAAGATTTTTTCCCAATTTGTTGGTTGCCGATTTATCCTTTTGACAGTGTCTTTTGCCTTACAGAAACTTTGTAATTTTATGAGGTCCCATTTGTCTATTCTTGCTCTTAGAGCATAAGCAATTGGTGTTCTGTTCAGGAATTTTCCCCCTGAGCCAATGTCCTCAAGGGTCTTCCCCAGTTTCTTTTCTATTAGTTTTAGTGTGTCTGGTTTTATGTGGAGGTCCTTGATCCACTTGGAGTTGAGCTTAGTGCAAGGAGATAAGAGTGGATCAATTCTCATTCTTCTGCATGTTGACCTCCAGTTGAGCCAGCACAATCTGTTGAAAAGGCTATCTTTTTTCCACTGGATGTTTTCAGCTCGTTTGTCGAAGATCAATTGGCCATAGATGTGTGGGTTCAATTCTGGGTCTTCAATCCTATTCCATTGATCTGCCTCCCTGTCACTGAACCAATACCATGCAGTTTTTAACACTACTGCTCTGTAGTATTGCTTGAGGTCCGGGATATTGATTCCCCCAGAAGTTCTTTTGCTGTTGATGATAGTTTTAGCTATCCTGGGTTTTTTGTTATTCCAGATGAATTTGAGAATTGCTCTTTAATTTTCTACATTTTAATCATCCAAAATTTTTCAACACGATTTTACTAACCCTTGGAAAATTATCTTTTTATGTTGTAAGTACCAATTATATATTAAACAAAATATTTGCTTTGAAGAAAGACAGCTAATTATTGTCAGAAAAAGTAAATGATCACCTGACATTCAGTGTCATGTGTGCAGCCGGCCAGATGGGGCTTATATTCTCAAAGGACTCCCTAGTGTGACTATAATTCTTTAGCATTACTATTTAGTTTTCAAGGTTGAAATCATTAATAATTACTAAGATGAGTTTCATAAATATTGAAGCAATTATAAACCTATTTATATAAACTATATAAAGTTTGAGATTATTGTAAAAGTTTTTTGATTCAAAATAACTTCTTTAATCTCTGGTTAAACCTAAGAGCTATTTTCAAGCATCTTCTTAAAGTCCCTGCACATGCCAACTCACCTTATAAATGTCAAATGGTACTTCTGCTCTACAAGAGAATAACAGTTCAATATTAGGCAGCACCATAAGTAATATAAAGATTGTCTATATATCCAAGTAAGTGCCATAATATGGAATGGATATTGAAGACATTTTTAAGGGTTACCCCATTAATACCCCTTTGTTATATGAAATTATGCAGTCAAACCACTACAATAGCGAGAGGAAAGAATTGTGTCTTTTTGTGTACATCTACATTTAAGATTTATTGGGGCATATAGAGAACAAGAACACCCCAAAAACAAAATAAGAAGGTTAAAAAAAAAGGTAGAGACAAATATAGAGACAAGAGAAAGAGACAGTGATGCAGATAGAGAAATGGGGGAAAACGAAAATGGTATTTCACTTCATCAATTTAAACTCTAAATTCAAGACGATGTAGGTGAGGTCAGAGTTGTGAAAATGTGTCATAAGAAAATTATTTGTATATAAAACTGATTTGACAGTATATAGTTAAAATATTAACTTTCAGAGAAAATTGTGTCAATAGGGAGAAGTTTTGTTTTGTTTTGTTTTGTTTTTTATGACCATATACAGAGGAAACAGAAAAAGTTTTGATAGTAACGATCTATCATCACCAGAAAAGAGGTTGATTTGAACTAATCCATATTTGATGATGTAAAAAATACACCATTTGAGTAAACACATACATCTGGCCATTGTAAGTTGTGGATGTTAAAAATTCAAGTAATATAAATATTCTTTGGCTCTGTCCCTACCTGTCATGAACTATCTTGATTTTTGTATTTACTCAGCAAACTTTTGATAATGGTCTCCTCGTGTAGCTGAGCGCAAGTGGGTCATCATGACTTGGGACACTTAAAATAAACAGAGCAAATGTTTTAGTTACATCTCTTTAACAATTTTGTGACTCCTCAGCTGTCATATAGTCAAAATCATATCATCAAAAATCTATAAAATGTAATTTGGTGTCTTATAAATAATCACAACATGCTGAGAAATTATATCTTTATCAAATTTTCTGAAATTATGTTAAAGTGCCCAAGGTTCATTGCATATATACGTGAAATATTCTCAAATATATCCATCAGCCTCTACTTATGAAAAGTAATCATTTTCTTTTATTTTGACATTAAATTTTGTTGATGAAAATGTAAAACAAATTGCAAAGAGTTGCATTCATTTTCTACTATCTTAAGAAAACCTCTCTTTATCATGATTTTAAGGCATCTTTGGGAATTTTATCCTTATTATTTCTCTCAAAAATTCGCTTCAAGCACCTACATCCCAAGAGGACATACACATGAGAAATCTCACATAATTGTCTCAAAATAACCATTGGCTTAGTTCTTAATCAAAAGCAGGAACCTTTCCACATAAAGGGTCAACTGTGTTAAATATAAACTGGATTAACACTATCTTGACACTAGCCCTATTGCCCGTGATAATGGCTATATATGTTATGTTCTAGAAATTCATAATCCTAAAATCAAGAGATAGTGAACATTTCTCAAAAGGTTCTGGTGTACTTTATTTGTACTTCTTGATGTGTGTTCACTATTTTACTTATAAGCAAATATTTATAAAGAAAAAAAAACTGAGTAATAAAATCAATACCTTGTATTTCAGAATGTTGATCCACTGTTTATCCATTTGTCTTACAGCATTATTAGGACAACTCAATAACCTTTAATAAATTTTAAACTGGTAACAGCGGTAGATCACCTGCAAAAACAACACCAAACAACCAAGAAAATGGTACTTGCATTTGGAGTAGCATCATTTGATTTTAGTTTACTTTGGTAAACATTAAATTTAATGTTTACTTAAGTATTACCTTCACATGAAAAAGACATGAGATAAAAGCTAATGAACCTTCTGAGGATCATTAAACCTCATTTAAAGGTTCTTTGAGGAAAAGAATTTGGTATAGAATCTATACTGTTCTATACATTATATTAGTACAAATATGAAGGGGTTTGTTTGTTCAGGTTGGGATGAATGTCTATCTGCTTAGCAAGGGTAGATAGTGTGCAGTAAAACAAAATGCAAAACAAATGGAAATATTCAAGAAACAGTCTGGATCTTAAATAAAGTATAGGTAGTTTTTAAGCCAGGGGGCCAGCTAAATAATGAAATGGCACGTGCTGATGTGCAGAGGGTACAAAGTGTAAGTATGTACTGTGAGAAGAGCGTCCTGCTTTATGTCTTTATGGTGATGCTGAAACAGAGAATGTTCTCTCAGAATTCAATGGGCACAATGATTGTTGATTTGCTTCCAGAGTCAACTTTCAGTGCCGTACACAACACTCACTCTGGCCTTGAAAATGCAGTGATGGTGAAGTATACAGATACATCATCCTCTGACATAGACAAGACACTTAAAGAATGTGCAACCAAAAATGTGACCAAAGCCACCCACCAGTGTTGGTGGCTAAGTTGGGAAATGAAAATATAAAAGAATCATAAATACTGAAAGCTTACATAAAAATGAAATAAATATAAAGTAGACAAGAAAACCAGAAATCGAGTGTACATTTGCTAATATTAGATTTGTATCCTATCACATCCAGGAGTTCTGAAAGGATCTCAAGGCTGAATATTAGCATTATTTTATTTGTATTTTAAAAAGAAAATTTTTGCTTATTGTGGAGAAAGGTTTGTATGTGTAATAACAAGCAACCAAAGTTAAAGACCATAGTCAAATAGCTTTGCTGATACTCTACAACCGTAATTGCTATAGACTTCATCTTCATGGTGCCTATTAAGATGAATATGAAGATGCCTGTGAGGGAGACGTGACAGCATGGTTTATAACAGTGCATAGTTAAATGCAAAGTATCACATCTCCTAAATTACTAGGATGGCGCTTAAAAAGCTTATCATACTTGGGTGTGGATTCTTGTCCTGTTTCATTCAGCATTATGACCCTTAGATTTGCCATCTGTGGAATGGAAAAATAGACTTACCTGCCCAACATGATTTCCAGGGAACTTGCTTATCAAATAGGTTTAGAGCTCTAGCTAGTGGTTTCATCCTTAGTGGGAGAAATCAGTGCAAAACTGTCATTATTGAAGTCAGAAGTAAAGTGGGGGGGGCTGTAAAACACAGATTGTCAAAATGGATCGTGATATGGATCGTGATGTCATAGCTTCACAAAAGGGAGGACATAAGATGAATGGCTGGCCTGGAGCTGATGCAACTTCCAGTCAAATAAAATGCCATGGAATGGTGGGTTTTAATATGTAGGCAAATGAGTTACAGACAGAGAAACTGAAGTTATGTTTACCATGGAAGGGAAGACAGACCTGTAAAATGCAGTGGTTGACCACCCATATCCAATTCTTACTAAGGGGGTAGAAATAGCTAAATAACATGTTTCAGTTTCCAATAAAGCAGTCTGTTTTTTAATGGTGCACCTCAAAGCTAGAGACGTGTGTGGGATAAAATCACTGGTAATGTTTTCAAGAACTTGATGATGAAGTAAGAGGTAAGAAATTTCGGACGATTAATTGCATCAATGATTTGAAGTGTTGGCTCTTCATCTAATGTACAGAAATGTAAAAGTGCTAAACTATGTCATACATCAATGCATGTGGAGTTTCAAGACAAGGAATACTAATCATTTGTTCAGAGAAAAGGTGAGATGAAATGAATTTAAAGATGGTACAGGTTCTGATACTGATACCCTTACTGAAGGAAAAGTGAATAAATGAAGCTCTCACCTTAGATGACACATGGTATCCAAGATTCTGGTTTTTGTGATATAGGTAAAAAGAAACCACACATCGCCCTTTGGTCCTTGGCCTTTGTGGAATACAAGATCTAGGTATGCTATATGGCTGAGTGGAAGTTCAACTGGCATATGAACAGCAGCATATTCCAATATATCCATGAGATAGGACAAGGACAGGTGGATAAACAAGTTCTACCATGTATGGAGAAGTCAAAGACTTTTAAGCAAAGAAAATAGTGAATCTTTAAATCATTCATTCCTGCTTGACCTATTTTTTTCACCAATAAGCATAAGGCAGGCAATGGTAGTTGTGATTGTGGAAATCTAACCCAAGTGAGACTGGATCCAGAATCTACCTATTACTAGGTTTGTAAACCTGTGCTAGTTGGTCCCATGGGAAACAAACTCCAGGACTGAAATTTATCACCAGTTGGCTCTCAGAAGTTTTCTCAAAATATCAAAAAGAAGAGAAGAAAGGAAGACTGGGACTAGTAGGAAGTAGCACAGGGATGTGATGATGTGATTGTAATGGAGTTAGGGGGACACTTTTCAGACCGCCATGCAGAAAGCTAGAGTTGGACAAACACTTAGCAAATTCCTTCAAATTAACTTCAATATCCAAGGAGACCTATATGTCCCAGGAATATGTTGCTGTCATATTCAGTCATGAACTGAGAGTATCCTGTAGAACAAGCCCAGACATAAGAGCCAGTGGGTATTTCAAAGAGCCTAAATGGAAGTTATTGACAAAATTAAGCCTTCTGTAGCTGGAGCTCTGAAACTATGGTGCACATGCTCAGGGTCACCATGGCTTTGTAAACACAATTATGCTTTGAAGCTAGTAGAATTGAACCACATCCCACATGTCTGAATCTGTTCCTCACAGGGAAGTATATGAAATGGCAATTGACCAAAACTCTTTTCAGTACAGGTTTCCTGACACGACAAAAGAAATCTCGATTTATCTTAGGTTAACCATAAACCAAATTACTATATTTTAAGTTACAGTGAACAAGAACTATTGGAAAGATTTGCCTAATTCTAAAAAGTGAGAATTTTACAAATAATAAGATAATAAGAATACATAATTTCCTATCTATTAAAGGATAATAAATATAGGCATACAAAAATTATGTATTTCAGGCCATTTCTAGTGTAATATGCAAATTTATCACTGTAGCACATTATGGATGATCTGTCATGGGTCACGATAAGAGGCGCAGAATAGCTTAAGTGAAGACAAAGGAACGTAACAATTTTAAAGTTACACATGACTCACATATACAGAACAAATGCAGAAGAAAACATAAACTCCAAAATTTTTTCCACAGACAACACCTTCAAATTTAATGGTTGGAGAGTCATTTTTTTCTGCTAGTAATTACTTTCCTTTATGAGATTTTACATTGAGAAAGTCACTTCAGGATCTCTAAAAACCCTGCAGTCTCCTGACACTTCAGTCATTACTGCTATTTCAATGATGTGCTTATCCTACAAAAAATCAGCAAGATCCTTAAATTTTATGAAATGTTAATACCAATATATGGGAGAAGAAAACCAATTATTGAGTACTGCCCTACATTTTGGTTTAAACTAATGCAATAAGAAGTGCCAGTTACCTACTGACCAAGACAGCAGCCTTTTAATATCATGTCCAAATTCTAAGAGAAAACAAGAAGTGCCTGATTCCCAGCTTTCAGGAATGGGGTTGTTCTACAGTGGAGACTTCTGAACAACCACAAGTCTGAATCAATATCTCACAAAATGGCTAACTTGGAAAATGCATTCTTCAGTAGCAAATCATACAGTGTAATTTATTTGTGAGTTAATATGAGACAAACTTTTGGTTTGTCGTCTTCCAAGTAGCACTGACAACCTAATCAGTCAAACACACACACACACACACACACACACACACACACACACACTCACACACACAAACACACACACACATACACACACACACACACACACACACACACACACACAATGGTACTGCCAGTTTCACTGCTCCACAATGTTTCTAGAAATATACAATTTGATAAGTCTAGAGAAAAAAGAGATAACTTCAATATTTAAAATAAAGTCTTCCAATGAGAAAACAGTATTATGCTAGATAGCACAAAAGAAATATAGATCTCACATAGTAATCTTAGGATACCAGAATACTTTATCAAACAGCATATTGTTTTACATCATAGAACAAAATTCAATAGCAAATTAGTGAAAATGCTCCAATTTGGGGAAAATGTAAATAGAATTGAAAGCTGATTATTTTGTACTTCAAAGGGAAACTGTTCGTAATAACCTTGAAAAAATATGTTATTTGGAAAATAAAGTCATAAATTATACTTCAGAGCTTATACAGTTCAAATAAATGTGAACACTCTTGACAGTGTGTGTCCAGAAACTGACCATAGCAGTTCTTAGGAACTAGAAATGCTTCCACAGCTCTTATTCAAGGGAAAAGTCAACATGCTATAGAAAGTGATATTTTAGAAAATAGCTTATAAATATTAAAATAAGTGAGCACAGCAGCTTTCTCTGTCATACATTAGAGGCAATCTTATCTTCTCAGTCAACCTCATTGCTATCACCTAAACCCTGAGCAAGTTTTAGAGAAAAAAAATTAATGGATTCTTCATGTTTGAAAATTCTATGACAAAGGAAGCAGAATTTTAAATCTGACTTTTTTTTAGATGAATGGAGTGTAGGAAATTATCTGTAATCTTTGGAATTAAATGCATTATGCTGAAGGTCTCTGAGACAAGGACCAATTTAAACTTTTAAAAAGTATGTCAAGTCCCTAACACTGAAGCAGGTATGAAAGGTCACCACTTCCTTCTCGCTTTAGAAAAATATAAAACAGATTTGTAGATGTAGTTCCCTCGCAGTAAGTAGATCTTAGCTGCAGTTGGCAAAATTCACATCTGATGTTTTATGCTAAGCACGTTTGTTGGGAGTAGCTGGGAGGCAAGTATGCCCAAGTCTATAGGAATGGAAAAGAAGCATTATGCAAAGGCTTCTACAATGAATCTCACAATGTAAAATCAGTGTTATCTGATCCACAGAAGCACATTCAAAAAGAGTTTTTCCCTTTAGTCCTCACAACGGTTTATTGTAAATGTTTCAGGAAATGCAAATCACAATTGTACATGAAAGGCAGAATATCTCCCAGGACATTAGACTCTGATAACCAAGCATTACACAATACAACAAATTACAGAAATAATTAGATTGACAACAATAATGAAGAAACAAAGGCCTATTCCTTGGCCTCAATAATTGTCACTACAACCAACAATTTGGGGACATAATGAAATAGAAACACACACACACACACACACACACACACACACACACACACAAAGCTGTTCTAAATAGTATACAAAACCAACGTATAGACTTGCCAAGCTTTCTTTTTTTTTTTTTTTTTTGATCTCCAATCTTTATTGCATAGATCAGAAAAAGCTTCTACACTTTTGCAGCTAAATGAATTAAACCCAAGTCTATGAGTAAAAAAGCTTTGTCCTCTTTAGTAAGTCTGAGCCTGCCTTGCTAAAAGCCTGCCTGCTCTTTTTTTTTTATTGTATATATTCTATATTTACAATTCATTTCCCTTTTTCTGGTTCCCCACTCCCAAAGGTCCCACATGTCTTTTTCCCTCCCCTTGCTCCCGCATCCACCCCCTCCCACTTTACTGTTCTTGTACTCTCCCACAATGATGTTTTGGTCCATTCTAGCACCAGTGTCCACTCCTTTCTTCTTGTGAGACATCACTTGATATGTGATTTGTGTCTTTGGTGTTCCAAGCTTCTAGGCTAATATCCACTTATCAGTGACTGTATACCATGGGTATTCTTTTGAGAC
Organism: Apodemus agrarius; assembly: GCA_964023405.1. Classification (NCBI taxonomy): domain Eukaryota; kingdom Metazoa; phylum Chordata; class Mammalia; order Rodentia; family Muridae; genus Apodemus; species Apodemus agrarius. The sequence goes on from OZ030006.1 coordinate 17,991,944, forward strand.
TGGGTCACCTCACTTAGTATGACATTCTCTAGCTCCATCCATTTCTCTAAGAATTTCATGAATTCATTGTTTCTAATGGCTGTATAGTACTCCATTGTGTATATATACCACATTTTTTGTATCCATTCCTCTGTTGAGGGACATCTGGGTTCTTTCCAGCTTCTGGCTATTATATATAAAGCTGCTATGAACATAGTGGAGCATGTATCCTTATTGCATGCTGGTGAATCTTCTGGGTATATTCCCAGGAGTGGTATGGCTGGGTCCTCTGGAAGTATCACATCCAGTTTTCTGAGGAACCGCCATACTGATTTCCAGAGTGGTTGTACCAGCTTGCATTCCCACCAGCAGTGGAGGAGTGTTCCTCTTTCTCCACATCCTCGCCAACACCTGATGTCTTCTGAGTTTTTAATCTTAGCCATTCTGACTGGTGTGAGGTGAAATCTCAGGGTTGTTTTAATTTGCATTTCCCTAATGACTAGTGATGTTGAACATTTTTTAAGGTGTTTCTCAGCCATCCGAATTTCTTCAGGTGAAAAGACTCTGTTTAGCTCTGTACCCCATTTTTGGATAGGGTTATTTGGTTTTCTGGGGTCTAACCTCTTGAGTTCTTTGTATACATTGGAGATTAGCCCTCTGTCGGATGTGGGGATGGTGAAGATTTTTTCCCAATTTGTTGGTTGCCGATTTATCCTTTTGACAGTGTCTTTTGCCTTACAGAAACTTTGTAGTTTTATGAGGTCCCATTTGTCTATTCTTGCTCTTAGAGCATAAGCAATTGGTGTTCTGTTCAGGAATTTTTCCCCTGAGCCAATGTCCTCAAGGGTCTTCCCCAGTTTCTTTTCTATTAGTTTTAGTGTGTCTGGTTTTATGTGGAGGTCTTTGATCCACTTGGAGTTGAGCTTAGTGCAAGGAGATAAGAGTGGATCAATTCTCATTCTTCTGCATGTTGACCTCCAGTTGAGCCAGCACCATCTGTTGAAAAGGCTATCTTTTTTCCACTGGATGTTTTCAGCTCCTTTGTCGAAGATCAATTGGCCATAGATGTGTGGGTTCAATTCTGGGTCTTCGATCCTATTGCATTGATCCGCTTCCCTGTCACTGAACCAATACTATGCAGTTTTTAATACCACTGCTCTGTAATATTGCTTGAGGTCCGGGATATTGATTCCCCCAGAAGTTCTTTTGCTGTTGATGATAGTTTTAGCTATCCTGGGTTTTTTGTTATTCCAGATGAATTTGAGAATTGCTCTTTCTAGCTCTATGAAGAACTGAGTTGGGATTTTGATGGGAATTGCATTGAATCTGTATATTGCTTTGGGCAAGATTGCCATTTTGACTATATTAGTCCTGCCAACCCACGAGCATGGAAGATTTTCCCATTTTCTGATGTCTTCTTCAATTTCCCTCTTCAGAGACCTGAAGTTTTTGTCGTATAAATCTTTCACATGTTTGGTTAGCGTCACTCCAAGATACTTTATATCATTTGTGGCTATTGTGAAGGGTGTCATTTCCCTAATTTCTTTCTCGGCCTGCTTATCCTTCGCGTATAGGAAGGCTACTGATTTACTTGAGTTGATTTTATAGCCAGCCACTTTGCTGAAGTTGTTTATCAGTTGCAGGAGTTCTCTGGTGGAGGTTTTTGGGTCACTTAAATAAACTATCATATCATCTGCAAATAGTGATAGTTTGACTTCTTCCTTTCCGATTTGTATCCCTTTGACTTCCCTCTGTTGTCGAATTGCTCTAGCTAGTACCTCAAGTACTATATTGAAGAGATATGGCGAGAGGGGACAGCCTTGTCTAGTCCCTGATTTTAGAGGGATTGCTTCGAGTTTTTCTCCGTTTACCTTGATGTTGGCTACTGGTCTGCCGTATATTGCTTTTACTATGTTTAGATATGGGCCTTGAATTCCTGTTCTTTCTAGGACCTTTAGCATGAAAGGATGCTGAATTTTGTCAAATGCTTTTTCAGCATCCAATGAGATGACCATGTGGTTTTTTTCTTTGAGTTTGTTTATGTAGTGGATTACGTTGATGGATTTCCGTATATTGAACCATCCCTGCATCCCTGGGATGAAGCCAACTTGATCATGGTGAATGATCATTTTGATGTGTTCTTGGATTCGGTTGGCAAGTATTTTGTTTAGTATTTTTGCATCGATATTCATAAGAGAAATTGGCCTGTAGTTCTCTTTCTTAGTTGGATCTTTGTGTGGTTTTGGTATCAGGGTAATTGTGGCTTCATAGAATGAGTTGGGTAGTGTTCCTTCTGTTTCTATTTTGTGGAATAATTTGAAGAGTATCGGTATCAGGACTTCTTTGAAGGTCTGATAGAATTCTGCACTAAAACCGTCAGGTCCTGTGCTCTTTTTGGTTGGAAGACTGTCTATGACCCCTTCTATTTCTTTGGGGGTTATGGGTCTGTTTAGACGATCTATTTGATCCTGGTTTAATTTTGGTATTTGGTAACTGTCGAGGAAATTGTCCATTTCCTCCAGATTCTCCAGTTGTGTTGAGTATAGGTTTTTGTAGTAGGATCTGATGATTTTTTGAATTTCCTCAGTTTCTGTTGTTATATCTCCCTTTTCATTATTTTATTTTGTTAATTTGAATACTGTCTCTGTGCCCTTTAGTAAGTCTGGCTAGGGGTTTATCTATCTTGTTGATCTTCTCAAAGAACCAGCTCCTGGTTTTGTTGATTCTTTGTATGGTTCTCTTTGTTTCAACTTGATTGATTTCAGCCCTGAGTTTGATGATTTCCTGTCTTCTACTCCTCCTGGGTGAAATTGCTTCTTTTTGTTCCAGAGCTTTCAAGTGCGCCATTAAGTTGCTAGTATATGCTCTCTCCTGTTTCTTTTTGGAGACACTCAGGGCTATGAGCTTTCCTCTAAGCACTGCTTTCATTGTGTCCCATAGATTTGGGTATGTTGTGCCTTCATTTTCATTAAGTTCTAAGAAGTCTTTGATTTCTTTCTTTATTTCTTCCTGGACTAAGGTATCATTGAGTAGAATATTGTTCAGCCTCCAAGCGTATGGGGATTTTCTGTTGTTTTTGTTGCTATTGAAGAACACTCTTACTCCATGGTGATCTGATAAGAGGCATGGGATTAGTTCGATCTTTTTATATTTGTTGAGATCTGTCTTGTGTCCAATTATATGGTCGATTTTGGAGAAGGTACCATGAGGGGCTGAGAAAAAGGTATAGTCTTTTGCTTTAGGGTGAAATGTTCTATATATATCTGTTAAATCCAATTGCTCCAAAGTTTGATGAGTTTCTCCGTGTCTCTGTTTAGTTTTTGTTTTCCTGGTCGGTCCACTGTAGATAGTGGAGTATTGAGGTCCCCCACAATCATTGTGTTAGGTGCAATGTGTGCTTTGAGCTTTAGTAAGGTTTCTTTTACAAATGAGGGTGCCCTTACATTTGGAGCGTAGATGTTTAGAATTGTGAGTTCCTCTTGGTGGATTCTTCCTTTGACTAGCAGGAAGTGACCTTCTGTGTCTCTTTTGATGACTTTGGGTTGAAAGTCAATTTTATCTGATATTAAAATGGCTACTCCAGCTTGCTTCCTGTGACCATTTGCTTGCAAAATTGTCTTCCATCCTTTTACTCTAAGGTAGTGTTTGTCTTTGACTCTGAGGTGTGTTTCCTGTAAGCAGCAAAATGTTGGGTCCTGTTTCCGTATCCAGTCTGTTAGTCTATGTCTTTTTATTGGGGAGTTGAGTCCATTGATGTTAAGAGATATTAAGGAATAGAGATTATTACTTCCTGACATTTTTGATGTTATTTTTGTTTTTGAGTAGTTATCTTCCTTTGAGTTTGATGGAAGAAGTTTACTGTCTTGCTTTTTCTTGGGTGCCATTTCCTTCCTTGTGTTGGAGTTTTCCTCCTATTATCCTTTGTAGAGCTGGGTTAGTGGAAAGATATTGTGTAAATTTGGTCCTGTCATGGAATATTTTGATTTCTCCATCTATGTTGATTGAGAGTTTTGCTGGGTATAGTAGTCTTGGCTGACATTTGTTTTCTCTTAGGGTCTGCATGAGGTCTGCCCAGGATCTTCTAGCTTTCATGGTTTCTGGAGAGAAGTCTGGTGTGATTCTGATAGGTCTTCCTTTATATGTTACTTGGCCCTTTTCTCTTACTGCCTTTAATATTCTTTCTTTGTTTAGTACATTTGGGGTTTTGATTATTATGTGACGGGAGGTGTTTCTGTTCTGGTCCAGTCTGTTTGGAGTTCTGTAGGCTTCTTGTACATTCATGGGCATCTCTCTCTTTAAGTTAGGAAAGTTTTCTTCCATAATTTTGTTAAAGATATTTGCTGGCCCTTTAAGTTGTAGATCTTCACTCTCATCTATCCCTATAATCCTTAGGTTTGGTCTTCTCATTGTGTCCTGGATTTCCTGGATGTTTTCGGTTACAAGCTTTTTGGATTTTGCATTTTCTTTGACTGTGGAGTCAATGGTTACTATGTTATCTTCAGCATCGGAGATTCTTATTTCTATCTCTTGTATTCTGTTGTTTATGTTTGCATCTACGACCCCTGTTTTCTTCCCAAGGTTTTCTATCTCCAAGGTTGCCTCCTTTTGTGATTTCTTAGTTGTTTCTACCTTTGTGTTCAGATCTTGGATGGTTTTGCTCAGTTCCATCATTTGTTTGTTTGTGTTTTCATGTAATTCTTTAATATATTTTTGTGCTCCTTCTTTCATGACTTCTGCCTGTTGTTTCAAGTTCTCCTGCATTTCTTTAACTGATTTTCTCACTTCCTCTTTATTGGTTTCTGTCTGATGGCCCATATTCTCCTGGAGTTCTTTAAGTGTTTTTTGTGTTTGGATTGTAAGAGCTTCTACTCTATTGATGTTCCCCTGCATTTCTTTAAGAGATTTGTTTATGTCTTTTTTGTGTTCCTCTAGGAGCATCATGACCTGTGCTTTTATATCTAACTCTTGTTTTTCTGGTGTGCTGGGGTATCCTGGACTTGCTGTGGTTGGCGAATTGGGTTCAGATGGTGCCATATTGCCTTGATTTCTGTTAATAACGTTCCTATGTTTGCCTTTTGCCATCTCTTTATCTCTGGTGTTAGTTGGTCTTATTGTAGATGGCGCCCTGCTGAAAGCACAGCACGCCTGTCCCCAGGAGACAGATCCCTTCTGGCAGCTTGTCTGTGCTGGACTATGCCCGCTCTGAGTCCAGGTCCCTGACTCCAGCTGCTAGAGTTCTGAGCTGTGCCCCGAGGAGGCCCGGTGGCCCCTCGCTGCTAGTCCGCTCAGAGAGCTGGTCCCGGCTGGTAGTCTGCACCCGCAGCTGAGCTTTCTGTGCCCGGATCTCCTGCAGAGCTAAGCTAAGCTATAACTCTGGCCATGCACCTGATTCCAGCCGCTCACTGCGTCCAGTGTGCCCGCTGTTTGCGCGCGGGGGTCTGGGGCCAGATGGCTGCCCCTGCTGAAAGCACCGCGTGTCCTTGGCTGAGCTGCTCGTACCGGGCTCTGCTGCTCCCTTCTGGCTGCGTTGTCTGTGCTGGACTATGCTCGCTCTGAGTCCAGGCCCCTGACTCCAGCTGCTAGAGTGCCGAGCTGTGCCCCGAGGCGGCCCGGTGGCCCCTCGCTGCTAGTCCGCTCGGAGAGCTGGTCCCGGCTGGTAGTCTGCACCCGCAGCTGAGCTTTCTGTGCCCGGATCTCCTGCAGAGCTAAGCTAAGCTATAACTCTGGCCACGCACCTGATTCCAGCCGCTCACTGTGTCCAGTGTGCCCGCTGTTTGCGCGAGGGGGTCTGGGGCCAGATGGCTGCCCCTGCTGAAAGCACCGCATGGCCTTGGCTGAGCTGCTTGTACCCGGCTCTGCTGCTCCCTTCTGGCTGCGTTGTCTGTGCTGGACTATGCTCGCTCTGAGTCCAGGCCCCTGACTCCAGCTGCTAGAGTTCCGAGCTGTGCCCCGAGGCGGCCCGGTGGCCCCTCGCTGCTAGTCCGCTCAGAGCCCAAGCTTTCTTTAATTATATATTTTCAGAGGTATCAGAAAGGGTGATATATATGTATACATATGACTGTGGTATCATTCAATCAATATATTATCTAGTGCACACCATTGGACAGTTAACGTTCTTCTCCACATGCAATGTATCTCATCGTCTGAGGCCTTGAAAAAGATGTCTTTTTAGTTTGGAAACCACGAATTACAAGGAACATAGAAAAGTGAAGGTATGGTAGAGTGGCAAAGCATTGCAGATGGAGGAGAGAGAACTTGTTGAGCTCTAGAAAAAAGAGATTCATACTTAGTGGTTAAGAGGGCTGGCAATACATCCGCTGAAATGCCCAACAAAAGGGAGAGAGAACCTGTACAGAACAAGTCCAGAGGTTAGGCACGCCCCCTGACTGAGGGATGGGGCCACCCACCCTTCACAATATTTTAAGCCAGAATTGCTCCTGCCTGAAGGAAAAACAGGAACAAGGAGTGGAGCAGAGACTGAGGGAGGGGCTGTCCAGGGACTTCACCACCTGGGGGTCCATCCCCTGTGCAGCCACCAAACCCAGACACTATTGCTGATGCCAGGAAGTACTTGCTGACAGGAACCTGATATAGATGTCTCCTCAGAGCCTTATGGATGCAGATGTGGATGCTTGCTGAGCATAGGAAATACCAATGGAGGAGTTAGGGGAAGGACTGAAGGAGCTGAAGGGGTTTGCAACCCCAGAGGAGGAACAACAATATCAACCAACCAGCCCCACCTCCCCACAGAGCTCCCAGAAACTAAATCACCAACCAAAGAATACACATGGAGGGACGCATAGCTCCAGCCGTATATATGGCAGAGGATGGCCTTGTCTGGCATCAATGGGAGGGGAAGTCCTGTGAAAGCTTGTTGTCCAAATGTAGGGGATGATAGGGTGGTAGGGTGGGAGTGGGTGGGTGGGTGGGTGAGGGAGCATCATTTCATCATGGAGGCAGGGGGAGGAGGTTGAGTGGGGGTTTTTCAGGAGGAACAAGTGAGGGCATAACATTCAAAATGTAAATAAAAAATAACCAATGAAAAATTAAAAAAGAAATAAAAAAATACAAATCACATTCACTATTGCTGTTTTTTCCAAATCCCATAACTTCCTGTATGTCGGCGAGTGTATATTTAAAATAACATTACATACTAAAAAAAAAAAAAAAAATAGAACAACTGTGGATGTGCATAGGTACCTGCTTTCAAAGTACATGATCATAACCTGTGGACAAAATTAGGCTTACATTGCCATTAAGACAGCAAACTCTGGAATATTGCACAGTTAAAGTAAATGACCTTAATGGAGTTTTTTAAAAAAAAAAAAAAGAAAGAAAGAAAAGAAAAGAAAAAGAAAACACCCTCATTTAACCACAATTAATCTGATTTGACTTACTGTAAAGTGGATTTATCCATGCTCCATTTGTTATATGCATTATATATGACAAAAAAAACTGTGTAAGACCCAGGAGAAGGCACTTTTTAATCTTTTCCAAGATGATTAGCTAGTAAAAATGGCATCTACTTGACTGTTTTAAAGTAGATTCTCAAAACACTTAAGCTCACTGCAATCACCACAGGAGCTGTCTCCATTAAATCCCTCCCCTCAGAGCTCAAAGAAAGCCACAGAGAATGCAGGCTTGGGAAGACAGAAGGACAAAGACCAAGAAAACAAGGTCTCCTAAAACAAGTGAGAAAAGCTCATGTAAACTCACAGAGACTCTAGCAGCAAACCCTGGGGCTGCCCAGGGCGCTCAGGTCCCCTCACAGGTCCCCTGCATACATAATGTAGCTTACAGTTTAGTACTTTTGTGGGATTCTTGAGTGTGTAAACAAGTGGGCCCCTGACTCTTGTGTTTTGTCTTAGAGCTCTTTTATATTCCTGTTGGCTGATCTCCAACTTCCATATGATGGTGTTTGTTTTATTTTATTATATATTATGTTATTGTTATCTCCTGTTCTTTTCTAGGGAAAGACATAAAAGGATGGATCTTGAAGGGAGAGGAGGTGGAAAGGAACTGTGGGAAATAGAGAGGCAAGACTGAATTATTTTCAAAATGAAAGAAGGAAAAGAAAAGAAAATTTGGCCTATGGTGATAATTCTTCTGCAATTGTTTGTTGTATTATTTAAGTATATAAATATCTTACCACTGTAATACATACCATATTTAAGATACCTAACTAAAAAGTAAAATAAAATAAACTTTTATACTCCCTTTTAATTTTCTCATGACTTTAGGGAAAATAATTTATCAAAAATATTTCTGGAGCAGTTATTGTATCACATATTCAATGACTTTTTTATGTTGCCTTCATAATTGATTCTTGTTTTACAATTTCTTGAACTATATATTCAACTCTTACATCTAATTTAGAAAGATTTATTTTTATTGAACAATGAGTGGTCCATGAAATCAGTCAGATTCTTCAGCTTATTTTAAGGGCTGTTGGATATATTTAAGTACTCTTAATACCTATGAAATAAATAAAATAAAATTCTATCCTCTAAATGCTTAGGTGAAATGCCCCAAATGACAAGTGGGAACAGCTGAGACAGCTCCATGTGCATGAGGGGGAAACATATTTAAGCTTTCATGTTAATTAGACAGCAGTCACTAAGATTTGGTACAAACCTAGATGTCTGCACATCATGGCAAATGATGAAACTTTCTCTTTCTCCAGCTGTAACAACCAGTGAACTGTTCCATACCTATGCTTCCTTTGATCTCATCAGCACTGACAAGAATGCAGTAAATGCACTGTATGTATACGTGCACTTGAGTCAAAGTCTATGTCCACACGTCTGTTTTCTGCAGTACACATATGTTTAGTAGGGTTTTTTCCACACTAAATTGTAGCTATCTTTCATTTCTTTAAACAATAGCAAGAATATAGACTTGTTTTGTACTTTAATAATTATAATCTATATTCATCTCCTCTCTAGCATTTAAAAAATAAATCAAGGGCACCTTCCTCCTCTATTATTAGTAAAGTTTCATGTTTATCAATAAAAAACATGTTATCGTAATTCTTGTCTGTAGGAAATTACCATAAAATTATGAACAGGATAGCATTTCTGACCATTTAAACCAATTACGTGTTTTAAATCAGTCCAGGAATTTCTAAAACCACATAAAATTGCACAATATAAAGTCATAGGTGTTTCATTTCTGAAAGATCAGGTAGCATCTGTGACATGTGACTAATGCAGATTGTGCTGTTCCGGGGAACAACCCCCTCCCCCCATAATCTCAAGACAACATAATTATTTCTTCACTGAAACTTACATTTAGTGGAGACTCTTTGTGAGCCTGTCCATAATTGATTCCAGATTCTCATGTGTGAAATTGATAACAAAAATTCTGAAGGAGATAGAAATATTTTAGTTGCTCGTGATTTTTTAAAAATTAAATCATTTAGTTTGTGAACTCTGGATTAACTGTAACTGACTACTCAACAGCTTTTGTTATTTTCAAGTGGTCTAGGGAGAATGATATACTACTTACTAACCTGCCCTAAAATGCTAGCATCCTTGTACAGTGCAGAGAACTGATGTGCTGACCCTTCCAGTTGTTTTATCTGTAGCCTAAGAACACATTGTAAAGTCAGTCTATACTCCCTCATTTTTTTCAGAGACAATTATATATGAAAAGTATAGAAAACCATTTCAGGTTTATGAATGAAATGATTATGTACAATCAATAGAAAAATTTAGAGATACCTAATTTGGGGAGGGACGATTCAGAAAGAATTAACTTTGAAAGGCACTACTTCTATTTTCAGAACTGAGAAGGGAGTTGCATGTGTGACTTTAATACAACAAATTAACTCAGTGAGTGAATAAATGATAGAATATTTACTTAGAAACATTCAAAGTAGATTTCTGTGGGAATACAATTAGTTTTGGTATATAAAATAATAGACAATAAAACAAAGACAGAAATGTTACCACATGTATTTGTAAACTGAATACATATTTAAAAATAGCTTTTCAACTTAGCCACTAAAAGATGATGCTATGTAAAAGATACTGAGTCAAACAGCCATAATTTCTGAAATAAAGGGGAGGAGAACTATATAGAAAAGAACATAAACAGGAAATACAAATGAATTAAAAAGAAAAAAGAGCATAAGGTCATTATTTGGGAATTTTTTGAAAGATAAAGTTTTTGTAATAAGAGATCCTAGATGCCCTAAAGAGATAGATGAACTGACAGCTTTAAAATCAAAATTATCCTTGAGGCCGTGTGGTGGTAGTGCACACCTGTAATCCCAGCACTTGTGAGGCAGAGGCAGGTGGATTTCTGAGTTTGGCCAGCCTGATCTAAACAGTGAGTTCCAGGACAGCCAGAACTATACAGAGAAACCCTGTCTCGAAAAAAACCAAACAAACAAAAAACCAAAACAAACAAAATTATTCTTGAAAAATAATGTCTTCAGGGTTATAATGCAAATAACTATGTTCAAGCCATTATCTAGAGTTTAGTAAGGTAACTGGACATTCATGTAGCATCTAAACATAATCACACATTACTGTCAAGTTATAGAAAGTAGCACTGTTCGTCGCAGTGCAGAATTGCCTGGTCATCTTTTTAATGCAGTGTTAAACTTGTTTTCAGTAAAGCAGGTCTAGATACACATAATGAGCTTGCTGGAGTACTTTCCTATGAAGTCCCTCAACTCCAAGTGGATCAAGGACCTCCACATAAAATGAATACTGAAACTAATAATACACACTGAAACTAATAGAAAAGAAACTGGGGAAGACCCTGGATGACATGGGCACAGGGGGGAAGTTCCTGAACAGAACACCAATAGCTTATGCTCTAAGATCAAGAATTGACAGATCGGACCTCATAAAATTACAAAGTTTCTGTAAGGCAAAGGACACTGTCAGAAGGACAAAACGGCAACCAAAAAATTGGGAAAAGATCTTCACCAACCCCACATCTGACAGAGGGCTAATATCCAAAATATACAAAGAACTCAAGAAGTTAGACCCCAAAGAACCAAATAACCCTATTAAAGATGGGGTACAGAGCTAAACAAAGAATTTTTACCTGAAGAAATTTGGATGGCTGAGAAGCACCTTAAGAGATGTTCAACATCATTAGTCATCAGGGAAATGCAAATCAAAACAACCCCGAGATTCCACCTCACACCAGTCAGAATGGCTAAGATTAAAAACTCAAGAGACAACAGGTGCTGGGAGGATGTGGAGAAACAGGAACACTCCTCCACTGTTGGTGGGATTGCAAGATGGTACAACCGCTCTGAAAATCAGTCTGGCAGTTCATCAGAAAATTGGGCATGACACTTCCAAAGGACCCTGTCATACCACTCCTGGGCATATACCCAGAGGATTCCCCTCCATGTAATAAAGACACATGCTCCACTATGTTCATAGAAGCCTTATTTATAATAGCCAGAAGTTGGAAGGAGCCCAGATGTCCCACAAAGGAGGAATGGATACAGAAAATGTGGTATATTTACACAATTGGAATACTACTCGGCAATTAAAAATAATGAATTCATGCAATTTGTAGGCAAATGGTTAGATCTGGAAAATATCATCCTAAGTGAGTTAACTCAATCACAAAAGTATTCACATGAAATGCAATCACTGATAAGTGGATATTAATGAGCCCAGAAGCCCTAAATGCTCAAGGCACAATTAGCAAGTCAAATGATTCCCAAGAAGAAGGAAGGAGAGGACCCTAGTCCTGAAAAGACTAGATCCAGTTTTGTAGGAGAGTACTAGAACAGAGAAATGGTGAGGGGGGAGTGATTGGGGAATGGGCAGGGGGAAGAGGAATTATGGGACATATGTTGAGGGGGAAACTGGGAAAGGGGAAAGCCTTTGGAATGTAAACAAAGAATATAGAAAATAAATTTTTTAAAAAAGAAGAAAATTCTATCCCTCCCGAGTGCAGGTCTATGTTTACAGTTGAACAAAATGAAGTACATAAAGAAACATATATTATCATATTTGAATGAAACAGCATATCAAAGCAAGTGGTCATTTCCCAGGAAAAAACAGCCTATAAAATGAAACAGCAACTGTAAAAACGTTATCAAAATGCTATGTCAGACACATCTGTAATTCAGGTGTTTGGAAATGTGAAGCAGAAGAATTGCCTTGACTGAGCAGCCTAGGCTAAATGCCTAGTACCAGAGAAGCTAGGGCTGTACACCAACGCTAGGTTGAACAAATACACAAAGAGAGTCTAGACATATTTTGTAGTATACTTTATTAGCAATCTGCCTGAGTATAATTGCAACAGACTCTGGATTTTTCCCCTTTCTTCTTGTTTCTTCTCCATTCTAGGCTGTGTTAGAGTAGATTCTGGGGACAGATATAATGTATATGTATATATGTGTGTGTATATATATATATATATATATATATATATAACAACTGCCTGACTTTGCTGAACTTCTTGATCATGTATACAAGTTTATCTTCCTGTTCAACATAGTGAGTTTGTCCTAAGGAATATTTAAATCCTAGTTATTAATATTATACCCACATATTTAATAGCAACCACTCATAAAAGTAGAGCTCCTGCCACCAATAAAACCCAATTGACACCTTTTGATGGAGACTGTTTTGAGAGGAGCTATAAAGAAGATGGCGGTACCTCACAGCTGTGGCCAGGCATGTGCGCCCAAGCACAGCCCTGCTATTGCCACTAAAGCAATTTTCTCCAGCTGTTTTCATTTATCCTTCTGATACCTTTCAAATACCTTGCTCACAAAACATCCTGGGCAAAACACTGTGATTTCCAGTTTGGTTTTATTAGAACACTGTAAAAGTGTGTAGTATTTTGCTAGGACATGCTTCTTAAAAGATCATATTTGTAGGGAAATTACTTAATCATTTCCTGTCTAAAAGTTTATTTCCAACAATTTTAATCTTGTGTGGTCACAACCATTCACTGTGTGTCAGACATTTAGATCAAAGAGAAATCCTTCTTATCCATGCCTCTGCTCACAAGTAAAAATGTAAGATTATCCAGGGACTACTTTGAACTTTTAAGCCTAACCAAAGTGAAACATATGATAGAATTATTACAACTATTTTTTATTTGTTAAATAAAATCTCTCCTCAAATTAATTTCCTTCCTGAAATATCTAGGAGTTATGATGGCGTTTCCAGTGCTCCTCAACACAATGCTTCTATGATAGTACAGAATTAAAAATGAGCATGCTCATATACCTGTAAATGTACACACATACATACTCATGGATCCACATTTGCTTGTGCATACATGATCATGCACATAGGCAAATATGCATGTACACTGATAGGAGTAGCAATGTGACTATTAGATTATGTTCTAAAGGCACTTCAAAAAATAAAAATAAAACAGATATCCAAGATGCACAGTTGATTGCTGAATGAGAACGCCTCAGCCTTTACTCTCCTTTTGCCTGTGGATGTGTTCTGCAGCTGTAGCTGCTCCGATGCAGTTGAATCTGGAGAAAATTATTAAAGAACCCCAAGAAGAAGAGAAGGTGAATGGAGACAGATTGTTTCTGTTTTGAATTAATAGGAAAACTACCAGAGGACGATTTCTTCCACCTGTTTCTATAGCCAAGTCATTTATTCCAATATGGAAATCATTTGAACTGATGTGCATGCACAGCACAAGGAAAGAGAAAATATACTCTGACCATGTAACTTCGACAAGCCATCCTAGTTCACTCACTGAAACTCTCTGAGCAGGGACACACGCGGAGCATCACGGGTGCCCTCTGCTCCGGTTTCTGGCTTTGTTTGCCTTCTGTGTCATGCTCTGTTTTCTTTTCTCTCTTAATGCATTATCATGTTGTTTTGTTCTTTCAATTTGTTCACTGGGTGGAAGGGTTAATGCCTCTTTTGTGTTTCTAGATATAATATTCCTACTAAACTTTGATAAGTAAAGAGAGGTTCCTATTGCTGAAATACCAATGGTATACTAGTCTGAGTGTCTCATTAGTCTCAATATTCATCTCTGCTACCTACAGGTGCCCCAAATGCCCTGCTGGTAGTGACATCTTAAAGAGAATTTCACTAAAAATGTATCACTATCCCATACTCCATGTCCCCTGGATGTCTACTCATTCTAAAGTATAGCCTTAATGTAAAGACATGTATGTATTTAGAATTCCCAAGAAGTGCACTCTAAGCTTGGACTATTTGTTTTCTAATATAAAAAAATGAAAACCTTTTTTTTTTCAAGCTTGGTTTTAACACTGAAAAAAAAATTAACTAGGTTAGAATTTCAAAATATATCATGTCTGTTTTAAACATGCATGCCCTTCACAGTATTACATAGTTTAAAAAAATGAGAAGACAGGAGGAAATGATTGTAATTAATTCCAATAACCGAATTCAAATTACTTTATTACTACAAATTATTTATTTTATTCATGATAATCAGAACCTAGTGTCCTCCAAGAGAAGAAAAGTTAAACATCATCTCAGATTGGCATTTAAAATGTGTATATATGATTCCTCTAGGTCTTTACAAAGTTGCCACATAAAAGCACACCAGCATGAATGTTGTTTTGTCAAAATGTGAGGGAAAAAATAAGAAAGTCACATCGTTGGTCCAAAACAGGATGGTAAGTTCTATCAAAGTTCTAAATTCCAATTTCCCAGCAACATTTTAACATTATCCGAAAGTCTGTGGCCTCTGGCCATCTACTTTGTGTAACAGGCGGTGTGCTACCTAGTCTCCAATAATCGCTCCTGGTCCCTGGTACTAGGAATCCAAGTTGCATATAGGCCTCATCAGCACAGAAGAAACCCCAATCCTATGGAAAAGAAAGCTTGCCATACATCGTGTTTAATGCATTTAAGGTGACCTGATTAAACTTAAAATTCCTATTCTCACAAGAGAAATAGTAAAACTCTTATAATGATGATTATTATGCTTTAAGGACACTCAAAAGAGGTAAGTGTGGTGGCCACATCCTTGAACATGTCATATAAGGAATCATGGGAGATAAGCCAGATTCAACAGCTCATTATGGGAAGAAGCAAGTGAAAGTTCATGACCCTCTTCAACTATCTTTGTCCTCTCCAGACACAGGATTTACTGGAAATAAAATACTTACGATAAATTGGCTTTCTTCAATGCAACCCGAGGAAGTTAGCTTGCAAGATTTGGCCAAATATAAGTGATTGCTATTTAATGCGGCTAAACGGTGGGAGATTTTGTTATGCCGAACACAATTTGTTTATTAGACATGCATGGATTCTCTACATACAAAAAGATATAAAAGTGAGGTAGTAAGCAGAAACTGGATATTGTAGTAATGTGGGAAGCATCTGGGGTCTTTGGTTGAAGGCATCTTGTAGTGTGTAAAGATACGCAAAGGTGAGGAAAATATACCAATTGCTTTTAAGGAAAGAATTACAGGTAAATGTCCTCCTGCCTCATTGGTTTGTATGCACGTTAACTCCAAGTGAAGTCCTTCTAGTTTCCTTTATTAGTTGGTTATTCATTCTCGCGACAAGATTCCATATGAGAATCACTAAGTTGTTACATAACCATGATTTGGAAGAGACTTTGAAGGTGCTTTCATCCAACCTTCTACTGAGCACACCGTTGTTAGTAAGTTTTACAAGATTCCTACCATTTGTGCATATCCTGCAAGCCTGGTCCGCCTCATCTACACATCCTCTATGAATTATTTATGAGTTAGGCTGATTTTTTTTTTGATTCATAGTAATTAACAGGTTTCTAAATGATTAAACCTTGGAAAGACTGCAGCTCTCTAAGATTGTTAGGGTTTTTTTGTTTGTTTTTGTTTTTGCTTTTTGTTTGTTTCTTCCTTTAAGTTTTCAAGACAGGGTTTCTTTGTGTTTCCCTGTCTGTCATGGAACTCACTCTGTAGATCTGGCCTTGAAATCACAGAGATCCACCTGCCTCTGCCTCCTGAGGGCTGGGATTAAAGGTATGTGCCACCACTGCCTAGTTAAGATTGTTTTAACATTTTAAGAAAAAGGAAATGTAAAAGACATGATAAAATTCACATTGTACTTTATAATGCCCGAAATTAAAAATATGTATTAAAAGATCCTTTACAGCTATCAAAGTTACATAGCAAATTTTATCATCCAGAGCACAAACTATAGTATGAGTAGAATTATGTGAAAAATTATAACTCACCTCTCACCTTTCTTTGGTCCTCTTTTATTTACTCTGGTTTCTATATTGTTGTCTTTATTCATTCAATTCTTTGTTCATCCTTACCCTCATGTATGAGGTAATCCAATCTAACTGCTAAAATTGACACTTATCAACATTGAATTATGAGAAAAAGAGAGAGCAGGTATAGCTATTCATGCTGAAAGAAAGCAGTTCAGTCCAGCTGATGTCACATGAGCTCTCTAGTTCCGTATTTTCTATCCCAAATCAAACTGCACATAACTCTGCAGTGCATGCATAATTTAACCCGCCAGTTCTTCCCTGAGTCACAGGAGAATTTCCTTAGGAATAGAAGATGAGACTCGAGGCAAACAATCATTACATTTCCCATGCTCCTTTTTATTTCATTACAGAATTTAAACCAACAAATAAAAAAATGTCTAAGTTTTGCTCTTTATTCCCAAAGAACCTTCTTCTGTGGCAGTGATATCATATTGCTTTTGGGATAATTACATCTGAGTGTTTCATGGTACCTACATTATCTAAGGAAAAGACTTTAAATGGAGTACGTATTATTTCACAAAATCAGGTCACATTATCACAAGGTGATAATTCTGAAATTTATTAGGTTTACACATTAGCTTACACTTAGGAAAACTCCCACTTGGAGTTTAAATTAATCATAGGAAATTAAATTATATTAATTAGGGTTAACATGCTAATGTGGTTATACCCATAAGAAAAGATACACTTCTGAGAAAAACACTTATGTGTTTGAGGGACCAACATAAAAATATTACCACATGCACATATACTAAAGTTTAAACCACTTATGTAGCCTCTAATTTATTATGAATCATTAAAAGTCCAGAAACATTGGTATCCAGAACTATTGTGAGATTTTGAAAATGCTCATGAAGAGGCTAAAGACATACAATGACCAGATATTTATGCCACGTGGAAATTTGTGGCAGGAAAACAGACAGAGCTCATATAAAAATGTCTATTTTAATCTAGTAAGATTTTGTACAACTAAAATGAAACTTCTTTTAATAGCATTTGTACTACTATTTCTACCAAACTAGATCTCAGGACAGCCTAGAGGTTCTCCTTCTCAAGTTTTCTGTTCTTCACATTTTAGTGGGCAGTCTGTTCTATTTAGACAATCTTTCCTTCATTCTTTATGGTATTTAATAACAAATTGGATTATTAGATTCCCACTCATCTGAGTGTTGTACGCACTCTTTCCAGCTGATCAATAGCGAGAGGAGCAGGTTGCATGGAAAACATAGCTCAGATCAGTCTGCCGTCGCCTTTCCATAAGTCATAGAAGTAGAGTTAATGCGCCACTGCAGAGATTGAAGCGCTTTCTCTCCTGATGAACTAGCTACTGGCTACCCTAGAGTTTACAAAAATCATGCTCTGATTATCATCACTGTTCCAAAGTACAGAAATTAAACAGTCATTTTATAAACTAATAATACTTCAAACTTTCTTTTCTTTACATTTTCGAGACACATGTCACTTTTTCTTGGTTCATTAGAAGTATCATCCTAAGTGAGTTAACCCAATCACAAAAGAATACACATGAAATGCAATCACTGATAAGTGGATATTAATGATCCCAGAAGCCCTAAATACTCAAGGCACAATTAGCAAGTCAAATGATTCCCAAGAAGAAGAAAGGAGAGTACCCTGGGCCTGAAAAGATTGGATCCAGTTTTGTAGATCCAGAACAGAGAAATCATGGGGGTGTGTGTGGATGATTGGGGAATAGTTGGGGGGGAGAGGAATTATGGGATGTATGGTGGTGGGGGAACTGGGAAAGGGGAAAGCCTTTGGAATGTAAACAAAGAATATAGAAAATAAAAATTAAAAAAAAAGAAGTGTCACAACCGAAGAGTACATATTGGAAGATTTATACACAACAAGTCTTTTTTCTCATCGTTCTGGAGGTTGGGTTAGGTACCATAATGTCAAAAGCTTTGCTATCTCTTAAGTTGCAATTTACTGCCTTTTACACAGTTCCTTTTGAAAATATCCCCACATTGGAAGAGGCACGCTCAACCCTTCAACAGCACTCGTCCCAATGGCGTGAAGTCTGTCTTTATACCATAATGATCTCCTAGAGACCACTACTGTCCCATTACAGCCGCTCACAGAGTTGAACTTCTCATGTGTGGATTTTGGCATGATATAATGTCAGAGAGCTTTCCACGCTACTCGGGGGACGGGAACATATGGCGTGGTTCTTGGTTCCCATTGTAACTATAAAGGGAAGCTTAACACAATGTCCAGAACCCTTGATGTCCTGCAGATGAAGGAGGAAGATGACCTCAAATTCCTTGCTGCAGGAACCCACTTAGGTGGGACCAACCTCGACTTTCAGATGGAGTAGTACATCTACAAAAGGAAAACTGACGGTATCTACATCATGAATCTGAAGAGGACCCGGGAGAGGCTGGTGCTGGCAGCTCGCGCTATTGTTGTCACATCTCCTCCAGGAACACTGGCCAGCGAGCTGTGCTGAAGTTTGCTGCTGCCACAGGAGCCACTCCAATTTCTGGCCGCTTCACACCCTGGACCTTCACTAACCCCATCCAAGCAGCTTTCAGGGAGCCACGGCTTCTAGTGGTGACTGATCCCAGGGCTGACCACCAGCCACTCACAGAGGCCTCTGATGTCAACCTGCCCACCACCATTGCTCTGTGTGACACAGATTCTCCCCTGTGCCATCCCACGCAAGAACAAGGGGGCTCACTTGGTGGGGCTGATGTGGTGGATGCTGGCCCGTGAAGTCCTGCGCATGCGAGGTACTATCTCCCATGAGCACCCATGGGAGGTTATGCCTCATCTTTCCTTCTACAGAGACCCAGCAAGCTGCTGCTGAGAAGGCGGTTGTCACTAAGGAGGAATTACAGGGTGAATGAACCGCACCAGCTCCTGAGTTCATTGCTGCCCAGCCTGAGGTGGCTGACTGGTCTGAGGGTATGTAGGCACCCTCTCTGCCTACCTAGCAGTTCCCCAAGGAAGACTGGAGTGAGCAGTCGCCACTGAGGACTGGTCAGCAGCTCCCATAGCACAGGCCACCAAGTGGTCCTGGGCTGCTCTGCAGATGCCTGAGAAATAAATAAATAAATAAATAAATAAATAAATAAATAAGGTGGAAGGAAAATGAAGTTCCTAAAAGCTGAAAATAAAAATAATGTAGCAGGGCGTTGGTGGCGCACGCCTTTAATCCCAGCACTTGGGAAGCAGAGGCAGGCGGATTTCTGAGTTCGAGGTCAGCCTGGTCTTCAGAGTGAGCTCCAGGACAGCCAGGACTACACAGAGAAACCCTGTCTCGAAAAACCAAAAAATAAATGAATAAATGAATGAATGAATGAATGAATAAATAAATAAATAAATAAAATGTTACTTGAGTTCTGTTCTTTTCTATTGTTTATCTTTTTACCTATCAATCATCTATCATTTATGTATTATCTATCTATCTATCTATCTATCTATCTATCTATCTATCTATCTATCATCTGTCTGTCTGTCTGTCATTTATCGGTGGTAGCGGTGGTGCTGGTTGAAAAAATCAGTTGCCTCTCCTTCCTCTGGTGTTTAACTAAGGAGTCCTTGGTGGAGCAGGTCCGCTTTCTCTTGACCAACATAGGCTCCTTTCTTTGAAAAAATTTCGTTGGCTCTGTGAATGGCTGCCAAGTGCAGAACAGGGCAGCATTTGTTCTTGCAGACCGTGTGCATGAAGCTGCACTCTCATCCATGGTAGTCTTCACCTAAGAAGCAGATGGCTTTCATTGCCCAGAGCTGTGTTTCACGGCTACTCTGACCCCTTTGCTGTAGGCTGTGTGGGTTATAGCCCTCGCACAGTCTTGGGATGCTATAGTGGATAGGATGATCAGCCTTCAGATATTTGGCCTTGGTGTCGTCCATGGGCATATTGAACAGGAAAACAGCTCAGTTCTGTACGACCACCCATTGCAGATGCTAAGTGACAGTGGAGATTCCTTTCCCTCTGGAATCAAAAGATGGAGTCAAAAGGTGGTGGCTAGATGAGTTCTTAATTCTCAATTTGTTTGATTATATTTTCTCATGGCTATGTGACCATAAAATATTTTTTGAATAGTTTGCATTATCATTAGGAGTACAGCAAATAAATATACTTATGTGTTTACTTACCTGCCCCTATAAGACATTTGGAACAGAGAGATTTACCAGTAGGTTTCCTAATGTTCCAGCAGTATGGTGATGTATTAGATACATAAGCTACATAGTAGTTTTCAGTTAACAATGACCTCACCAGGGTGATGGTTACAGCATAACCCTAGGTGTGTCGCACCTTTGTATATGCATTCTTTCTGATGACCATGCTGTGGGGTGCCGACTTGTGATACACTTCTCAGAGTATCCATCACCCTGAGTGATTCTGCACTCAACTGCAAAATCAGGGACTGGCGGATAATACGAATAAACATGTTTTAAACATAAGATGTAAGTGAGTGTCTTTGCATGTAAAAAAAAAAGTATTTTTATGTCAGGTGAACACAGAGTCACCTGATTTTGTAAAGCTTATCTGTGACTAAATGTGAAGCCCAAACAATTTTTAATTAAGTACTATTATTTCTGAGTCTCAAACTTCCCATAATATTTCTTTAAAATAAGTTCTTTAAGAAGTAATGGACTGAGTGTGATTATTATTTCCATTCACGAAAAATAACTCTAATATCAAAGACCTTTTCCATCTTATATTTCTTTTCATCCTTTCTTCTAAATATCAACAATATGGACATATTGGTTCCAAGAAAAGCTGGCTTTCTATTTTCAGCATGCATACAAATGATACCTAGAGAATTATTATAATTGTGTTTAGAAATATTTAGAAAAGGCAGACAGTAACTGGCTGGTAGTGATTTAATGATTTATAAGATGAAAGTGAACCAAAAGAACTTAATAATATGAATGACGGAGTGGAATTCAATAATAGTTTGTCTGATCTTGCTCAGATGTTCTGTCTTATATTTCACAACATTAAACAACCCTTAGCTTCTGCCCTGTGAAATTGTGGTCGTTTGGTTACCAAAATACTTTTTTTGAATTCCTCCATGTCTCTCCTTTCAAATTATTTTATAGCATAGCTCTGAGCATCTTAATGAAAGCACTGGAGAGAAGCATCTTTATAGTAACACTGGACTCTCAAATACATTCATCCCTAACAAGGTTAGCGAGATTATTAAAGTAAATGTTTTCAGAAGTTGTTTTAAATAAAATATCTCTGTGTTATTTTTCATGTAAACTTGCCTATTTTTGGTTTCCTGGTGAGGAAGTGGAATGTGAATTTAAGGTAGTAAAGTGTGTTACTGTCAGGAACACACACATGCTTGTGCAAGTATCCTGCTTTCAGGAAACCATTAGACATAAATTACACATGTATCCTTCGTTAAACTCATTAGCATAAATTTCTCTCTCTCTCTCTCTCTCTCTCTCTCTCTCTCTCTCTCTCTCTCTCTCTTTCTCTCTCCCCGAAATGAAACCACCACTACAGAAAACAATCCAGTGGTTACTTTTCATTTTGATGATCTAGCACCAGTGCCTGGAGTTGTCACTCACACTGATAGAGCTCTTACTCTGCTGGTCAGAAGCTACATTTTTTGCTTTGACAAAAGGCCTGGTCACCTTCAACCTGTCAACTGCTTTGTACTATGAGCCATGGGTTACTCCTGGACACATGATGAAGCAGGCAGGATGCAGAGTCAGGCAAAGCTGCCGCCATCAGTGAAGCCAGCTCGGTCTTCAAAGTTGTTTCGCTTTGGCAAATCAGAATCCCAAGCAGGATTTCTGTGTTTCGGCAAAGTAATAACCTTACATTCTACTATTCATTAAGAAAATTAAGAACATGGAAGAATTGAGAGTTAAATATTAGCCTGTTTACTCTTTAAAATGCCCGTGACGAAAAGTTAAACTGTGACCTCAAATTTCTAGAGAACCCTGACAATTCAGATAAAGTAACTAGAAGTAGGGACAAATTTTAATTTTGCTTATTTTGTTTCCTTATTTGTTTCTGTAAATATGTTACCTTTGTTTTGGAATTTATGATGAGAACTAACATTTGCCCTTGAGATTCAGAAAATAATGCAGGCAGATGTGTGTACTACCACATGTATGCATCCTGGACACATATTAACCTCTTCATATAACTATATATTCAAGATTTCACTCTACTGTTCTTTGACTCTGTTCACAATCCATACTTAAAATCATAAATGATAATTGAACTGAATAAAAAATTACCTGGTAATCCTAAATATACAAATATCAGAAACATATCTTTCAGATATATTTGTCAACTTAATAAAAGGTCAATAACAATATATATTTGTAATATATGGTCCATAATTCATAAATAATTATCATAATTAAAAGGTAAAATAGGGAAAATGCTTGTATTCGTGATACATTGTATATTATATAGCCATTAAATATGTTAGGATGAAATGGATACATATGTAAATTCTGGAATAATTGTTTAAATATTTTGATAAAGATTTACTTTGGGGGATTAACTATTAAAGGTTTTGCATATTTTATATATCTTCATGTAAATAGAAGAGTAGGAAGACCTCAAAACAATATATATGTACACATTCCTCTTTAAATTATAAATTTCAACATCTTTTCTTATATCATTGTATCTACAGCTCAGATTAGTGTAGAATGAATTAGAGACTTGATAGATGAATGTGAGGATGATGGATTCATAAACAACGACTTTCTTAATCCACCACTGGGAGATTTGACCAGACAACCATGCTGCACACAAAGTGGGTGGTGCAGATTTTGTTGTTTGGTCCATGTTGTGCTTTTCCCATAAGACTTGTTACAGGGAACAGAACCTTAAATAATAAACTTGAAGAGAGGCCCAAGTCATGATCCCCTATGCATTTAAAAAATTACATCTGTTTAGCTGCTCATGTAGGAAAATTGTTGAAAATCTCAGCATATGTCAAAATCAAATTTTCAGCTTTGAGTTTGAAAACAGCCTGTAGCTCTTCTGTAGAACCATGTCCAAAAATACATAAATTTCATGGTTATTTGCAATCTTGAATTTGTTTGACATTTTCTGATCAAATAACAAAAATAATAACAATAGTAATAAAGGGAGTAGATCCCTGTCATTAACAACCTCTTCCCACTCCCAATTTCAAAACAAAGCAGTGAATAATAAAGCTAATTTTAGGAAAAGTGTGGTGTGGAGGGGAGGGTTGTAACAATAGTAACAGTAATATAAGGTAGAAAAGCACTTGCTACAACTATTACTGTGGTAACCCGGAAACTAGAATAGCTGCTCAACTTTTCATATATGGGAAAGTTTGGAGGAAGAACGTTAAAACCATGAGAGTTGCAAGTAATATTACCTCAAGAAAAATGAGAACATAGAAAAATAGTCTACAAGTAGGATATAAAAGGAATGTGACAACCAACTTCCCTAATAAGTCTACTTTTCCAGAAGCCACAAAAAAAACTATGGCTACCACTAAAATTAATATAGTTTTAAAATAAGTTCTGAGCATGTTTGATATAACTAATTGTGAAAGACAAAGATATCAGAAGTCTCTTTCTCTCTCCCTCTCACACACACATACACACACACACACACACACACACACACACAGGCTCAGATATACAAAACATCAGGAAGGACATACATTCTGATGAAACCCCAAAGAAGAAATCACACACAAAAAAATTAAGATTTACGTTACGTGTTCAAAATTGCAATACATGTTCTTAACAAAAACTTGTACAGTATCCATTAAGAAAAAATTTATTCAAAATGCATATTAAATAGTAAGACGAACATTACTGCAAATCTAGTATTGCAGAGGTAGGACCCCATTGAAAAGGAGGATACGAAGCTCACTTCTAAGCTCATAAGGCAAAAGGGGAAAATGGAGGAAATAATGGATGGAACCACCAAAGCTAAGGGGCACTTTTACTAGACTGACCTCACAGAGTCCTTGGTCAACATAAGTCAGAATGCTAGACATCTCTTGTGATATTAAGAAGGAATCCAATGAGACACTTAATCTACTATCAATAGTTGTCAGTGAAACAATTTTTTTTCAAAAGCAAGATGTTTATTTTCTGGCACATCAGGATCAACCTTCAGTCAGTCCCTTAAGACAAGTGACTAAAAGGCTATTACAAGCAGTTTTTATACTTTTTAGGAGCCGAGGTTACACCAGCAAGGTTCACACTTATTGACTAAGCATATTGACCTTTAAATCTATTGGCTAGCAAGCACGGCACGCATTTGAACTCTACCTGGGACTTTCCAGAGGGTCAGGTGACTATCAATCAGTGTATTCTGAGAATTTTTTACTCAAGAATGTTCCTGTGGGTGGAGAATGGAACTTGGCCTAGCTTTAATACCAGATGGGAGGTGTGTGGGACTGGAAAAGCCCTTGGAGTCACTCCTTACCCCCTTTATCTTTCCCAAGCTCCAATCCTGGAGCTGCACGCTCAGGGGTCTCTGGTAACTAACTCATATTCTTCAGGTCCTGTCCTCAGGGTCTCATATTGTTGGTGTAGGGCCATTATCTGTACTGCTCCTATTTTATGAATGCTATAAGCTTGTTCAATAAGCAGGATCCAAAGTCAACAACAGCAGGAGAACAATTAGGGGTTCTATCAAGGTGGATATGAAGGTGGTTAGCCTAGAGGAGGAGTTAAACCAAGACTCAACCCAGTCCTGACTCTGTTCTCTTTCTCTCTTCCACTTGGCTAGCCCGTCTCTCCCTTTGGACATTGAATCATTAATAACCCTGAGATGGTCTTTATAAAAGCAACACTCCTCAGCTAAGGTAGCACAAAGTCATCCTTACTACAGGAAAAGTAAATCTAATCTCCTATTCTGTAGCACTACTTCTGATAATGAAGTCAATGATTCTTGAAGGTGACTAATAGAAGTTTCTATTCCCTCTATATCTTAAAATCAATGGCTGCCATCAGACTGTCATGATTTTTTTCTCATAAGGCCAAATTGGAGGTCCCAGTAGCTACCCTGTCTGCACCAAACCCAACAGAGGGGAGACAGTAAGTGCCATAACAGGTTTGGGGGATGGTACATGAGGGCTGAGTAGGATGGGGGAAGGAACCAGAATAGTCATGATCAAGGTCAAGTGATCTTGAGCTTGAGTGGATTGTTTGTTTTCTGTACCATCCAACAGGAGTTCCTGGGGAGTGGGGTGTCTGAAGGTTTCCCATGAGAAGCGTGCACCCAGGCTGCAATACTGTCCTCCTTGAGGGCTGTGGGAAGGGTTAGCAGCAACAGGAAGGGTCCCTTCCACTGGGGTTCCTGCGACTGTATCTGATATCTCCAGACCTAGGTCTAGTCACCAGTCTAAAACCAGTGGGGTGGGAAGTATATGGTGTTCCTGGAGCATATAAGGCAGACAGTTTGGGCCAAATCTCATGTACTGACTGAAGGGCTTAGCTCCCCAAGAAGAGGTTCCTATCATTGAATTGGGATAACTCCAGGGAAGGCCCAGTGGACACCAAAGGAGTTGGGGGAATACAAAAAGGATCTCAAAAGGGGTCAGGTTAAAATGGTAGGAGGTATTTCTGGGATTGAAACAGGAACAGGACATCAGAAAGGAAATAACCAGCCAGATCAAGTGGCTCAAGTAGTGGCCAAGCAGGAGCATATCCCAATTATGGGCCTGTAAGAGACACCTGCTGGGAAATGTGACTGGACTGGGGGATGGCCTTGCTTAGAATATACTGAAGAAGAAAGGAATCAGATTGCTAGCCACCCTACCAACTATTACCTAGAAAAGGAAGGGCAGTGGTGCACACAAGAAGAAAAAACTACTCCCCAGAAAAAAAGGGGTTTTTTTGGTCAAGACTTACTTGACCAAATGCATAGATGAACTCATCTAGGGGGTTAAGGAGCTCATTCAAGCAGTCAAGAGATCTCAGGTATATATAATAGACCTTCAGTTTTTATCCAGAGAGACAGTAGAACAGGTATGTCAGCAAGTAAATGCTTAAATGCTTATGCAGCCAAGAGCAAACAGGGCAAAAGACCTAGAGGAGAATGACCTGGGCTATACTGGGAAGTCAATTTTGCAGAAGTTAAGCTAGGAAAATATGTTTAAAGGTCCTTCTAGTATTTATGGATACTTTCTCTGGATGGGTTGAGGCTTTCCCCACTAAGCAGAAAACAACTACCATAGCAGCCAAGAAAATATTAGAAAAAAATCTTCCTGAGGTTCAGAGTGCTCAAGGTAATAGGATCCAGTAATGGTCCTGTTTTTTGTTTCTGAGGTAAAATGGGGATTGGCAGACTATTGGGGACTATTTGGAAGCTTCATTGAGTATACTGTCCCCAGAGATCAGGGCAGGTATAGAGAATAAACAGAACCCTAAAAGAGAGAGACCTTAACTGAATTGACCTTGGAGACTGGCGCTGACTAGGTGGTGCTCTTTTCTCAAGGAAACAATTTTTGTCAGACACAAAGGAGTTAATTCCACACAGTATGCTTTATCAATGGCCATGGAAGCAAAGAAGAATTTTTCTACAAGATAAATAATAGTCATGAATAATAACAAACATATTCCTCCCAGAAAGCAAAGTATGGATTTAATCCCAAACCCCCATCTCTGTCCTAGTCTTGAATAAACAAGGGCAAAATATCTAAAGGCAACAGGTGGCATATAGTACATGTTTGTTATATTTGTAATAGAAATAGGATTCTGTCCAGAGAATAAGATGAGAAAAACAAAACAAAACAAAACAAACAACAAAAAGCATTTAAATGCTGAGATGACTTATCTATTTTAAATTCTCTTATTTTAATTTTGTTTTATAGGTAGTTACATATTCAATCAAGTTGAAAGTATATATGCAAAGGACAGTATATTTATTATGTGCCTGAAGAAAATATGATTTCATTATCTGGGAGCCTGTTACTTACACATTTTATAATGTAGAGATAATTTGTTCCAAATAAATATATGAAAATATTATTAAAATGTGTTCAAGACATCTGGCTCCAAAATTAGCCTGAGCTTGTATATAACATGGTGTGACTCAAGCATTTATATTTGTTTTCTTTAGAATAGGAAATTCATAGACTTCTCTTTATAAATCCTGTTTAAGAATAGTTTAACTTACTAATTATTACACAAAGGCTTAAAAGTGAGATTTTTCAAAGCATATACTGTTTTTCCATTTAGTGTTTTCATATAAACTAATTTGTATCTCAATAACTTTTTTTTCTAGAATTTCTATAGTTCTTTTTTGTTACACTAAGTAGATTCAAATTATATTGTTCTCTCAGTTACTTATGCCAAAAAATACCCTCACAAAGTATCAGCAGCAAAGATTTTTGCATAATTATTCTTAAGAGGAAGAGTGTTTTAATTTTTGCTTGGGGGAAATTGATTTGAATGAAGTCCAGTTGTCATCAAACTGTATTCAACTAAATTGATTCTCTCTACTTTAAATAAAATTTTATCCCTCCCTCTCTCAGTGTCTAAAACATTTACATGGACTATTTTGTAATGCAGATTGGATTCAATGCTTACTAAATTCTGTGGGAATTACAGGCCATGAAATCTGGTTTCAACCACTATTTGTGTTTTCTTTTTCATTTTTCTCTAAATGCCCCCATTCTTTGCCCAGATACATGCAACTCATAGGAAATGGTGATAGACATGAGGAAAAAAGGGATGGGGGGGGCAAACATTCTGTTCTCAAACATTAAAGTATTCTCCTCAAATGTTTTTATCTCAAGCCAAGGGGATACAAAGTTTTAACTCAGACAAAATGTCAAGTGTAAATGATGTTTTGTTCCCTAGAAAGGAACTGTTAGGAGTCAACAAAGTAGAAAGACTGTCTGCAAGTAACGTTTCCAATGAGTAGCTAGCTTATGTTGCTTTTTTTGTTATCATTATTATTTGTATGTGTATTTGTGAGGTGTATACTTGTATATGCTTCTGTATGCATGTGTGTGTGTGTGTGTGTGTGTGTGTGTGTGCGCGTGTGCGTGTGCGTGTGTGTGTGTGTGTGTGTGTGTGTGTGTGAGCAACATTGGGAGTCTTCTTCAGTAGCTCACCATCGTCTGTCTGTAAACTGGATTTCTCACTGACCATGGCAAAATGTCAGTGGCATCAGTATCAGTCCAAGCCACTCATCTGCCCCTGAGGGACTGCCTAACAATGAGGGGAAATAGGACAGTTGGGTTCAACATGGAAAAACTACGCCAAAGTGAAACCCAATTCACAAACCAGTTCTGTTCAATTTCTTATTATTTTCCCCTAAGTCACCTGTCATAGAATAAAGAAAATGCATTAAACCAATAGGTAAGAGTAAAGAAAAATAGACAGAAAATAATGTTCTATCAAACTTTTATCAGTTTTCTGGGTGTAAAAGATTCTCCACTCTTAGATATACAATATACAAACCATTCTCAAGAGTGTATAGAGAAACATAGAAAAGAATGCTCAACCTTGTGTTGATGGAGGAGTATGATTATTTGTGTAACAGGAATATGGCCATAGGAGTAAAACAACTGCTCCATACATGTGCTGGAATAACACTAATGTTTAAAGTCAAGAAAAGGTACATGTTTCATGGCATTGTACATCTAAAAGTGTGTTATTTTCTGTAAAGAACGATAAGAAACAAATCACTTTCTATTGATTCAAAGTAAATTTTAATGTGTACAATATATAGATTATATTCTAAGAGCACTATATAAAATGATATTTCAAGAAGTTTCATTTTGTATAGAAAATGGTTTCCTAATAGGTGGAGAAGTGGAATTTTTTAAAAGAATAGAAGAATACCAAAGATTATATAATGAAGCCCTCCTTAGTGATTTGCACTTCATTATTAGTAATTTTGAGAGGAAATTAAAAGGAAGAAATTCCCTGGCAGATTGGAAATTTTATTTTAATTATCTTTGCATTAGTCAAGCATTGCTACAATAATAATGTTAAAAAAAAAAGGGAGACATTCTAAGAATGGAATTCTCAGAAGGGAATTGATTTTTCTCCCATACATGTTTGCAACTAGAATATGTAACCTTGCATCAGTTTGCAGGATAGCTTGGTTTAGACTCGGGCTTCAGGTGGAGTGCATTCCAACCTACAAGTGTTTTAAGTTTCTGAGACCGGTAGTTTTCCAGGACATTTTCCCACTATTATTTACCCACAGTAAGCAAGGCAATGTGCAGTGATACTAACATTCTTAAAGCCTCTGTTTTGATATTTTCCACTAAATTCTCTTTGGCTAAGACTGATTGATTATATGTCTAAGCTTGGTACTTATGACAGCATCGAGAAGGTACATGCGTTCAGTCCAGAGTTCTCCACACAACAGAAGAACAGAGAACCGGGCAGGCATTCAGATGTTGTCTTGGCTTGGTATTGCCGCCTGTTTACATCTTTTCTTTTAGAATTTGAGCTTTGCCACCAGAAACATCCTTCTTTTACATTGACATCCCTGATCTATAAAAAGACATGATAGGAAAATATTCTAGATACTTGAATATCTTTCCAAAATTAGTGATGACTATAGGAGTTTGGAGAGATTTATTTAGAATTTGTCAGAAGAATTACCTTAAAGCTTTTATAGCTTTTCTGTGTCTTTTACCCAAGCGAATTCTATATAAAAGTCACTTGAGTTGTGCCCTTTCTTGTAGGTTTCAGACATATCAGCGTCATGTATATGATTCATGTAACTGAGTCCTTTGGTACAATTTGAAGGTTCTAAATATACCACTTTAATCAGAAGTCTAGCAAAGTCGGATTAGCCATGCTATTGAGTTAGTCATGTCCTAACTTCTTGTGTAATTGTAACACTCTGAGTCTGCTTTTTATTTTAAAGTTGTTTGAAAGGCAGTTTATATGCAGTTTTTCTTAATGGGGTTAAAAAAATCATTTGGCTTCATCCTTGCTATTATAAAAATTAACTTACAAATTTTTTGCCTGCCTAGGTGATTGATCTCAAGCTACTCAAACTGGGATATCTATTTTTGTAAAACTTTCCATATGACAACTAAGTCTGTAGGATGGGCATTAGCTTGTAACTAGGGTATATCTTCATTCTGTGTACCATGTTCTATACCTGTTAGGTTAGCAGTAACCACAGCAAAATTCAAAATCTCAATTGCTTGCACAATAGTTTTCTTATTTGTGAAAGTGTCCAGCACAGATGTTCCTAGTTGGCAGACATGTTTTCCATTTGAGAAGTTGTCAGGAAAATGAGGGCACACTTTATTTTTTCATCCTGAAGTCATGAGTAAGCAAGCACTCAGGTTGTCCTGACCTAGAATGTCAAGTTTTTGTGGACACTCCGGCTCCATAACAATTATAAATAACCAGTGCATGTCTTTTCCTGCATTTACAGCTGCTACTTAGAATGGGTAGCATACGTGCCCAGTGACCAATCTGTGTCATTGACTATTCTATTTGACCTGTGCATCTGTAATAGCTATTTTGCTTGGACCTCCTCCTCCTATTTCTTCTTCATCTAGAAAACCCAGATTCAGTTAACACTCACGCTGACCAACTACAATGTGCCTTTTCTTCTCCAGTAGCCCTTCTCATTTTGATCAGTTCCCATACTTGCTAAGCATCACATTGATCTATAGGTTGACAGAGTCAGCATATAGGAACTATCCCTATGATGTTCTGCTTTTCTTTTCTAGAACTTCTGAGTCCTTAACTTCAGGTAGAAGATGATGTGGGCATAGTGGGATGTTGGAAGCCCAGATACCTAATTGTTACTACTCAAAGTTCTGGGAAAATTATACATATAGGGATGACAGGGATTTCAAGACCTTAAAGAGAGGAAACAAAGCAACCTTTGAGCAGCTGCTTCAACCAGTAATATTAGAAAAGAGAGGGTATACACCGTCTCTGCTGCACAGGTAATTTACCACTGACTAGTTTGAAAAGTCTCATATTATTTCTCTTACAAGTCATTCCATAGAAGTATTATTATGTCTGAAGACCAAAACATAGACATGTAAAACAAAAGCAATTTTTAAAGTTTTAGTGATATTAAATGAAAATATCTCCTCTCTTGCAAATGAAATCATCTTTGACTTAGCATAAGCTCTATACTCAATTTCATAAAAGAAAATCAAAGGGAGATTGAGACAGAGAATAACAGTAACAGTTATGAGGAAACAAAGTCCAAAAATGGGACAGAACATTTGCTTACTGTGGAAATCCGACTTTTTCAGGAAGGTAGTCACCAGATACCAAAAGCAACAGGAAAATTCCTTCCCTCAAAACTTTCAGAGATAACACTCTGATACCCATACATTGGTTTTTGAAACATTTTCAACAAAGCTTTGACAGTAAACCTACTGATTCATGGAGCACAGATATGTGGCAAATTCTTACTGATGTCATAAAAGAAACTCATGGGACATTAAAATGCCCGCAAAATATATTAGAAATGTATGTTAACAACTAGGAGTGTAATAAGTTGCTAAATTCATTCTTACATTGATATACGTTACAACAAAATTAATTTAACTTATAAATGAAAGATCTCAAAATAATCAGGAGAAGAAATGAAAACAAAACTTAAAAACAAATTGCATTCTAATGGACATGGCATGACTAAACCAGAGGACCCCACTCTATGCAGTGCTGTGAGAGATTGTTTAGAAGTAGGTGAATCGGGAGACCCAGCCAACTGGCTCTGTCTAAACCTGAAGTGTTCCAAATAGAGGTGATGAAGCTGAAGGCCCTAGAGCCTCATAAGAAATTGTTCTGCATCACCAAAGTCAAAGACCAGAGAACCCAGAATTCTGATATCTAAAATCAGAAGAATGGTATCCCTAGTTGAGAAGCATCAATATAGTCTTCTGTCCTTTTCTTCCTTTTAGAAGTTTAAGCAGATTGGATGATGCCCACCAACACTGAGGGTCTGCCTTTTCTTCTTGGTGCATAGATTTACATGACAATTTCTTTTGGAAACTCCCTTATAGGTACTCCCAGTCATTATAATCAAAATCAAACCACCAAAACTTTTCTATCTTCAAAATAATGATGGGCTCAGTGCCCATTAAAGCATCTGGATTAAATATTGCTTTGCCAGCTGTGGGGAAATGTCCTAGGTTGACATCAGAAATTATCAAAGGGGCTTTCATCTGAGCTTCAGGACAGGAACAGGATGAGGCTGATACCCAGTCAAGCCATATATAACTATCAAGCCTTTTACAGCACGAAAAGAGAGAAAGGAAAGAAAACAAAAAATTGGAAGCAACTGATAACAGGTTAAGTCATCTGCCTGTGTACCAAGTTCAGATGTCACCTATTTTAGGATTGCTTACTTAAATTCCTTCAAACTAGGCAATCATCAGGAAGGAGGTGGTAGAATGTTCTCAGCTCTGGCAGTAGCAATTAGCTTTCTTTCTCTGATTATAGTATCCTTCAACTGATGTTGATAGCAGCAGAATATATTTTTGAAAAGTTAGAAAATTTCTTGCAAAATCTTAAACTTGACCCCCAATTCATCCATCCCTCAACTCTCTTCCATTGGGGGAGAATCTGTCCAACAAGTTGAGCCCTTACTGAGGAAAGGAAAAGTCTCAGCTCAGGGAGTATATATATATGTATATATGTGTGTATATATATATATATATATATATATATACACACACATATATATATATATGTGTGTGTGTGTGTGTGTGTGTGTGTGTGTGTGTATGTGTGTGTATACATTTTATAATAAATAGATAACTAGGAGGCCTTCAACAGACAATCTAAATAGCCAACAACTTGGAGCCAGAATCCTTGCTGGGGGAACATTTTTGTGAGAAGAGAACAGGTAACATTTGATGAGTTTTGGAATCGTGAAATACTCTTGGATAGTATGTCATGGATGTGATTCCGAACTTCAGCTCCCATTGTGAGATACACTGAAGCTGTGAACATATACTGTCTGGATCCCAGGTGGTTATCCTAGAGAGCATTGTGAGACACTTTCCTAACAGGAAATGCTTAACATGACTGGGAAAATCCTAAAGAGACATCCAATTCTCAAATATCTGCAGTTAAGTTTGAACTATTCTCATTATTTTGGTGACACGGCTGAATCCTAAGCCCAGTGCAGACTGGAGAAGCACTGGTTATACAAACGGTTCACATTCCATCCAGTAAAATAGGCTGTCATCAGTGGTCCAGTAATTTCACATCTCAAGGTTAGGGTAAACATGAGTAGGAAGGAATCTTTCTGAAACTGTTGATAACTACAAAATTGCCTGTTCTGTTCTCTCTTGACACCAGTAATTTCCACAGGGAGCTCATAACTTTGGCTGCCTCTCCATCAATAAATCTGGAAGAAAGTAATAACTTTAATGTTTTAACAGAGACAACCTAAAATGTTCCTCTCTGAATTACAAGGGCTCTTAAACCAATTGCTTGAGGCGAGTGTACTTCTTGCATCAACAAGTCAGTGAAGGTTGTCTGAGAGGCAGAAGAGCCGGGAGTCTTCGTGATTGATAACTGCAAACACCTGTATTAAAGGGATGGCTCCTATGAATTATGAGAAGCAGTGAGGCAGAAACACATCTGCTCACTGCAGATGCTCTGACAACATAATTGTATCCTACTTGCTGATATTTTAATCATAGTACTATGGAACACCCAGTCAAATCAAAAGGAAAGAATCCGGAAAAACGTGTGTGCCCATGTCTTTCCATCTATAATGGCATTCATGTGTGCATTTAAATTTTTTTTCAGTGAAGTTCAGTGATATAGAGAATGTATAATAGGTAATTTTTAATTTCACCTCTATCTTATTTTAAAACTTGTTGCCTTGTTACCATTTTTTCGTTTATTTTTGAGATTGTAACTTAATTATAACATTCCTTCCTTCCCCTTCCCTTTCTTCCCTCCAACCCGTCCTGCCAACTTCTTTCCACTCTCCTTTAAATTCACAGCCTCTTTTTTACTAATCATTCTTGCATGCACATACATATTTTATATACGTGTATTTTTAAATATAACCTGTGGAGTTCATATAATCTTATTACTTGAATATATTTCAGAGCTGACCATTGACACTGAAGTACCAATTATGCTCTTCCGTGGAAAGGAACATCTTCACTACTTTCAACTTCACTGGGTTGCCAGTAGTTCTTTATATAAGGGTGAAGCTTGTGAAGTTTTCCCTTATGCAGTTTTGCATGTTCTTTGGCATCATGCTTGTTGAGCTCACTTTGGATGATCATGTTAATCAACAGCTCTCTAATTGGACGTTAGATTTGCTTAACAAGAGAATTACTATATCTGGTACAAGAAACATAGTCAAATACCCAGAGCTAGTGAAGATTTGTATCTCAGTGGAGAATATACAAATCCACAACCACTCATCTATTAAACCAGCATACCTCCAAACAATGATCTATAAACATATTTGCTATACCCGCAGATAAGTGTTGTCTTCACCGCTCATCAAGGAATCTTCTCTTTGCAGTGGCCTGAGACCAGTATAGAAATGTAATCACTGATAAGTGGATATTAATGAGCCCAGAAGCCCTAAATACTTAAGACACAAATAGCAAGTCAAATGATTCCCAAGAAGAAAGGAGAAGACCCTGGGCCTGTAAAGAATGGATCCAGTTTAGTAAAGAAACCGAGGGGAGAGGGGGAATGATTGGTGAATAGTTGGGGGGGGGAGAGGAACTATGGGAACTATGGTGGGTGGGAACTGGGAAAGGGGAAAGCCTTTGGAATGTAAACATAGAATATAGAAAATAAAAATAAAAAAAAAAGAAAAGAAAACCACAGGCAATCAAAATGCAGAGTTATGGGGTGCACTGCCAATGGATTAATCTACAAAACAGTCCTGCAACTTTGGTTCAGGAAACATCTTAAAAGAGACATGCTCCACTATGTTCAAAGCAGCCTTATAATAGCCAGAAGCTGGAAAGAACCCTGATGTCCCTCAATGGAGGAATGGATACAGAAAATGTGGTATATTTACGCAATGGTATACTACTCAGCAATTAAAAACAATGAATTCATGAAATTCTTAGGCAAATGGTTGAACTGAAAAATATCATCCTAAGTGAGGTAACTCATTCACAAAAGGACACACATGCAATGCAGTCACTGATAAGTGGATGTTAACCCAGAAGCTCTGAGTACTCAAAACACAACTCACATATCAAATCATTCCCAAGAGGAAGGAAGGAGAGGGCCCTAGTCCTGGAAAGGCTTGATGCAGCATTGTAGGGGATTGCTAGGACAGAGAAGTGGGCGGGACTTGATTGCGGAAAGGGCAGAGGGAAGAGGTCTTATGGAACTTATGGGAAGTGGGAAACCAGGAAAGGGAAAATCATATGGAATGTAAACAAAGAATATAGAAAATAAATTAAAAAAAGAAGAGATGGCAGAAATATTTTAAGAGTCAGAAGATCAGGGACTTTTATGTGAGATTGTGACTCCTACTAATATCAGAAGTTATACCTGTAACATGTCACAGACATGACTTTGTTTCTATTTGTAAATATGATGAAAATTAATTTCTATCAGCAATATAGAAAATAAAATTTAAAAACCCTCTATATGAGATAATGTATTTGAGAGCAATATATCTCCTTAACAAATTGTAAGTAATAAATTTTTCCAGGAAATATTAATTTCCAAATCTATATAGTGTGATGAATATTATTGTTCAGCATCAATAGATTTTATGTGATTATAACAATTTATATTAAAATTATTTATTAATTTATTTCATATTCATATATAATTATATATAAAAAGTAATATTCCTGAAAATGTAAAAAAGTCGATATTTTAATTAAAAATTTGCAATTGGACAAATCTGTAAATTTTTAATAAAAATGCATAATTAGGCACTGTAGCCACATATCAAATACACAAAGATTCTATATGCACATAAAATCTGAGCCCTTATCATGGTGTCAGTGTGTAATAACAAACATTATGTAGGAGTCTGTAATAGGACTCTACCTCAGGGTTGGGGGAAAAAGTGGGAAATTTATCTATGTATATACAAATTAATAAGATAAAACTTTGTAATCATATGTCTAGTCATTTATTAATAAAAAGTAAGTCATGCCTGTTATTGGAAAATAAGGGCAACTTATAAGTTTTAAATACCTTTTAAAGTTTATGGCCAAAAAATACTATTCCCTCACAAATGTCAATATATCACACAAATAAACACATCTGATAATTGTTGGTAACATACAAAGGGCCCTTTTTATCTGCCTTTTCATACTGGTGCCTTGATGTCTTCTATACCCCTGATAGGGTTTCAGAGATTGCTCCATATTTCTCCAATTATATTATCCTGAGCTTAGTACATTTAGTATACTTCAAATGCTCTACATTTCCTCTAAGCAAAACACAATTCAGCTTTGTAGTGATCAAAGTAGGAAATAATAAAATTTTATCATACATGTATATTTGGTACTGTATAGATATGATAGATAATTGTATCTAAATTCAGTAATTTCCATTCTGTGTATTTCACAAATATGCAAAGTTCCCACTTAAAAATATACTTCTGCCTAATGTATTTCATCTAATCTTGATCATTTATTCATTCATAAATTTATTAATCATTTATTATGTTTTATGAACATAGGATATATATGAAAACTGGAAAGTTCTAATTAAAAAGATATTAAATGAGATGGTATCTAGTTTACACTTTTTAGTCAATTACCTTATATAAGAATTGGAATAAATGTAGCACAAGTCATCTTTAAATGTTTTAATATTCATATTAAACTTAAAATCTCAGTATTTTCAAAGAATCTCTATGATGTAGTTCCATAATCTGTACCTATCTATCAATGATGGAATGCACTTTAACCTAATGTTATACCACACCCAGACCTACATCCAACTCTGCAGCTGCAAATTACATGAGTTATTGAAAACAGGGCCCTGAGGACTGAAGTACGTAAATAGCCTGTTTATCCTAAAACTAAGAAAAGCACTCTTTTATACACTCAAGGTATTTTTACAAGTAGCCTTTGAAATATTTAGACAGGTGGCTAGGTATAAATTTGGTCTGTTGAACAGATGTGTATCTATGCCTAACGGATCATAAAATCCAAAAGGTTAATAAAGGTATAAGAGGTGTGATCATGAGTAAGACTTGGTATGAGTCCTTAGTATAATTTAGCTATAAAGTGAGGTATTATAGCAAGAGACATGTGAACAATACCATTTCCTTTCCTCTAAAATGATGTCTAAGAGGTCTCATTTCCCCTGGAGAAAATAAGAGAGAAACCT
Source organism: Apodemus agrarius (assembly GCA_964023405.1). Classification (NCBI taxonomy): domain Eukaryota; kingdom Metazoa; phylum Chordata; class Mammalia; order Rodentia; family Muridae; genus Apodemus; species Apodemus agrarius. Next base: position 18,029,381 of record OZ030006.1, read on the forward strand.
GGACCAGATACTTTTCAGGTAGCATGGAGTTGAAATGAAAACAAAAGGTGTCACAATAAAATTTAGAAGACAGTTTGCAAAATATAATAATAAAAAATAAAAATATTATATAGGAACAAAGAGAATTGGTTAAATTCACTTAAATCTTCATTCTAAAAATGTGATTCTTTTTTAAAAAATCAATATAATAAAGAATAGTATAGTTTGTTAAGAAAAATTTAATTTTGTGTATTTGTATGTGTTCATATGTGTGAATATTGCATATGGAAGGCAGAATTCAATATTTCTTTATCAATTTTCCACTGTACTTTTAGGACTATGAATACAGAACTCTGTAATTCACATAAATTAGATGACAGTCCAGCCCCAAGGATTTCTTCCTCTCAACAGTCCAGTTTTAATGAAAGTGTTAGATTTTCAACCTCAGATTCTCATCTTGTGTAGAGATCAATTTACCAACAGAGCCATTTCTTTGAACCATTATTTATTTAAAAATATTCATGAGAAGAATGCCAATATGTAAATGTTATAGTGATTGTACTAACATTATTGGCATGTAAAATTAAAATATTTTGAATATGAGTTTGTTTAAAATCATGCTTGCAAGTCACTAAAATAAACAAGAATGCAATTAGACAAGTTTATACTAAAAAAACAAACTTTTAAGTCACAGCAATTTTTTGGAAACCCTCATATATAAATAAATACTATTGTTGAAACAAATATTGTGTGAAAACAAGAAAGCAGAAGCTCAAGATGTTTTAGTTTACTGCATGAATTAACACAGAATAAGAGGAACTGTATAGGTTTCTACAGGAGGAAAAAGAAGTGTGTGTGTGTGTGTGTGTGTGTGTGTGTGTGTGTTTGAGTTGTCTGCATTGTCTACATGTATGTGTTATAATATTATAGAATGTATGTATATCTAAAATTATAAAGGGGATCTCTTAGACTAGTTTACACAGAGGCTGATAGTCCCATGGTGGTACAGGATAGAATCTGGGGACAGAAACTTCTCAGCCAGTCTATAAACAAGAAAATAAGAGAGAGAGGTAACGTAGTCTCAGACTAAGGCTAAAGGTTCAGATGCAGAGTCAGTGGTGTGAACCATGTTGAAGCATCTGAGTTCAATATCAGCAGCACAGAAGTGCACCACCTCAAGCACAGAGTGGGACTCTGGGCCTCAAAGAAGATTCCTGTTCCTGATGCTTTTACACAGACCTCAGCACAATGTAGGTGGGTACCCCAAACAACTGGGGTAGACCTTTCTCCCATTTTACTGACCCCCATCGCAAACATTTCAGGAAATATTCTTACAGACATAACCAATTTTCTTTGTATTTTTCAATCCAGTCAAATTGACAACCATGGTCAGGTATCACAAGATAGATGTACCTGAAAATTTAAAGGGTATAGACACCAACATTTGAAAATTATTCTGTACGGAATCATTTCAGTAAAAATCTATGTGGAATAACTGGACCAAACTTACTAACGCCCAACAGAAGTGTATGAGACTTTCAGTGATTCATAAGCCTGAAGAATACATTGTGGTGTTTTAAGATTTATTTACAAACATGTGATAACTGTTTTTGTTGTTGTTGTTGCTCTTAATCAAGTAGTTAACAAAAATTTTAAAACCTCAACAATATGGCCGAGTGAATAAAAGATCAACGAGGACAGTATCAATACAAATGCTAACATGAAAAGTGAAGAAAAAAAAAACCTCAAAGGATTCTACCCATACAAGAAGAACCACAGACAGGAAAAGAATAGTCTTTCCCTGGCATAAGATCCTTAACCGATTACACAAAAATGGATGGGCAGTCCTGGAATCCTATTTATACAAGGAGGCTGCAGTCATAAGCTATAAACCTGTACAGGTGTGCAAATAAGTCAAACAGATCTCGTTTATAATTACATACATATATACATCAATACATACATATATTAACATGTACATTCTATATAATTCTAATACACACAGATTCTTTTTCTTTTTTTTCTGTAGAAAATTCTACACAGATCCTTTGACTAATTCATTTAGTAAAACAGAGAGAGCATCTTTTCCTTGTGTTCAGACAAAACTAAAATAATTATTTATTATTTAAGAAGACATATAAAAGTAATAAATCTATTAAGTATAATATATGTAATAAAACAGTTAATATATAAAAATAATGGATAAATAGATCATATATACACACATACATACATACATACGTACGTACGTACATACATACATACATATACATACATGGCAGATAAGGACAGAGGAAGTAAGCAGGAGTAATATGAAATGGATTACAGGAAGGAATGAAAGGAAGCAGGAAAATGATGTAAACACATTTTGATTTAAAATAAATATTTAACAAGGAAATAAAATAATTCTCATGAAAATAAAGACAATATTTTAGAAATACACATTTGTAAAAACAAAGCTTATTTGTGTATCTCCTAATTTCTTGGTTAGCTTCTCATTCAAATACACAAATCACATGTAGGATTTCTATGGTTAACTCCGTGTTCTGAGGGTGATGTTGGGCAACTCCTTACATGATATAAAGGTTTTCTAAAGGAGAAATTAAAGTCACTTTCCATGTCAGCAGGCAGAGAGCATAATGCTTTCCACATGGCTGGCAACAGGCCACAGTGCAATTCTCCTCTTTGAAGATCATTCACTGTGTCAGAACGGGAAGACACCTAGGCAACCTCACTGTGTTCCATCTTCCCCCTGGCTGGAACAAAGCAACCCTTCTTCTGCTACAGTGGTCACCACGACACGACGCTGAGCCTAGGTTGTCTTTGTGTACTTTAAAGGCTTTCTTCCCTAAAGTCTGCTTCACTCAAATTTTCCCAACATATTCTATCTCTCTGTCTCTGTCTCTGTCTCTGTCTCTGTCTCTGACTCTCTGTCTCTGTCTCTCTCTCTGTCTCTCTCTGTCTCTGTCTTTCTGTCTCTTTGTTTGTCTCTCTTTCTCATCTGCAATACTTATCAAGACACACCCTAAGAGCTTATGAGGTTAATACAGCTGTGTTTATCTGAAAATACATTATCATACATTGACGAAAGGCAAGACTTGGTGGCATATATATCTTTCACAGAAGGGTGAACCAATAGAAAACTTAGATTCTCTTACCAAGTTCCACTTTCCTCACAACTGACACACGGCATTAAATGTAAGGATTTAGTGAGGCTCTGCATTCTAAATTCACAGAACATGCCTATAAGGTACCATTGGGAAGTATTTATTTTTATCATTACTTTCATTTGTAGTTGGGCTCCACATCACATAATAATGTTTAAGTGTTTTAGACTTACGTACATGGATCAAAATTTCAGTAATAAAAAATATGTATTTGAAATTCTGCCCTTTTCCAAATATATTCTTCCTTCTAAATATAGCATATATTAAATGTATTGTTTTATTAGTTTTTCCTACAATTTGGAAATAAAAAGTTGGCAGACTAGAAATAGTGAGGAGTCTACATCTTGCTCCTACCCCCTTTGCCTTGGAAGTACACTGTACTACATAGAAACAGCCCTGGGGCAAGTGGCAGCCTGACTGGCCATGGGTGACACGATGCCTCTGAAAGGGCAAGGGAGATCTTGAGAAGGCCAGAGGCAAAATATCTTTTTTCTGAGTTCTGTGTGCAAATGTACCCAGAGGATCCAAGGAAACAACACTGGATGCTTCAAGCTTTTACAAAGTGTCCAGGAAGGTGGAAGACCATGTTTATTAAAGAGAATGTTAAAAAAGAAAAGGAGGCATGGCCACAGCTAATGAGGCTCTATATGAATGAGAAATGTAAACACAGATTTCCCTCCACAGGCTGACACCAAAAGGAAGTTCAAAGGCCTTAGTGCACTCAAGGTGCCTCCTTCTGCTTTCTTCTGTTGTGATCTTGGTCTACTGAACAAGGAGAAAACCCCAGATTTTTCTTTGGTGATGCTATGGAAAAAGTGGGAGAGACGTGGACTATTGCTGGTACAGGTGACAAGCAGCCCCACGAAGATGCTGAGCACAAGGAATGCAGTAAAAGGTTTATGCTGATACAGAACTAACAGAAACCCAGATGCAGCCCAAAGTGTCAAGGCTGGAAAAATAAAAAGCAAGAGATAGACAGAAGATGAGCAGGATGAGGAAGAAGATGAAGATGATAATTGGTGATGAATGTTGGTATTAGTGCAGTTATTTTTCTTGTCTAGAAAGTATATAATCGTTTTGTACACAACTTACATCTATGAAACAAAACCAAACTTTAAGACTGCATGAGGTTTGGCATGGTTTTGTTTTTATACTATCATGTGTCAGACGTGTGTGTGTGGGGGGGTGTAGGTGTGAGTGTGTGTGTGTGTGTGAGTGTGGGTGTGTGTGTGGGGGTAAGTGTGGGTGTGTAGGTGTGGGTGTGGGTGTGAGGGTGTGTATATCACTACAGAATGTTAGTAGCCTGGCCTGGTGTTCTTTTTAATAAACATTAACATTACTTGGTACAGCATGAGGTTGTAAATTGGGATGTAAAGGTAAGGAGCTTTTATATCTTTTAAAGGTAGGGATAATTTCACATCACATGATTTGGGTCAGCATAGAATGTGGGTGAAGGAACATGGAAGGGCAGGGTACTATGTATGTAGAACTGTCAAATCACACTACATACTTCTTAAGACCATCCCAGAGAGAGCTGCAGAGAGGCATGGTCTGATTCGGGGTATGAGACTAGGACAAAGTTGCAGGTCTATGTTTTAAGTCATTCTTTCCTCGAGGCTATTTGATTGATACTGAACACTAGAAACAGCATACTAGATAAAAGAGATCAAATCATTGCAGGAAGTGTGCCTGCTCCTGAAGGCGCACCAAGACCAACTTCAATACAGATTCTGGTGAGAATGTGCCATACTCCCAGGAAAGACAGTAGGAAATTCAGTTCGAACTTTCACCTCAACTCTCAGTTTTCAGAGCAGCTAGTATTCTGGCTTGCGAGGCTCTTGCAAACTGGCTCTTTTGTCACTTGCTGTTTAGTCTTGGGATTGTCTGAATGTCCTGACAGCAACAGCAGTTTCTACCACTGAGTCTAATTCTCAGCTCTCTCTGCCTCTAGTCCTCCTGCAGAATTAGAAACCACTTCAAGGCAAACGTGGTTGTACATACAGTACCTACTCACATTCCATCAAGGGCTTGTCTCTTACCTCTCTTCTTGAGGAGATGGCCAGAGATTATATTCTACAGTACAGGCTAATATTTTTCACTCTTTGCTGTTTTGAACTTCAGCTGTTTTGTCATAAACTCAAGCCCCCAAAATATTCCATTATATTATAAAATGATGAAAGCTACTAGGCTTCTTTTTTCTCGTATAGATTTGCTTAGATAAATATGCCACTTGTACCTAGTCTATAATTACCAGACACCAGAGGAGGTAGGACGCCTCTTGTTCATTGAGGCAAATCCTAACCCAATGCCTACAATTTTACCTTTTAGGGAGGTCTTCCCTCCACATATCTCTGATGCCTTTGAGAGAGACAAACTTTGTGTTGAACAAGAGATTTTTCTAAAGTCTTCTTTGTAAATGTGCATCCTCTAGTTCTTTAAGCAAAGTTCTGTTGTTTTCAGTAGAAAGCAAAAATATTTTTTCTAACTCTTAAGTTTCTGATTTTCCAGAAGGATTATGTTTCTTTCTGACTGTACAACGCATTGGAATACTTTGGACATAGGACTCTATTGGGACTTTCTTCTATTGTCGAAGGTTTATTTTATTTACTGCTTCTTTAAAGTTAGATAATGACTGCCATCATACTCTCATTTTACCTGGGTATGTATAGCATGAAATAATTAAGATTAGAAGAAATTGTTGTAATAATAAATTAAATCTATATTGTATATTTTTGACACCACAATTTTAATGTATATAACATTTTATTATAAACAATTAGATGGCATATTATATGCCTAGAATCTCAGAATTATCAGCTCCAGTGCTGAGAAGATAGAAACAATAATCCAGACACAAAGGCTGGCTTCCCCCATATGAGAGCCTGTCTCACAAAAGGAAAAAAATTATATCATGGAGCTAGATAATAATCAATGAGAAGAGACACTATTTACTTAGAGCTTTACATTATAAATACAGCCTCCATTGCTGGGGTTTGGCAAGGGCTCAAATGCAGTCTCCACAGTGGGAAGCCAGAAAGTAAAGAAAAATAATAAACAGACAAATTAAGTAATAGAAAGCTTCAAATAATCTTTGACTGTAGGTCATCATCGGAGGAATGCTGACTAGTTTAGGTGAACTAGAAGCAGAGCACACTATGCTTTGGTATAAACTATGTTTGATTTATATGTGACCAAGAGTCAAACACAGAACTACACTTGAGGAAGGAAGATGAGGGAAACTGCCGCATACTCTGAGCTCTGGGCTGACTTTATTAAAGCAGCAGTTGGCTTTCCTCCTGATAGCACATCTTGAGGGCCAGTTTTATTGTCAGTGTGATGTGTCTGTTAGTAGTTTTGTTTCTAATGTACAAATAGAAAGAAACCTTTTCAGTAACAACTGAACCAACTCATGACATCCTTCAAAAATTGTGCACAAAGGTCACTGAAAAGTTTAGAGAGATTCTCACTTGTTATCCTTGGAAAGTCTTTTCAGGGAATTTATTTCTAAATTTAAAAAAAAAGAATGCAGTGTTAATTCAAATAGCAATTATAGTCAAAGCAAAATCTCCATCATATATAACCTATATTAAGTAATCATAATATGTAACATTTGAGTTTATTTGGAAATATTTGATGGGAGGAAGGCCCTAACTTTATATTGTCAGTCTTCTGTTTCTGTGTTTTTCTCATTCCTGCTTGTCCTTCCATTCCAAGTCAATATTATGCTCACTCATTGTCATATTCAACATTAATGATGTATTCATCTTCCCTGTGGAGGTACATTTGAACTCATTATATTTTAGTAATACACTTGAGTCAGAAAATCTTAAAGTAATGTCAAAGTTGACCATGTGCCAAGATATATAGTAAACATAATACTCTCCTAGGTATGGTCAGTGCATTCAACTAAATTTAGATTTGTTTCAGATTTGAAATGACATAAGATAGAAGACTCAAACAGCTTTTACAGCAATAATGTACACACGAGAAATGAAAATTCTGTTTTTACAATGTACTTTTTTTATTATTTTTTTACTTACATTTCAAATGTTGTCCCCTTTCTTCATTTCCTCTCTGAAAACTCCCTATCCCATTCCCCTCCTTCTGCTCACCAGCCTACCCACTCCTGCTTCCCTGTCCAGGCATTCCCCTACACTGGGGCATCGAGCCTTCACAGAACCAAGGACCTCTCATCTCACTGGTGTCTGACAAGGCCATCTTCTGGTACATATGCGTCTGGAGTCATGGGTCCCTCCATGTGTTCGCTTTGGTTGGTTGCTTAGTTGCTGGGAGCACTGGGGTGTCTGGTTGGTTGATTTTGTTGTTCTTCCTATGAGGCTAAAAACCCCTTCATCTCCTTGGGTCCTTTCTCTAGCTCCTCCATTGGGGACCCTGCGTGAAGTCTATTGGTTGGCTGTAAGTATCCACTTCTGTATTTGTCAGTCATTGTAGAACCTCTCAGGAGACAGCTCTATCAGACTCCTGTCAGCAAGTACTTGTTGGCAATAGTGTCTGGGTTTGGTAACTGTTTATAGGATGGATCCCCAGGTGAGGCAGTCTCTTGATGGCCTTTCCTTCAGTCTCTGCTCCACATTTTGTCTCTGTAGCTCCTCCCACAGGTATTTTGATCTCCCTTCTAAGAAGGATTGAAGTATCCACACTTTGGTCTTCCTTCTTCTTGAGCTTCATATAGTCTGTGAAAATTCTTTATCAATATACCTAACAGTTGGTTGATACTAATTTGTTTTTGTTTTGTTTTCTTGTATGATTCATTAGGAAAAAGAAAATCCTTACTGGATGCTGAAGATATTGGTGTAATATCCTGTTTATTTAAAGTAATCATGGAATAGAGTACCACAAATATGGTACAACTAAGATAATAGGGAAAAATCTGTAAAACAACCACAGTCCTTGCTTGTCAATGCCCCTGATATAAACTCTGTTCTGTGCTACAGTCACTGCCTGCCTGCCAAATCTATAGAGACAGTCTTTCTGTCTCTGTCATCTGCATATGAGGGTCTGCATCATCCCCTGGTTTATAAGTGATTGAATGTGTTCTCACTGGATTTACAGTAATCAGCTTTCTCAAATGAACTTATACAAATAGAAATCTAATGCTACTAGCAAACATAAACTAAAAACATACATAAATAACAACAGAACCTAATAGCAAGTACAGAAACACATCCGTGACTTTATAGTCAGCTGAGCATAGGCAAAGGTGTCGACACACAGCAGGGTAGAGGCAGCATGTCAATAAATGATGCAGCAAAGACTGCCTCTACGTGACTCACATGAATTAAACCAGACACATCTCACATCACCTACAAAACCTACCAGGACAAAGATCACTTTATTAATTGGGATACCAAAATTACAAAACTAACACATCACACACACACACACACACACACACACACACACACACACACACACAAATGGAAAAGCAATACTAAAATAGTTTGAATAATTTATTTAGGTATGATCTCTGTTGTGCCAGGAAGAACATTCATGAGCCCCAAAAGACTACCAAGGAGCAGTTCTGATGTAATCACAGTAGGGTCACATTAGGGTCTCTTTATTACAAGCTCTGGCTTGTGCTCTCCTCCAACCCAACCGTGAAACAGCAGAACAGGAAAGTGGAGCATCCTGGAACCCTCAGCAGGACAAGGTGCTATAGGAAATGAAAGTGAGGCGGCAGGTGTCTATCCTGGTAAGTATCTAACTGAATGTCTTATCTTAAATCCACAGGTGGGTGCTCTGAAGCAAGACTAATCTTTGATTACCTGCGGCTAAGAAGGAGCTAGGGAGTAAATCTGGCCAAGAACAAGCTAAGAGGTTTTTTCCTGTATGTAGGTGCATCTTGGGTTCTGCTGCAGATCGAGTCCTTGAGTATTTTTCCTTAAGATGGAGGCCAGTCCAAAGATGGAGTAGATTTGGCCTCTCACCCCAAAGGCACAATTAAGGAGAAATCAGTCACAGACAAGTAAGAAACAACTACTAAATGTAATTGCAAACTAGTCATTTAATAGTAATTAATGTCAAAAATATGTAAGGAATTCAAGCAATCCATAAACTACAAAAAATTCTGAGCTTAAAATGGGTAATAGATGTAGACATTAAATAAAACCCTTCTATTAAGGAGGTTGGGAACATTCTAGGTGCTATTGATCTTGGGGACCAATGAAGTAGAAGGGTCATAGAAGAAGTGAAGTTGGGGGAAGTGTGGTTAGGATGTATTGTATGAGAGAAAAAAAATCCCTATATGGATGGCCAAAAAATATGTGAAAAGGGATAGATTCAAAATCACTATCTGAAAAACACAAGCCAAATGAGCTATCATCTCATTCCAGTCCCAAGAGCTTTATTTAAAAAAGACTAAAGATAAAAATAGTTGAGAGGTTGTGGAGTTAGGAAAACTTCCTCGCTGTTGATGAGGATATAAATTAGTTCAGCTATTGTGGAAAACCATGTACAGGTTCTTCAGATGGCAAAATAGAAATGCTCAACTCGGAACATAGCGAGAGTAAATTAAAGCAGCATGCTATGGAGGTATCTTCACTTCTGTGCTTACTGTAGCACTGTAGCCAACACAGAAGACATCAGTAGGCAAGACATGGAACTGATAGACCTAAAGGCCCATCAGTTGATGAATGGATTCAGGGATAGTAGTTTACATATTCTATACTGCCATCAAAACAGAAAATCTCATCACCTTGACAAAATAGAAAGTCCTAGAATATTTATGTTAAGCAAATTAAGTTAAGAGCATAGAGACAAGTAAAGTGTATACATATTCCCAAATTGCTAGGCCTCCTTTGTATGGGAATTTGAAGGAAGAGGTTGTACCCACACACAGAAGATAAAAACAGTTCAGTTAGAAAGCAAAAATGAGTTTTTTAAATGCATTGTCAAGACAACGACTGTAGTTAATTATCTGTTATATTCTTGAGAAATCTGAAGAGAGGATGTGAAATGTTCTCACCACAAAAACGAGAGCTATGTGAAGTATTACACTTATTGAATATTTGGGTTTAGTGTTCACAATGTGTAAATGATTCGAATATCATTTTACACACAATAAAACACAGAATTATGAGGTTGAATAATGCTTGAACCTTAGAAAGTTGCCTCCTCTGCCTTTGCTGTGCAGGACTAGACTGCAGGAATTTGTGCTGCTTTTCTGTCCTAATTTGTTTCTTGGATATTCTGATAAAACACTGACCAAACTAGTGTGTTTTCTAGCAGTTTCGTTAGAAACAGCACAACTGCCTTTAACTGTAGCTCTAGTAGTTATGGCACCCTTTTCTAGGTTTTGGGAGCATCTGAACACACATGGCACACACACACACACACACACACACACACACACACACACAGGCACACACACAAGTATTTTTTAAATAAAAATGTGCTGTGGGTCCTGGCTAATTATTAATATCTTATGCCCCTTTCCACATTATAAGCCATCAGATATTTAATTCTGTTTATGTTTTCGACATGAAACTAATCCCCTGAATTAATGTGTAGAAATCCCTGGATCCCACCCTGAAGTTGTTCCAGGCACACTCTGTTGAAGTGATAACCTTCAATAAAGACCACAAATGAACGTTTTTATTTTCAAGTGAGGGCATTACCTTCAAGATTAACACACAAAACACAAATTATAAAAGTAGAACTCCTTCCCCTAATGTCTGAAATCCTATCTCAACCTGGGACCCGCATGACTATAATATACAGAAATACTCTAGAGGGTACAAATGAAACCCACAAAGAGAGCAGGCCAGATTTCTGCAAGAACATATGAACTCAGCTAATGCCACTGTTGTGTAAACGTAAATTAAAGAATAAAAAGTGCCAATATCCTGAGTTGGGAGTGTGAGCCTAGCCCCAGGCACACATTCTAAATGACCCCTTAATAATGTCTTCAGACTTACCCAAAGCTGGGACTGATCCATGGAACAATCCAGCACTGGCCAGTGTTTGGGGAACTTTCCTAAGTGCTGCTGTGAGGTACTATAATGCTGTCACATCAGAGGACAGAGGTAATTTCCCAGATGAGCTCCATGGGCCTAAAAGAACTGATTAACCTCAGAATGAGATTTCCTTTCCAAGGAGACTTTGCTTCCTAGCTTTTATCACACTGCTGAGCTAGCCACACAGGTGAAGAGTGTCCCCGAATACTCCTCTCCCCTGCAGTCTTTTCTTTGAAAGATGAAGGTTCACGTTGCGTTTCAGATGACAAGAAATCCACTGTGTTTTAGCATGGCTCAGATGTGGGTTACAAAACACGTTGGTACGTCTGATGAGTGTGAAGAGTGTGAAAATTATCACAGATGTCTGGATGTAAACAAACAAGCAAAGAAAAAAAACACACAAAGCAGACTTTGTGTAAGGCCTGATTTGCAGAAGACATCCCATTGAAATGGTCAGCACATGTTATTATATCAAATTCTTACTTTATGATTTTGTCCTATAAGAAACTGCATTTAAATGGAAGGGACATACTGGGGACTTTCTAGTCTGTGGTGTGGGATCATGTTACTAAAACTGGACTGTTTCTTTCACTAAAAGAGTAGGGAAAACGCTTGAGCAAGTCGTAAAAATTAAGGACTCCCTCACACAGCTTCACGGAAACTAAGTCATCACCTCATAGCACCTTGTGTGCTGTAATTTCTGTTTAGAGGAATCCTTTTCCGGATAACGTTGAGACCACTCAAAAATTCCACCGTCATAAAAAAACAAATTGCTCGTCGAACCCACAGAGTAGAAAACCCCATTGACTTGGGGGAGTTAGAGGGAGAAATAATTATTGAAACACAATTCCAAATGCTCTGAGAACGGCATATCGTGTTTTGTCCTGTGGGTCTCTAAAGGACTTAGCTGGAAATAACGCTGCTGCTCACCCCCGTGACAGTCCCACTGCACCGTGGTAGAGTTCTCTTGCCATTAAACAGCAGACCTTTGGTGGAATTGATAAATATAGTCCTCAACATTAACTAAATAATCCTCCCAATAGTCTGGTAAAACAGATGGAGAGAATAAAACAGAGAAGTTGTTAAGGGGCTTAACTCAGTCCACAGAGACAGCACTGTGACTTACATAGCCACAGACCTCCCCCGTTTACATTTATGAAGCCTTCTTTTCATTTTTTTAACTTACAAATACCAGCCTAGGCTCCAAACCACAGGCACCCCAGGCCCCCTCTTTGGTGCAGTTGTCTTTACTTCTTTCCCTTTAATTGAGAGCAGGGCACAGTGCTGCTGTAAAAGACTTTGTAGGATTCTCAAATGTTCGATTTTAAGTGTAACGTGACTTTTTAATAGAACATTATTTCAACTGAGTAAAGATTTCCCTTTATTCTATTTTTTTAAACACACACACACACACACACACACACACACAATTAGTCTAAAATGCATTGTTACTATCAGCTTCTAAACTGATTCCACCTCTACTTGTCGCAACCAACTCCTCTTTAATCATGTGAAATATGCTCATCTCTGTGTATCATTCTGGTGGCAAATACTTTGTTAGGCAGCCAGAAGAAGACAGATCAGTGTGATATGGCTCCCATCCTTAATAAAACCAGAGTATGAAAGACAAATTATGGCTCAACAAATTACATTAGTCCCCGAAATTCCTGGGAATGTATTGTGTCCTAGAACCTGCGTTAAACCTGCCATGCCTTTTTGAAACCTTGACCTAGGAACGCCTTTGGACTTTCATTTCTCACAGCCTAATCTGAAGTTCTCTGGGTTATTGCCTTTCCACATTGAGCCAATAGGAACATCCATCCCTAGTTTCTCATGCAGAATTAACCAGACTATTAATGTATTGATTTTCATCTACACTTTCCACCTGAAGCTTGCTTGACAGTTTTAATTCTCCAAACAATTAATACTTTCCTTTATAGTTTGTTTTTATGAGTTTTCTTGGCTTTGAGTTGATACCCATGTGAAATCAACTTGGGGTCAGTGACAAATAACATTTCAGAAGTGGAGATGTTGATAGCTATTTCCATGATTATTATCAGGTCATGCTACCGTGTCAACTGTGCAGTCAGTGGCTTTTACTGCAAATACCAGATGACTCTTGGAAATATCCCTGGTTTTCAGGGAACTGTATAGTCTGCTTTTAAACCACATATTGTTTTACTTCTTTTATACCTTATTCAAATCCTATTCTTCCTTTTAATGATAAAAAATCTTAAGAGAGAAATTAAATCCTCAAAAGTATAATTTATTTAACCTACATTGAGTGATATATAATGATAATGATTGAGTGACATATATACATATATATATACTTATATATATGTGTGTGTGTGTATATATATATATATATATATGTATGTATGTATGTATGTATTATGTCTTCTTTTGAGTTGAATTTTGCATTACTTGGAGAATGACCAGGTTTGCACCACCTGTGTAAAATTACCAATCCTTTTTTATTACTTTCCATTCTTATTTCACTTTTCTTAATTTTGAGGAATGGGAATTTTCTCTTTCCTTCATATGTAAAGCAGAGTTTATTCCACAGTAGTTATCAACAACTTATCTTTCTATTGGACTACTAGTTTTTTAAGATAGGTCCCTGTTCCTCCATTCTCACAACGATCTTATTCATCCCTTTAAATATTTGTCATTAAAATTTGTCAATATTCCTTCCAAAAAATAAGACCAAGTGAGTAGACATTGCAACATATATGAGAAGATATCTTTTAAATAGAAAAATTAATTAATCAATAAAAGTATATTTAGTGGTACCATATGGCATCCATTGTAACAGTTGAGCCATGCTCATATCAAACATTAATAGTTGGAGACATTTATATTTGTGCTTGCATGGGAATGTGAAATCTAAAACAGCTTTTACAACTCTATTTTATTCTCTATAACAATTCAAATACAACATATATCATTCAAACTTTGGTAAGTGCTGCATTTTAAAAAGTAAAAATACGGTAAAATGAATTTCTTTCTACTTAATCTAACATAAGCAGTAACCCAGCTATTATAGCATATACCACATTTAAATCATTAATAGGAATCTTAAAACATTTTTTATGGAGATACTTCAATTTGTATTCATTCATTTCTCCCTATGAATCAGTTTCCTACCATGGGTGAATTGGAAATGCTAAGACTGAGATGTCTAACACGCTCCTTGTCAGAGTACCTTCCCCATATTTCCTTCCTATAGACCTTGTCTTCTTTGTCATCCCTACATCTCTTGTAACCCATGGGGCTTGTAGACCCTACCTGCATTATGGCCCTCCCCTCCTCAGTAGATCAAAGGCCTCCCCTTGTGCACATGCTTTCTCCATCTTTGCTCTGAAGGTAGTCAGACTTGTTACATATTGTTTCATCACTCTCAAGAACTCAGTTATAGAAACTGCTACTCTTTCTTCAGCCAGAGGCCTGGGGCATGCACGTCATCAGAGCTGCTAATTCATTACAGTAAAGTGAATCAAGCACCTGCACAGATGGGAGGTTCTCGATTATGCCCAAAGGTATAAACTCCAGATGATGTGACCGGCAGACATCCTGGACATAGGTGTTCCAGGTTTGAGTGAGCTCGTCAACAGTATTCATGCCTCATCTTCTCATTAACACTACAATGGTCAACATCATACCCTATGACTCATTGGCTTCATGCTCCTTCATACAAAATTTTACATATACAATAATAATGGTAATTACAGTAAGAAGCCTGGATTAGTGAAAAGCACTCCTAATGCTTTTCACAGAGATTATCACTGGAAATCTTCATAACTGTATGTTGTTACCATAAATACCAAATAGAGAGTGAGATTAAAGGGCCAGCTCAAGCATGCTTCACAGGCTTTCGGTTACTAAGCCGTTACCCATTTTTGTTTTTCAAACAGTTTAAGGGTTGAATTTATTGATTGACACAAATTCATCAGACAGAGAGGAAAACAAATACAAGGAAGGAGAGGGCCTGCTGAGAAAAAAAAACCAAAACGTTCGATGCTGGTGCTGTGCTTTGTTTAGGTGTCTGACTGATTCAAGCTCCCTACAGTCTGTCGAAATAGCATTGGCTGTGGAAAATGTCTTCATTCTTTTCTGTTCTCACTCACTCTTACTTCCTCTCACTCTTGCCCTCCTTCTTCTCATGGTTAAAATACTGGTGGGTGCTTTAAAACCTCTCTCGCTTTCCACAGGTTTTCTTTTCAAAGCTGCAGTGAAATGGCTCTGTCTAATCAGTCAGGCTCTCAGGACTCTGTCTGCTGACCCCAGGTCTGTCCCCCTTTGTAATCACGGAAGAGTCATCTGTGACATTACTAGTTCCCTGAAACTTGATATGTTTGCATTCCATATTTTTCTTAGGGAAAGAAATCAGCTCTGACAAAGTAATGACCTCCACATAATTGTCTTTAACAAAAAGGTTACAATGTTCTCACCAGAACCAGTGTCAGGAATCATTGGACATCTTACATTGCTCTCAACTCTTTAAAACATAACAAATAATCATGCCTTATTAAGCACCTGCTCAATGAGACTGGAAAATCAGACTATGGAGGCATTAAATTCTGACCTTTGACCTCTTCTGTCAGATGCCAGAATGATTATTTCCACTGATCTTGGCTTGACATTAGGATGCAATTGGTTGATCTTCACACGCTTAAAATTTGCTTTCAGGTCTCCTGCTAATGTCTGTCTTGTACTATGTCTTAGATTTATTATGATTTATTTACCATGTGGGGAAACAGTATCTCCTTTTATCTTTAAAAGGAACAGTGTCTATATGATTCTGTTCATTAGTTCTCATTTAGGTCTCGTGGGAATGCAGGAAAGATGTTTAAATCTTAAATAGGCTTTTATCTTTTTGTTTGGTCTCTTTTCTTAAAGCAGAACTTTGTCAAGTAGAGAAGGACATGTGAGATGAAACTGTTTAGGTAAAATGAGTTGGGACTTCACACTTGCTGAGCAAAACCAGTAATCATTGAAAAAAATCAGCTAGAACAGCAATCAGACTAGAAGAATAAAATGAAGACAATGGCATTGAATCCATGAGTTTATAATAAAGTCTGAGAAAATTAATATCCTTTTTTTTAGTAAGCTCCATATTTATCTATGAACACAGTTGGAATACACACTGTTTTCTACTTTGGGAAAGACTTATATTAAGTCAATGATTTTACCATGTCTTTGCAAGTTACTCCTTCCCCGTTTTATTAAGTTACTCATAGCTTTTCTGACGTTTGCTACCATAAACTGAAACTGGTTCACAATTATGAATTTTTGACTCAGATTGTATGGGATATAGAGAGAGAGAGAGAGAGAGAGAGAGAGAGAGATTCAGCAGGTGATTTACTCCAACAAAATGTATAAGAGCAAATTTCAGATTACAGTATCACGTATTCTCTTAGAAGCATTATGATAGAAATAATATGAATGAGAATTTGAGCAAAACCAGTAATCATTGAAAAATTCAGCTAGAACAGCAATCAGACTAGAAGAATAAAATGAAGACAATGACATTGAATCCATGAGTTTATAATAAAGTCTGAGAAAATTAATATCCTTTTTTTTAGTAAGCTCCATATTTATCTATGAATAATTGGAACACACACTGTTTTCTACTTTGGGAAAGACTTATATTAAGTCAATGATTTTACCATGTCTTTGCAAGTTGCTCCTTCCCCTTTTGATTAAGTTACTCATAGCTTTTCTGACGTTTGCTACCATAAACTGAAACTGGTTCACAATTATGAATTTTTGACTCAGATTGTATGGGATACAGGGTGTCATTTGTTAAATAAGGAAGAGACTGGCTACTTATCAAAAAGAAAAAGAAGATGAAAGATAAACATATTTAGAACAGTCTGATGGAGAAGCTTGGGGACTGGAATGTGAAATTAACAAGATAACAAAACTAAACAGAGCAAAGGAAAATGAAACTAAGTTAAGATGGTAGTAACCAAATCATTGTTGACTTTTTCTTTTATATTCTTTTGTTTTGTTTTGTTTTGACTCAATTCCCTCACTCTACATATACACCAATCCCAAGCCTGGAGCTCAATTTTGAAATAATGTTTCAACTGTATTCAGATATTAAAAGATAAATTGAAGAAAATTATATAAAGTGAATGTTAAAGTGAGTTTGGTTTCATTTGGTACACAATGAAAAATGTTGACTTCACACAAAGAGCTACAAAGTAAAAGGAAGTTATTTGAGAAGTTGTTTACTACTGGATTTTAACACAAGTAAGCTGTAAAATCTTACTAGAGATTATCAATACTCTCATATAATTAACCTGAAGTATACATAGTGACATGTTTACATCATTAATATTAACCTTTTTATCTTAACACCTAAATGCAGTAGTTATTCAATTACTCATATCCAAAGCATTTGTAATGTTGGCAAGTGGACAAGATGACTGTGAAAGTAATAATAATGACAGCAACTCAATAGTAAAGGCATTGAAAACCTTGGATTGAGATGCTAAAAGATTTTTAGAAGAGTTGCAAGATAGTAACAGATAAAGTAAGTCCAGGCGAGTATTTCATGGAACATTAAATGCAGAGAAACCTAGGGTATTCGCTGGGCCCTTGGGTTTTTAGTTCAGATATTCACCACAACTAAACATATTATGGGAAACTGATTCTCTCTGAATATCTGCATAATTTTAATTTGGACAGCGCAAAAACCTTTCTTATGCCAATGCAGGCTAATGAAATGTTCGATTAAAAAGCCTAAGTGGTGCGTTTTCTTCTGGCTGGGAGGACAGACTAGCAATATTCAAGCTTTCCAGTCCTTCCTGGAACGGCCAAATGATGACTGAGAATTTTTGAGAACCTGCCTATTTCGTATCCCCTTTCATGGAAATACTCCCGCTGAAGATGAAAAGAGTTGAGGTGAACTGCTTTTAAAGTCTGACATTGGCTTCTTCTGACCATTGTGCTTGCTATATCAATTGGGCTTTTGCAAATCAAAACACCCCCTTTCCTCTGGGAGGATGCAGATACTTACGACAAGACCCAAGCCTTGGCAAGCACCATGCAAGCCGGATTCAGGCCTGAGGCTGAACTCAATCAGCCATTGCATAACTGTATGTTGCATAGCTACATTTTACGGTCCTTATTTTTCTCAACTAATTTTATGAATTCTCCTGTCAAGTAGTCAATTGGATCTATTACATTTTAGAAGTTGTTAGGTATAGTCTTTGTCATCCCGTATTTTCTCTATTTGCTCAAATCAACCCTTCACATATATTTTAAAGAAGAATATAAACATTGATTCTTTCCTCTCTGCTGTAATGCTTTATGTTGTTAGTTTTATTTTTATGTATTGACTGACACACCTTGACATACAAAAACTCACCTGCTAGATTTATTTTCTTTGCTAAAGACACATGGGATGCCTGAAAATAAGCTTTTATCTGGTCTATTCCAGATTTTTACTTAGTGTGCATTATTCTAAGACAGGAATAAGGAGGAGAAATTTCTTTTATTGAATGCTATTATGAACAGCAGCCAGTGGCAGAGTGGGTTAGTCATTTTTTATTGAAGTGTTGGGATTTTTAAGAGTAATTATAGAGCTCTCAGTGGTCAGAGATACAAAACATGCTCTCTCATTTTGTAAAAAAGGATAGTTATTTTTGCAGTCTATTGCATATTTGTGGTTATCTGTTTTTTGTTTTAAGAATAAATGTAGAGAAGTGTTGTTTTGTTTGTTAATCACAGTCCTCAAGTGTCTCGATCTGGACATTATCTGTAATCAACTGTGGCTATTTATGCTCCTCAGAAACACTATACCCAGCTACCAAGCAGTCAGTTGTCCAGGAATTGTCTTTTCCAACATGCAAAACATTATTTGTTTGGTAACATTTTCTGCTCACACCTCTTTATGAAAAGTTTAGGACTTAGCTGGATGTTGGTGGCACACACCTGCACAATTCGAGCTCTTGGGAAGCAGAGGCAGGCAGATTTCTGAGTTCGAGGCCAGCCTGGTCTACAGAGTGAGTTCCAGGACAGTTAGGGCTACATAGAGAAACCCTGTCTCAAAAAACCAAATATATATATATTAAAAATAAAAGAGTTCAGGACTTGAGAATATTTATTTTTTATTAATTTTTTGATATTTTTATTTTCTATATTCTTTGTTTATATTCCAAAGGCTTTCCCCTTTCCCAGTTTCCCCTTCTCCCTATGTCCCATAAGTCCTCTTCCCCAGAGAATATTTATTGTTAATCAGAGGAAATGCATGCAGGCTGGGTCCTGTCAAACACTGACTTGAGTTTCTCTCTGAAAACTTCTGGATGAAAATACAGATTCTGTAAACACATTATGTAGTATCACCATTCTCAGCTGGAAAACACAGACAATGTCAGCACCAAAAACTTCAAAAATGGGATGACTTTTTTTCCTATGAAAACTAGTAATGACTTAATGGATTCTTATTAGTGTATTTGAGCACACAGTTCAAGAATATGCCATGTGTATTCTCTTTTGATTTAATATCCCACTCATTACCTTTTCCTAAAGCATAAATGTAATATTTTTCCCAGAATTTCCTCCAAGTCAAAATAATATGGCGGAAAATATTAAATATTTGCCTTATGCAATACCTTAAACATATCCATATTCTAGCAATAAGAGAAAAACTACAGAGTATCTGGGAGGTCTCTAGTTACAAATATTCTTTTAATTTTTAGTAGTGCTGTTTCTTGTTTTTATGTTGTCTCAGTAATTTCCATTACAACTGGTAAGGAGTAAAGAGAATTTTCTCATCTAGTGAAACATATATATATATATATATATATATATATATATATACACATACATATATATGTATGTGTATATATATGATTTCTAAGGATGGAAGCAAAGTATGTTGATAATGATTATTTAACTTTTTACATATAAATAGCTATGATTTTTGTAGTGATAATTTAATAGCCTACTATAGTGTGATTTAGCATAACATCTTCTATTATCTATATTTTTGTACAATTTTATAAACTCCAAATTCTTAGAGTAAGATGTACTCTATACCCTAGTCCCTCCAAATGAGAAGAGTATACACGTAATGATTCTGTTAGCACATTTGTTCGGAAAAGCTTCAGGTATTACACAGCCCAACAATTCAAACATCAGCTGTCCAAGAGACAGCATTTAACTACCTTAAGACTTGTGGTCTTGATCTAAATATAGTGTTTGTCAATAGGAAATACTCTGATCTCATTCTTCAAATTGCCTTCTTTTTTCACGCAGAAAATCCTATTGAGTGACCCTTGACTCCAATTGGGCATAGTAAAGAAATGTAGGCATCTTAATGGCATGCCCTGGAAAACACAATTTGGAAGTAATAAAGAGAGACTCCACACTTTCTGCAGCCATTAGTGCCAGCTAGAAACAAAATAACTTAAGACCATCCTTATTTCTTCCATCACTCACTAACTGGATGAGAGTGATAAGAAATTACTCTCACTTTAAGTGACACATCATACAGGTTCTTTAAAGCTAGAATCAAAGATTAATTCCAACGGAGGCATATACTAGAGAGTTTCTAGCTTATTTATGTTTAAATAAAATAGATTTAAACATAAATCTAGAAGATTTTAAAAAAAAATCAGCTTCAATAAATCATGTTAAATTCGTAGTCCTAACTGAAAGTCAATTACAGCTTTCATTTACTTAGATTCTCATCTTTGTATAGGATCTGTAAATTTTAAGATAAAATAAATCAAATATGGACTCCCAGATTCTCAGTTTGCCAATAAATTGTTTTTCAATTTTATGCATATTGAAGTTTTATATAAGAGTATTTTAAGCTGCACTATAAATGCAACACTATGCCAACACTTGTATGGCTGAGACATGGCAGTGATAAGTTAAGTCACATACACAGAATCTTTGAGTGTCAGTTCCTAGAATAGTTTTCCGCATCTGCTTACCAGGCTAATTTTTCCAATACATTATACATTTCACATGAGCGTGCATAACAGCATGAGTTGACCATTGTTAAGCATTTTAATCTCCAGAGAATTGTCTTGTCTCTCTATTGTTCTATACAACAGCTTATCACAGTCTAAGGTAAATAAATTGAAACCGACAAACTTTTGTTTTACATTAATCTGTGTTTACCCATTTTCACATATATGAACAAAAACTCATATGTAAATAAAATGAAGAAACCTGAATCTAATGTTAATCCATTTGTGTATTCAGAATCAAGTATTTAAAGAAGGCTTTTAGATGAATACACGTTTTTACTGTTAATCAAGGCAAACATTTTGATATGGTACAAGGCATGCTAATGTTCTGAGGGAAAGTGTCAGCTGTGACATTGCTGGAGGAGAACTTGGCTCAGCAAACAAGATCACACTGCAACTGATAAACACGAGACAGAGGAAACAATAATGATATGTTTATGCAAAAGATGTGAACTTTCTCTTAGAGACATTTGTTTTCTATTTCCTTTGTTATTTATTTATTTATTCCCTTTACAATCAGGTCACAGATCCCACCCCTCTTGGTTCCCCCATGTAATATAAGTCTTTTCCCCCATCCTCTTTCTCATCCTTTTAGAAGGGAAAGGTTCCCCGTGGGTATCAACCTAAACTGGCAAGTCATTACAAGACTAGGAGCATCTTCTCCCCTTGAGTGTAGACAAGGTTATCCACTAAGAACAGGATCCCCAGGTAGGAAACAGAGTCAGAGACAGCCCTGGATTCTTGGAGACATAACTAACTAATAAAATTTTACCAATTTAATATAAAATGCTTATTGTTGTTATAAATAGGGACTGGTTTAGAAAATACAATAAAATTTTCATTAATTTAATCATCCACACAATACTTGAAGTTTTTAAAGGGAATATATTCACTGGTGTTTGTTGTAAAAAATAATTGCAACTAAGTATCACAAACTATGCACTATGAAAAGAAAAAAAATTATTGAATGCCAGTGAAGGCATAGTAAAGAAGTATTTAGTTTACTTGTGTGGAATTCAAAGTGATGAATTTCCAGTTGAAAACCCAAAGTTGCCAACAGGGGCGCCCAAAGGCCTATTCTACTGTCTCTTCCTGGGACAAGTTCTCCTATACTGGTTTGTCTTCTATAAATTCTATTGTCTAGTCCAGCTATGTTCAGATTTTAAAAGTGTTTAGCCTTCATCTATTTAAAACTTTCCTTGGAATATTCTAATTGTTCAGTTCTATAAATAGTCAATATTGGAGAGACCAATTGGTGCATTGGTATGAGTCCGAGTCTGTAAATTAAGGGGAAGGAGGAGAAGAAGATGAGATTCCCACACAACTATTTGTATTCAGTGTTTTGAGCTGTACTGCAGTGATCCATAGTGAAAGGGGCCCTCATATTCACTCTGCTGCCCTCATAAACAGTTACTACCAAGAAATAGATATTTTGATATTATAGTTTGTGTGAACAATGCATAATCACTAAACATATTTCATACTATCTTATTTTACAAAATTAAAAGCACTTAAAATCAAAGTACTTGATAAATAGGGTTAGTATCTATCTGCATTTAGAGCAGTGGTTCTCAACCTTCCTAATGTTGTGATACTTTAATTCAGTTCCTCATGTTGTGGTTACCCCCAACTATGAAATTGTTTGATTGCTGCTTCATAATTGTAATTTTTCTATTGTTATGAATAATAATGCAAATATCTCATAAAAAGAATATCTGATATATGATCCCAAAAGGGGTCACAACCCACAGTTTGAAAATCATTGCTCTGAGTAGCATAATTGGAATGACCAGCAATGCTGTTCAATGAAAAATTACTTGCCTAATATTTGCAGGGCCCAGGATATCAGATGTGGGGAAGGAGGAGGAAGGAGGGGGGAGACAGGTAAACAGGAATACTAGCCAGCTGTCATAAAGATTCACAACTTAAGCTGTTTTAGACCACAGAGGATTGTTTCTGATATTCAGACACAAAAATTAGCCAGTTAACGTACTAAAATGAACATATGTAAGGGAGATGTCAATGAAGAGGAACATCATGCACTCTGACCAAGAAGAAGGGCATTCAAAAATTTCTGACTTCCATATTTACTGCAGCACCCCTAATAGTTATTAGCATGTGAAAGAATCCTATGACTATAATGTATAAATGTATAAAGGAAATGTGGCAGGCATAGATAGTGTAATGCTGTTCTGCCTTTTAAGATGCCTGTCATTTGTGAAAACATACAGAAGCCTGATGGGCTTTGTGTTAATGGAGAAAATAAGTGACAAAGAAAGGTCAATACTACATAATGGCATGTGTAGATGAGATATAGAAAGGTCAGTCCCACAGAAACAAAGGGTAGAATGTTGTTACTGGGGATTCGAGTAAGGCAGGGACTTGGGAAGATATTTGGCACAGAAAATAATTAGTGAGATAGGAAAATAATTTCAGGAGACCTATTGTATAACATGATTATAGTTAATAATGATGTACTCCATATTTGAAATTGGTGATTAGATTTTACACTTGATCTTAGCCAAAAGACCAAGAAGCGATGGTGATTAGATTTTAAATGTTGCTAATATGCAAAAAAAAATATGTGAGAAGTAATGGAGGAGGAAACTTAGTTTGTTTTAGCCACTCTATGTTGTATGCATATGCAATCTGAGGTAGGTTGCATAGTATAAATCAGTTTTCTTTCAAGTTATAAATAATTTATTACTACAAGGAGGTACATTATATTCATGTCAACTGTGAAATTCATTCCATTGGAGATATCCATCTTCAGTTTGGAATGTGGGAGTAAAACAAAAGAGAACATAATGTCCCCATTGGACAGGTCCTATATGGTTTGAGCAATGTAGAGAAGAAGAATGTACAACAATGTGAAAGGACTTCACCAGGGGGGAAAAAAGATGCTAGAGGCTAGAACCAGAAGATTAGTCACTGATGCTGAAAATGAGAACTTTCAACAGGCTAAAATGGATGGCTTCAAGACCATGAGCAGACAGCCTCAAATTCCAAAGCAGGCTTTAAATAATGGAAAATAGATTTAGGTATAATACAGGTCAAGGGGAAGCTGAAAAATCTGTACCTGACAGATTTTCCATTACCTTGGGGAATGAAAAATGAATCATGTTTGTGTTTTAAAATTCTAATGAGAAATAAAAGTCATAGCTATCTTTTTAAAACCTGCACATTTTTAATCTTGGAATACTTAATCCTGGCTAGTGAATGGAATGAAAATCTCCTTGTCAGGCTTATTTCTACCACACCTTCCTATCATGTTCTCAAGGTTCATGAACCAGAGTTATGAATAAGTATATTTTTTTAAAATTAAAGAAATTCGCAGAAAATAAAATCAGTGATTGGGTAATTTCCTCATCATATTTTATTTCACTTACACTGAAACAACTTTATACTCTGACAAAGCTGTCCAAGGTAAAATTTATCATCAAATTCAGCCTCCTGGATTTACATACAGAGTAGCCAGTAAAGTCTCTACACTGTTGCTTTCAAATTTAAATTAGCCAGAGGAATTCATTTTTCAGATATGTTTCTTTGAATTGTTATTCGAATGACTCACTAGTTGATGATTTCTCTCCAGAGGATACTCATCATCTTCTCTATCTTATGTCCTGAACACTTGAATTTCTGCCTGCCATTTTGTATAGGTTAGTGGCATTGCATTAGTGCACTTGTTGGCTAGAAAGAAATTTACATTAACTTTATTTGCAGCTAATGTGCCTTAGTTGTTGCTAGCTGCCTACCAACTGTCACTAACATAGGACATTCTTCTATCTATCTTCTTAAAGCCTTCACTTTGATATTGTATCTTAGTCAGAAGACTGCATTGCTTGAACCGACCCATTTTAGGGTTACCTTTGCATCTGTGATTGCATTATAAAAGGTCATATTGGTGCTTGAGGTCACAATTGGGATGGCTATAACTTTGGTTAAAGAAACAAAGAAGGGCACAGTCGTGCACCCTTCTAGTTGTGATGTCCCAGTCTATAACAGTGTCATAGACTACCCATTCTCTTAGAGACTTCACAGATTGGGAGAAGTACAGGTAGGCTGCCTGCTTACCAAACGTCCACAACTGTCATTCTCTGCCCACCATCCTAGTTGCTGTACTCAAGGCCCCAACTGGACAGAGTCCTTCTACTACAAGAGAAACCAGGCTGGATCTGAGAATCCATGCTCTACTATAGATATCACAGACTGGGATAAGTCCAGATATGCAAAGAGGAAACATAGGCACAAGTATCAACAATAGAATACAAGAAATAAAAAAAACTTCAGGCATTAAAGATATGACATAAGAAAAAGACATATAAGCCAAAGAAAATGTGAAATCTAAAAAGTTCCTGACACAAAACATCCAGGAAATCAGTGACACTATGAAAGGACCCAAATTAAGAATGATAGGGCTAGAAAAGGAGGAGGAGGAAGAGGATTATTCCCAACTCAAAGGCCTGGAAAATATTAACAGCAAAATCAAAGATGAAAATTTTTCTAACCTAAAGAAGACAATGACTTCTTCTTCTTTAGGATAAAGAAGATAAAAGTATAAGAAGTTTACAGAACAAGAGAAAAGAAATTCCCACTGCCACGTAATAATAAAAACACTAAAAAATTCAGAGCTCTGGCACAGTGTGCCATACCCAAGTGGTGCAGGGAGGCAGCTTAACCACCCAGGAGTGCAGAGAGCCTGCCTGCACAGGTAGAACCACCCCTGCCACTCAGAGGAGATCATGCCTAGAAACCTCGGGCAGAAGCCCTCCAGTTTCTCTCTCCAGCTTGGGACCACCCACTGCCACCACACACCATATCCAAGTGACACATGAAGGTAGCTAACTACTCAGGAGTGCAGAGAGGCCAGACAGCACAGGTAGGACCACCCCTGCTGCTCAGAGGAAACAGCCTGAAACCCTGAGGACACAAGAGCCTAGGAGCAGGCTGGGAGAGGAGACTTCCGATTTCTGCATGCACCCAAATTGATCGGGGCCACAGAGCTACATACCCAAATGCAACTATGGGAGAGCAGGTCTTGCAGGATTACCTACATATGGGTGTACACAGAAAGAACTGGTCTCTCAGGAGCACAGATACAGAGCTGTACATGACAGATAGGCCACAGTCAGAGACAAAAACACATGCTAACACCAGAGATAACCAGATGGCAAAAGATAAACACAAAAACATTACCAACAGAAACCATGCAACATGTCACCATCTGAACCAACTTCTCCCACAACAGCAAGTCCTTGATACCCCAACATACCAGAAAATAAGATCTGGCTTTAAAATCACATCTCATGATGCTGATAGAGGAACTCCCTTAAGGAAGTACAGGAGAACATGAATCAACAGGTAGAAGACCTTGAAAAGGAAACACAAAAATCCCTTAAAGAAATACAGGAAAACACAAACAAACAAGTGAAGGAACAAAACAAATTGATCCAAGATCTAAAACCAGAAGTAGAAACAACTAAGAAATCACAAAGGGAGACAACTTTGGAGGTAAAAAACCTTGGAAAGAAATCAGGAGTCAGATGCAAACATCAACAACAGAATACAAGATTTATAAGAAAGAATATCAGGTGCTGAAGATACCATAGAAAGCATTGCCTAAACAGGCAAAGAAAATGCAAAATGCAAAAATCTTGTAACCCAAAACATAAAGTAAATCCAGGACAAAATGAGAAGACCAAACCTAAGAATTATAGGTATAGAAGAGAGCAAACATTTACAACTTAAAGGGCCAATAAATATCTTCAACAAAATTATAGAAAAATAAACTTCCCTAATCTAATGAGAGAGATTCCCATGAACATATAAGAAACCTATAGAATTCCAAACAGACTGGACCAGAACAGAAATTCCTCCTGTCACATAATAATCAAAACACCATATATACTAAACAAAGAAAAAATATTAAAAACAGTAAAAGAAAAAGGCAAAGTAACATATAAAGGAAGACCTATTAGAATTACACCAGACTTCTCACCAGAGACCCTGAAAGCAAGAAGATTCTGGGCAGACCACATAAAAACCCCAAGAGAACACAAATGCCAGCCCAGACTACTATACCCAGCAAAATTCTCAATCACCATAGATGGAGAAACCAAGATGTTCAATGACAAAACCAAATTTACACAATATCTTTCCACAAATCCAGCCCTACAAAGGATAATAGATGGAAAACACCAATACAAGGAGGGTAACTACACCCTAGAAAAAACAAGATAGTAATCTTCTTTCAAAAAACCCAAAAGAAGATAACCTCAGAAACATAAACATAACATCAAAAATAATAGGAAGCAACAGTCACTATTCCTTAATATTTCTTAGCATAGATGGACTCAAGTCCCTAATAAAAAAGACATAGACTAACAGACAGGAAAAGTAAACAGGACCCAGAATTTTGCAGCATACAGGAAATGTTCCTCAGAGTCAAAGACAAACACTACCTCAGAGTAAAAGACTGGAAAACAGTTTTCTAAGCAAATGGTCCTAGGAAACAACCTGGAGTAGCCATTCTAATATCTGAAAAAATTGACTTTCAACCAAAAGTCATCAAAAAAAGAGACAGAAGGATACTTCATACTCATCAAAGGAAAAAATCTACCAAGAAGAACTCTCAATTCTGACCATCTATGCTCCAAATACAAGGTCACAACCATTCAAAAAAGAAACTTTACTGAAGCTCAAAGCACACATTGCACCTCACAGAATAATTGTGGGTGACTTCAACACCATACTCTCCTCAATTGACAGATCAGGGAAACACAAACTAAACAGAGACAAAATGAAACTAACTGAAGTTTTGGACCAAATGGATTTATCAAATGGCTATAGAACATTTCATCCTAAATTAAAAGAATATACCTTCTTCTTAGCACCTCATGGTACCTTCTCCAAAACTGACCATATAATTGGTCACAAAACAGACCTCAACCAATATAAGAAGATTAAATTAATCCTATGCCTCCTATCAGTTCACTAGGGAGTAAAGGTGGTCTTAAATAGCAGCAAAAACAACAGAAAGCCCACATACACATGGAAGCTGAACAAGGTTCTACTCAATGATAACTTGGTCAAGGAAAAAAATAAGGAAAGAAATCAAAGAGTTTTTAGAATTTAATGAAATTAAGGCACAACATACCCAAATTTATGGCACATAATGAAAGCAGTGCTAAGAGGAAAACTCATAGCTCTGAGTGCCCCCAAAATGAAGCTGGAGAGAGCATACACTAGCAGCTTAACAGCACTCCTGAAATCTCTAGAACAGAAAGAAGCTAATATACCCAAGAGGAGTAGAAGGCAAGAAATCATCAAACTCATGACTGAAATCAACCAAATAGAAATAAAAAGTACCATACAAAGAATCAACAAAACCAGGAGCAGGTTCTTTGAAAAAATCAACAAGTTAGATAAACTCCTGGCCAGAATAACCAGGGGAAACAGAAACAGTATTCAAATTAACAGAATCAGAAATGAAAAGGGAGAAATAACAACAGAAACTGAGGAAATTCAAAGAATTATCAGATTCTACTACAAAAGCCTATACTCAACACAACTAGATAATCTGGATGAAGTGGACAATTTCCTATACAGATACCAAATAGCAAAGATAAATCAGGATCAGTGAGCCATCTAAATGGTCCCCAAAACCCTAAAGATATAGAAGCGGTCATTGAATGTCTCCCCCCCAAAAAAAGCACACGATCAGATGGTTTTAGTGCAGGATTCTCTCAGACTTTGAAAGAAGACCTAACACCAATACTCTTGAAACTATTCCACAAAATAGAAACAGAAGGAACACTACCCAACTCATTCTATGAAGCCATAATTACCCCAATACCAAAACCCACACAAAGATCCAACAAAGAACTTCAGACCAATTTCCCTTATGAATGTTGATGCAAAAATACTCAATATGATTCTTGCCAACCGAATCCAAGAACAGATCAGAACAATCATTAACAAGGCTTTATCCCAGGGATACAGGAAATCCATCAAGATAATCCACTACATAAAAATCTCAAAGAAAAAACCAAATGGCTATTTCATTAGATGCTGAAAAAGCATTTGACAAAATTCAGCATCCTCTCATGTTAAAAGTCTTGGAAATATTAGTAATTCAAGGTCCATACCTAAACATTGTGACAACCATATACAGCAAACCAGTAGCCAAAAATCAAACTAAATCTAGAGAAACTTGAAGCAATCCAACTAAAATCAGGAACTAGACAAGGCTGCCCTTTCTCTCCATATCTATTCAACATAGTACCTGAGTTTCTAGATAAAGCAATTAGTCAACAAAAGGAGGTCAAAAGTATACAAATTGGAAAGGAAGAAATCAAATTATCACTATTTTTAGATGATATAATAGTATATCAAGCAACCCAAAAAACTTCACCAGAGAGCTCCTAGAGCTGATAAACAACTTCAGCATAGTGGCCGGATATAAAATTAACTCAAACAAATCAGTAGCCTTCCTATACTCAAAGTATAAACAGGGTGAGAAAGAAATTAGGGAAATGACACCCTTCATAATAGTCACAAACAATATAAAGTATCTTGGTGTGACTCTAATTAAACAAGGGTAAGATCTGTATGACCAAAAAAATTCAGGTCTCTGAAGAAAGAAATCAAAGAAGACCTCAGATGGAAAGATCTCCCATGCTTGAGGATAGACAGGATTAATATATTAAAAATGGCCATCTAGCCAAAAGCAATCTACAGATTCAATGTAATACCCATCAAAATTCTTACTCAATTCTTCATGAAGTTGGAAAGAGCAATTCTCAAATTCATCTGGAATAACAAAAAACCCAGGATAGCTAAAAACTATTCACAACAGTAAAAGAACTTCTGGGGGAATCAGTATCTCAGACCTCAAGCAGTACTACACAGCAATAGTGTTAAAAACTGCATGGTATTGGTACAGTGACTGGCAGGTAGATCAATGAAATAGAATTGAAGACTCAGAAATGAACTCACACACCTATGGTCACTTATCTTTGACAAAGGAGTTAAAACCATTCATTGGATAAAAGATAGCCTTTTCAACAAATGGTGCTGGTTCAACTGGCTGCTAGAATGCAGAAGAATGCAAATCAATCCATTCTTATCTCCTTGTTCTAAGCTCAAGACCAAGTGGATGAAGGAACTCCACATAAAACCAGACACTTAAACCAATAGAAAAGAAACTGGGGAAGAGCCTTGAGCACATGAGCAATGGGGGAAAGTTCCTGAACAGAACACTAATAGCTTATGCTCTAAGATCAAGAATTGACAAATGGGACCTCAAAAAATTACAAAGTTTCTTTAAGGCAAAGGACACTGTCAACAGGCTAAAATAGCAACCAAGAAATTGGGAAAAGATCTTCACTAACCCTACATCAGACAGAAGGATAATATCCAATATATACAAAGAACTCAAGAAGTTATACTCCAGAGAACCAAATAACCCTATTAAAAAATGGTATACAGAGCTAAACAAAGAATTTCCACCTGAGGAATATTGAATGGCTGAGCAGCACCTAAAGATATGTTCAACATCCTTAGTCATAGGGAAATGCAAATCAAAACAACCCTGAGAATTTGCCTCACACCAGTCAGAATGGCGAAGATCAAAAACACAAGAGACAGCAGGTGTTGGTGAGGATTTGGAGAAAGAGGAACACTCCTCCACTCCAGTAGGGCACCAAGCTTGTATAACTACTCTGGAAATCAGTTTGGCAGTCCCTCAGAAAACTGGGCATCATTCTACTGGAGGACCCTGTTATAACACTCCTGGGCATATACCCAGAGGATTCTCCAGCATGTAATAAGGATACATGCTCCAATATGTTCACAGCAGCCTATTTATAATAGTCAGAAGCCAGAAAGAACCCAGATGTCCCTCAATAAAGGAATAGATTCAGAAAATGTGGTGTATTTACACTATGGAATACTACTCAGCTATTTAAAACAATGAATTTATGAAATTCTTAGGCAAATGGATGGAACTGGAAAATATCATCCTCAGTGAGGTTACCCAATCACAAAGAACACACATGGTATGCACTCACTGATAAGTGGATATTAGTACAGAAACTTGGACTACCCAAGACCCATTTCACATATCAAATGATGCCCAAGGAGGAAGAACAAAGTATGGATACTCTGGTCCTTCTTATAAGGGGGAACAAAATACCCACAGAAGGAGATACAGAGACAAAGTGTGGAGCAGAGTCTGAGGGAAAGACCATCTAGAGACTGGATATAACTGTCACCAGGGAGGTTCTACTAGTGCATGACAAATACAGAAGGGGACACTCTTAGCCAGCCATTGAACTTAGCACAGGGTCCTCAATGGAGGAACTAGAATTAGGACCCAAGGAGCTGAAGGGTTTTGCAGTGCCATAGGAGGAAGAACAATATGAGCCACCCAGGACTCCCAGAGCTCCAAGGGACAAAACCATCAACTAGCGAGTACACATAGAATTACTTATGGCTCCAGAAGCATAGGCAACAGAGGATGGCCTTGTTAGATACCAAAGGGAGGAGAGGCCCTTGGTCCTGGAAAGGCTCAATGAGCAGCAGTGTACAGGAATACCAGGACAGTGAAGTGGGGGAGGGTTGATGGGGAAGAGGGACAAGGGAGATGGCTTATGGGATTTTCGGGATTGGGGCAGGAAAGGGGACAACATTTAAAATGTAAATAAAGAATATATCTAATAACAAAATAAAATAAACTGTTTTCTTTATATTATAGCACTTATATAAAAAATTTAAAAACTTATAAAATAATTAAAAAACTCAAACATGAAAAATAATCAGAGAAAAAGGAAAAACAAACACTCAAACCCTCAAGAAAACAATAAAACAGCAAGTAAAATATAAAGGCAGACTTATAGCCAAAATGCCCAGCAGCAGAGAGATAGAACCTGAAGAGACCATCTCCAGTAGAAAGATGTGGCCCCCAGTGTAGGAATGGTGCAATCCACTTATCTAAAGATTCTTAACCCTGAATGTTCCAGTCTAAAGGAAATGCAGGGACAAAAAAATGGAGTAGAGACTGAAGGAAAGGCCATCCAGAGACTGCCCCACTGTGAAATCCATTCCATTCACAGACATCAAATCCTGACACTATTGCTGATGCCCAATATGTGTGTGCACATATGTACAGCCTGGAATGGCTGTCCCCTGAGACGCCCTGCCACCACCTGACTAAGATAGATGAAGATACAGCCAACTATTGGACTAAGCCCTCTTACCCAAATGTAAGAATTAAAGGAAGGCCTGAAGAAATTGGAGGGAATTGCAACCCCATAAAAAGAACAGCAATATCAATTAACTGGACACCTCAGAGCTCCCAGGGACTAAACCACCAACTAAAGAGTACACATGGGCCAGTCCATGGCTCCAGCCTCATATGTAGCAGAGGATTGCCTCATCTGGCATTAGTGGGAAGGGAGGTGCTTGGTACGATTGAGGCTTGACCCTGAGAGAAGGAGAATGCTAGAGGGGTGAGGGAGAAGTGGGTGGGTGGGTGGATGAGGGAGGGAGCACCCTCTTAGAGGGAAAGGGGAGAGGGAGAGGTTCATGGAGAACAAAGCAGGAAGGGGGATTACATTTGAAATATAACCAAATAGAATGATTAGTAAATGTTTAAAAATGAGAGAGAGAAAAATAGAATTACAACTAACTTCTCAATGGAAACTCTAAAAGCGACAAGGGCCAGAAGGATGTCCACCAGACTCCAGCCCAGATAACTACACCTAGCAACAATCTTAATAATGATAGTTGGAGAAATCAAGATATCCCATGACAAAGCCAAATTTAAACAATATCTATCCATAAACCGAGCCCTATAGTAGGTACTAGAAGGAAAATTCCCATGCCAGAGGTTAACTACACCCATGAAAAACAAGGAAATAAATAATCTTACACCAGAAAAGAAGGGAAGCACACACACACACACACACACACACACACACACACACACACTCCTACCACCAAAACAACAACAACAACATAATAGGAATTAATAGTCACTAGTCATTAATATATCTCAAAGTCAGTGGACACAATTCACCTTAAAAGTTGTAAGGGAAAATGCCAATTAATATGTAAAGGCAGACTGAACAAAATTACACTAGACTCCTCAACAGAGACTCCTAAAGTGACAAGATCCTGGAGAGATGTCTTGCACACCTTAGGAGAGCACATATGACAACCCAGACTACTATACACAGAAAAAACTCTTAATTATCATAGATGTAGAAACCAAAATATCCCATGACAAAACCAAAATTACAGTATGTTTCTACTAATCCAGTCCTGTAGCTGCCCGCTATGCTACATGCTAATGGCCTGGGTTCTCTGGAAGGAGAGAAGTGGATAAGAAGAACAGGGTGGCAAGGGAAAACACGTGGAGTCAAGGTCATTTCTGACTCAAGACTCAACCTTTAATGAATCTCTCCAAGATAAATAGGCAGACCAAGACCCTCCCCTGACTGGAAACTGGTTCTGCTTTTTCTGAGGGAGGCTGGTGGTCAAGTGGCTGGGCTGCTATTCTTTGAGAACAATGGGCCAGATCCTGAAGGGCTGGGGGAGGTCACACATTCCTACAGAATTTACTAGAAATAAACTCCAAAACAAAAAGGCTAACTATACTCAAGCAAACTCGAGGTATTAATCATTTCACAGAAAACCTAAGGGAAGCGATTCATACACAGTACAACCTCTAACATCAAAATAAAAGGAACCATCATTGGTCATTAATTCCTCTCAACATCAATGGGCACAATTCACCAATAAAAGAAAAATCACAGGCTAACAGACTAGACGTGTAAACAGGATTCATGGTTCTTCTGCATACAAGAAACACACCTTAACATCAAAGATACACTGGGTATACAGGGTGGTGAAAAGGTTTTCCAAACAAATAGACCCAAGAAAAAAGCTAGAATAGTCATTCTAATATATAATAAAATAGAATTTCAACCGAAAGGAGTAAAAAAAGAGATGGGAAAAGACACTTCATACTCATCAAAGAAAAATCCACCAATAAAATTAACATTACTCACTTCAGTTCAAAACACACACTGAAACCCACGTAATAATAATGGGAGACTTCAATACCCTCTTCCCCCAAATGTTCATTGAAACAGAAACTAAACAAAGAAATAATGAAAGTAATGGATGTTATGAATCAAATGGGTTTAACAAATATCTGCAGACTGTTTCACCCAAAACCAAAAGGAATATACCTTCTTCTTAGCACCTTAAGGAACTCTCTCCAAAACTGACCATATAATCTGGCACAAAGCAAGCCTCACCAGATATGACATGATTGAAATAACCCTTGCATCTTATTATATCACCATGGATTAAAGTTGGACTTGGACAACAAGAGAAACAACAGAAAGCCCATATACTCTTGCAAAATTAACAACTCTCTACTCATTGATCAATTGGTTAAGGGAGAATAAAGAAAGGAATTACAGAGTTTCTAGAACTCAATGAAAGGAACACACAGCAAACTGAAACTTATGTGGCAGAATGAAAGTGGTGCTATGAAGAAAATTTATATCAGAAACTGGAAATTATAAAAAAAATAGAGAGATCTCATAGTAGCAACTTAACAGCACACATAAAACCTCTAGAACAAAGTGAAGCAAACACACCTAAGAGGAGTAGATAGCAGGAAATAGTCAAACTCAGTGCTAAAATCCATCAATTAGAAGCAAAGAGAACAATACAATCAAAAACACCAAGAGCAGATTCTTTAAGAAAATTAATAAGATGGACAAAGGCTTAGCCAAACTAATTAAAAGCTCAGAGACTATCTTAATTAACAAAATCAGAAATGAAAAGGGAGACATAACGACAAAAATTGAGGAAATTTAAACAATCATTGGGTCTTACTTCAAAAGCTTGTATTCCACAAACTTGGAAAATCTAAAGGAAGCAATTTCTGATTCCATTGCCTGTGCAGATTCATTAGTTGCCTCATATACACTCAAAGCAAAGAGATCAGAATGGTGAAGAAACCTTTTCTGTAAATACTCCCACATATCCCTGTACACACACAATTTAAAGAGTTTGAGAGTCTGCTTGCCAACACATTGTTGTCCTGTGGGAAATAGGTCTAATCCCATTGCTTTCGGGATGCCACTACGTCTACAGAGTGTGGGAACTTTCCCTTAGAGAGGACCAAGGAGAAAGTGGAGACAGTTTAATAGCCTTGTCTGTTGCTTGCTCAGTTTTCTAATATTGTGTGACTGTGACATATCAATTCAAAATGCATACACACAATACGTTCTTATTAAACAACCAAAAGATGAAGATAGTTCGGAATAAAAAATAAAATAATGGTGAAAAATTACTATATGTGTCA
The DNA here is from genome assembly GCA_964023405.1 of Apodemus agrarius. Lineage (NCBI taxonomy): Eukaryota > Metazoa > Chordata > Mammalia > Rodentia > Muridae > Apodemus > Apodemus agrarius. Next base: position 18,064,884 of record OZ030006.1, read on the forward strand.
CCCTACAAGAGATTCATCATTGATAACATTATTAGTCACCATCCTTATATCATTTATTTTCCTGGTTTTGCTTTAATAAGTCAAAGTCTCAGTAGAAGGCATAATCTCAAGTTCATTGTATTAAAGAAATATATCCATTATATGAATGTTTACCACTTTCCTATAAAATCTACTTTCCTACGTGTAATCAATTAAATTTTCCCATTCCTGTAGCTCAGTTAGATAGGCATGCACACATGAGTATGTGCATATTTTTCTTGAGAAACACACAGTTTCTTGAGAAACTCCCACTGATGGCATTGCTGACAAGCATCCTGATTAGAAACTTGGCATCCTGCACAGAAAGTGATCTATGCCTAGGCTGAGAGTGGAATTAAGTTTTCCAAGCCTCCAGCGAGGTGTTCTGCATAATATGCCTCTTAAGTAGAATCATATTTCATTTAACTTCTACAGTTACCATTCTGCTCTTATGCTTTAATACTTGTCACAAGAGCAGTAACTTTTAACCAATAGATCTCTCTCCGAGTTGGCTAGGAGCCTGTATTTGATATTCACTCTGCACACCACTGTTGATCTTACCTGTAAAAATTAATGGTAAAACAATAGCAACTTAATGTCCAAGAGAATGACTGCAACTGAACAGAGGTGAATGAAGAACTAATTAGAGTATTAACAATTTATTTTAAATATTTTATCTGGTGCCATACTTTCTTAACTCTATACATTTGTGTTCTAACTGTACGGGAATGTAATGGTGCAGAAAATCATTAGATAACACATCTATAGACAATTTTTGTCATCACAGAGTTATAAGAAGATGAAACAGGAGATGTTATCTCAGTCCACATACATATATACATACATACCTACATACATACATATGTTTATATGTGTCTCTCTGTGTTGATCAATTTTGTTTTGTTGTTGTTTTGATTGGGTTTTGTTTTGTCAGTTGGTTATAAGCTAGAGTAATCTGAGACAAGGGAACTTCAGTCGAGAAAATGCCTCTGTGAGACTGGATAATAGGAATTTATTTCTTGAGTAAATATTGATGTCTGAACCTCTAGGTTGTTGTGTGTGTGTTGCCATTCCTGGGTAACACACTCAATTGTTGTGGTCTAAAACAACTGAAGAGACAAAAATGGAGAAGAGAGTGAAGGAAAGGTGTTCCAAAGGACAGCCCAACTTGGGATTCATCCCATGGCAGGGCACCAAGGCCTGATACTATGACTGACGCTATAGTGTGCTTACAGACGGGACCCTGGCATGGCTGTCCTCTGAGAGGCCCTACCATCAGCTGACTGAAACAGAAGCAGATTCTTACACCCAACCATTGGACTGAAGTTGCAGACCCCTATGGTTGAGTTGGGGGAAGGATTAAAGAAGCTGACCCCTTAGGAAGACCAGCATTTCTCAACTAACCCAGAACCTAGGATGCTCCCAGAGACTGAGCCACCAGTAACATACACGGGCCAGTCTGAGGCCCCTGGAACATATACAGCAAAGCTCTGTCTGGTCTTTCCTCAGTGGGAGAAGATTCTCTTAATCTTAGAAATATTTGAGGCCCCCAGGAAAGGGGAGCTCTGATGTGGGAGGAGCACCCTCTCAGAAGCAAGGGGGAAGAGAAATGGGAAGAGAAACTGTGGGAGCTTGTGTGTGTGTATGTGTGTGTGTGTGTGTGTGTGTGTGTGTGTGTGTGTGTGTGGTTCTGTTTCATTGATATCGTTGTTCTTCCTATGGGGTTGCATACCCCATCAACTCTTTCAGTCCTTCCCCTAACTTCCCAATTGGGATCCCTGTGCTCGGTCAGATTGATGGTTGCCTAAGAGTATCCACATTGGTCAGGCTCTGGCACAGCCTATCAAGGCACAGGCTCCTGTCAGCAGGTACTTTTTTGCATCAGCATTAGTGTCCAGGTTTGATGTCTGCAGATGGTATGGATTCCCAGGTGGGGCAGTCTCTGGATGGCCTTTTCTTCAGTCTCTATTCTAATCTTTGTCTCTGTATTTCCTTTAGACAGGAACAATTCTATGTTAATATTTTTGAGATGGGAATCCATTCAATCTGCAGACATCAAACCTGGACACTAATGCTGATGCAAAGAAGTACCTGCTGACAGGAGCCTGGTATGGCTGTTCCTTGAAAGGATGTGCCAGAGCCTGACCAATACAGATGTGGATGCTCTTAGCCAACCATCAATCTGACCGAGCACAGGGATCCCAACCAGAGGCCCTGCCTAACCTCTAGATATGGTCTCTACAGGTTCTCTCTCCTCTTTGTTGGCTATTTCAGATAGTGCCATCCCTGTTGAGTCCTGGGAGCCTCTTGCTTTCCTAGCATCTGGGACTTTCTAGTTGCTACCCTTAGTTCCACGTTCCTCACTGCTTCGGGCATCCTTTCAATTTCCTGATACTCTGTACTTCTCCCCTGTCTCCTCCCACTCCTGATACTGCCCCCCTCTTCCTTCCCCTTCCCTCTCCTTGTCAGGTCTCTCCCTCCCTTTACCTCCTGTGATTATTTTGTTTTCTGCCTTCTAAGTAGGACTGAAACATCCTCATTTGCTCTTCCTTCTTGAGCTTCATGTGGTCTGTGAATTGTATCTTGGGTATTCTGAGCTTTTGGGTGAATATCCACTTATGAATGAGGGCATACCATGTGTGTTCTTTTGTAATTGGGTTACCTCACTAAGGATGCTTTTTTCTGGTTCCATTCATTTGCCTAAGAATTTCATGAAGCCATTGTTTTTATATAGGTGAGTAGTACTCCATTATGTAAATGTACCACATTTTCTGTATCCATTCCTCTGTTGAAGGACATCTGGGTTCTTTCCAGCTTCTGGCTATTATACGTAAGGCTGCTATGAACATAGTGGAGCATGCATCCCTATTATATGTTGGAGCATCATTTGGGTGTATGTCCAGGAGTGGTATAGCTGGGTCCTCAGGTAGTACTATGCCCACTTTTCTGAGGAACAGCCAGACTGATTTCCAGAGTGGTTGTACCAGCTTGCAGTACTACCAGCAATGGAGGAGTATTCCTCTTCCTCAACATCCTAGCTTCATCTGCTGTAACCTGAGTTTTTGACCTTAGCCACTCTGGCTAGTGTGAGGTCAATTTAATTTTCATTTCCTTGATTACTATGGATGTTGGACCTTTAGATGCTTCTAGGCCATTCAAGATTCCTCAGTTGAGAATTCTCTTTAACTCTGTAGCTCATATTTTGATAGGGATATTTGGGTCTCTGGAGTCTAACTTTTTTGTATATATTGAATGTTAACACTCTTAAAACTTTGTTAAATGAAATATTTCATGTTTTTAGTTTCTTGAGATAATTTTTGTACCTTCTGTTTCTCTAGTTATATATTATTTAAAAATTATTATATTATTATCATTTTTTTCCTCCTTCAACTGCTCCCATATCCTCCCCAACTCCCCTTTGACCCAGGTCCAAGCTTTTTCTCTCTTTCTCTCTTAAAAAGCAAATAGTCAAATAAAACCACAAACCAGAATAAAACAAAACAAACAAACAAGGGAAAAAGGAAAAGTATGAGAATCACATACACATGCAGACGCATACACACACACACACACACACACACATACACACATACACACACACACACACACACACACACACACTTACACTTACACAAAATCTCAACTCACATACCCAAAATTAGGAACTATAATACATAAGAAAATGTCACTGAGAGATGGCTCAGTGGTTAAAAGCACTGACTACTTATTCTTCCAGAGGTCCTGAATTCAATTTCCAGCAAACACATGGTGGCCCACAACCATATATAATGTGATCCAATGCCCTTTTCTGGGGCTTCGAAAGAGAGAGGCAGTGTACACATAAACATAAAATTTATAAATACATCCTTTTAAAAAAGAATGAAAATGACCAACAATGCAAAAAAATTATATTTACTCTTCCTTCCAAATTTTTACCTAGAAGATTAAAACATGAAAACTATGCATGTCAATAGGTTATTATGTGAAATTTTGAAACATGTATACTTTCTCATATTTAAGGTAAAAACATCCAAATTCTCAAACGTTTATCCGCCTTTATCATAAAAACAAAAGTAACAATAATAGAGATTTAAAATGTTTTCTCCTAAATTTAGGCTCTGTGCATCTCTGTCTTTGCCACCGTCCTGTTCAATACCACAACAGAGCCTTCTGCTCTCTGATTGTAACTCAGCACTGATTGATCAACTCTTCTTTATGTCTCCCTCCCTCTCCAGATTATCTATTTTGCAAACATTATGCTATGCCCGGCTCAGATTAGATCAACTTCACATCGCACACACTATCGGGTTTATTGTTCGACACCTGGCTCATCTCACATCTGCAACAATCTCCACTTATATCTATGTTGCTGAAAGTAGCAGAATTCCATCTATTTATTGCTGAATACTAGATATATGTGATTTTTGTTCATTTGTTTTGTTATTTTTCAGCCTTTGCGAAAACATCTTTATTGAAACAAGAGAAATGAAAGAGTACATAGCCCATTTCTAGGAAGGAAATAAATCACAAACTTCATTCATCATAAAGCAAGCCTCTGAAAGTCAACATTTGGATAACACTGCCTATCAAATTACTCATTACTCAGCTACACTCTTTCCAAGTTGTGTCTTCAAATGTGCTCTTGCATACAGTCAAATTAGGTGTTTATAAATCAAACCACACTTTAAAATTCTAATTCAATGTGAACCCTTCAGCTTCAGAACTGCTCTCCAAACTAGACCTTCACTGATATTGTATAGACTTTGTGTCTAGTTAATTTTGAGATTTCCTTAGCCTGCAAGGTTTTAATAATAAAATTTATAAAATGTTATCAATAATAAAAATCCAGCCATAAATATAAATTGAATCTTACAAAAAACACTGGTTGATTTTAATGTCAGTTCCTCATATACTAAAATTGCGTGAGTCAGAAGCCTTAACTGAGGAATTTCTCTGAGTGCCTTGATTGGTATAGGATGACCAGCAAAGTATGGGCTGTAGTCTCCGGTAACAAGCCAGGGATTTTGTTTGTTTGTTTGTTTGTTTTTGCTTTTGTTTTTGTTTTTGCTGGCCTGGCTTTCCCTTTGGTCTTTCAGTTAATCTGTCATTTTGCTGCTGCTGCTGCTGCTCCTACTATGGATAGTGATTATGGTGATGGTGATGGTGTTTGGTGGACGATGGTGGTTGTGGATGTGATGATAGTGTTGGTGATGATAATGGCAAGGACAACCATGATCTTGATGATAATGATTGTGTTGCTGATGTGAGAACCAGTGTTTCTAGGCTTTCATACTTGACTGAAAACCATGGTTATCAAAACAAGACCAGGTTTTAGATACCAGATTTGGACTGCTAAGGAATCCAAAGACACAGATGAGTGAATACTGAATTCATAGCCTCTCTAGTGTGAGACAGTCACCTCAGAGGGACTACTGTGAGTACAGAAGCACCCAGCCTCAAGGGCTGAGCAAGTGTCCAGGTTATCAGCTTCACAGATATAACTCAGCAAGTGTTGCCATTTCAAAGATAAATGATGTAATAAATAAATCATTTCAATATACATACAATTATGTATAATGAATATAATAACAAATGTATAAACTCACATTAGGAGGAGTTTCATTCTCTACAGAACTTTGGCTAATACAATATAAAAACTACATTTTTTTTTATCCATTCATTAGTTGATGGGAATTTAAGTTGTATCCACAATGTTGGGTGTTTTGAATAGCATCAGAATAATTATTTAAATTATTATAATATTTGTAGGATTTTCACAAACATTATTTTATAACTATACTTACTTTCCTATTTTTATTCTCAAACTTTTTATGTGTTTACATTTTCTTCAAGAATGTTTAGGAAAACTTATTCTCTCATCAACTCATCCATATACCTTTGATTAGATCAATTACATAGAATTATTAATATTTTTGTCATAGTTTATTTTACTGAATCCTGTTCATATATAATTACTTCTTTATATTTGTATATTTTATGCATATTAATATACTGTATTCTTTAATTTAGTATTTTTATGGGACTCCTGAGTATGTGAAGGAGTGTTCTCTGATTCTTGAGGCTTCTCTTAGAATACAGGCTATGTTCCTTCTGCTAGTTTGTTAGTCTTGCCCAACTTTGATGTTTTGATTTTTGTTTTATTTAATTATATTGTATTTTACTACATTAAAAACTTTTGAGTTGAATACTTATTGTTTATATTGATTTTCTGATTAGTATTTTTTAAATTCCTTTCTTATTAAATTATGCTTCAAATTTGAGTGACAAACTTTGTATTTAAATGTTGACATTTAAAATAATATTGTGCCATGTGTTTACCATCCTGGCAAGGACCCTGGGAGAAGAAAGCCTGATTTCTCTGCACATTGAGGGACAGCGTGACCGCTGAAGGAGACTGGTCTGACTGTGGCTAGGGGAGGCCCATTGCATATTTAATACATTGCTTTTGTCTCTTTTCTATTTTATACATGAGTTTAGTTGCTGTATTTTTTGTTTTGTGTTGTTTTGTTTTTTCCAGTCAGTAAGAAAACAATTCACAAGGAAGAATGTGGTGTTTAGTCTCAACGTGGAGGCTGCAAGAAGCCGGCATGGTTATTTATACTGGCATGGTTGTCTCTATGACAGCTCCCCAAGAACCTTACAGGAGGCCCTGCTTCAGTAAACTAAAGAATTAGGTCAGCTACAGGATTCTGTGTCCATATATTGAAGACCAGACAGGCCTTTTGTGTTTGACATTTTGTTGTCTTACTTCCTTTAGCAAGGTGTGACATTCATAATGTTGTTGATAATGGAAAGAATTACAGAAGAAACAAAGACCAGGGCTGTGTCTGAAGAGGAGTTTCTCCTCAGCTGGCTCTATCCCTCTTGTCTTCCATTGCTGCTTATGCTCCTGTTTCCTGGGTGAAGAGACACTGTGACCAAGACCACACTTAGATAGAACAATATTTAATTGGGGCTGACATAATTCCAGAGGTTCAGTCCAGTATCATCATGGCAGGAAACATGGCAGCATCTACGCAAGCATAATGCTGTAGGAGCTGAGAGTTCTATATCTTGTTCTGAAGGCAAACAGAACAGTCTTGTTCCTTCTCTGGCAAACAACTAGAAGGAGGGTCTCTGAAAGCCCACCCCCACAGTGACATACTTCCTTCCAGAAGGTCATGCCTCCCAACAGTGCCACCCACTATAGGCCAAGCATATTCAAACCACCACAGAAGTCAAACTCTCACCAATGGGATTAGGCATAGTCTCTATAACTTCATCAGGGATAAAAGACCAGTGATCATGACCTGGCTGCTGACACATGCACCCTTTTTACAAAAAGAAAATTGCCTTGCCAGGTCACCTTTGCTTTGCTTGCGTGTTCTTTTGTGCAACACCAAAATTCTGCTTTCTGATGGCCTCACCTACAGGTCCTGTCAGCCAACCCACGGTCAGGTTTACAAATGTTGGTCATAAGCATAGGTTAGTGGAACTAGCCATGTGTCGTTTAATAAATTATTCTGCTTTAAACAAAAAAAAAATGTTGACATTTAGTTATATTTCTTTTGATTAAATGCTTAAGAAGCAGGAATATTTAGCAAATTAATATATGCTTCCTAAAAGTAAAATTTTATATTAATTTTTAATATTTTCCAATATTAAGTTCTTTATATCAAAAATATGATAAGTAGATATTGGTCTTTGACAATTTCATGATTTTCTATATAAGTTAATATGTTGTATATTTTTGGAATTTTTTTTGAAATGTGTGTGTTATCTCTGTTATTGCTGTAGTGATATGCTATGTAATGAAATTCACTGTATTCTACATTTAATTTTTTGATTGTGGCACTACAAAATGCTTCTATTAATGTACTATGTCTTTTAACTTAGTATTTTTATAGGACTCCTGAGTATGTAAAGGAGTAGGTCTCTGATTCTTGAGCCTTCTCTTGGAATACAGACGATGTTCCTTCTGTTAGTTTGTTAGTCTTGTCCAACGTTGATGTTATGCTTTTTGTTTTATTTAATTATATTGTATTTTATTACATTAAAAAACTTTTGAGTTGAATACTTATTGTTTATATTGATTTTCTGATTAGTATTTTTAAAATTCCTTTCTTATTAAATTATGCTTCAAATTTCATTGATAAACTTTGTATTTGAATGTTGACAAAAAAAACCAACTCCCCCAAAAAACCCAAAAAACAAAAAACAAAACAAAACAAAACAAAAAATAAGTTAGATAAAGAAGTCTTACAAACCTTACATAGATTTAGAAACAATTGTTTCAAATACGGTTTTCATTATGGTACAGTTACAGTCTGTAACACAAGTCCAAATTGACCAAGTTACGCTTAATCACAGTTGCCACCTTTTAATAGGTGTTTTACCATGTCCATTTTTTAATGTTCATATTTGTTCAAAGTTTCTTGCTGGAGTTTTTTACTCCACCCCCAATTCTCCATTTTTTTAATTGATGAGTCTGTTTTATATTTGTTTGTTATACATGGTCTAGGAACAGTTTTGTATTTTCTTTAAGTCACACACCTTTAGGTATTCACTGTCCCTGTGTCCTATGCTCAGCTCACTACCATCTGAATTCGCTCACCAGTGTAATGAGAATTAAGTACTCTTAACTTCCTTTGTCTTCTATAATCTATTACACCATCATTTTCATATTGTCTCATGAAGTGTCCTGGGTGGATAGAAAGAGACAAACTAGAACTGTTTGTCCCGTTTGCTCTGTTGGCATGACATGCCAGAATCGACTTCTCTACAGGCTTTGCTTTCCTCTGGTAAGATAAGCTTGGAAACAAAGGATGAATTGTCTAGGCTTGTGCAGTGTGGGTGTCCTTTTTGGACTTCCCAGGTACGTGTCAGTATTCTATAAATCACAGAGCAGTCTTAGCATATTGGATTGTAATGAGTTAATGTTTTTGTTAATTAAGTAATTTTTATACTCAATATACAAAACAGTGCTTTATAAGTAGGATTACAGCTTTAAAGAATATTAAATGTAAAAGGATAAATTATTTAGCTAGTTGTTTTTGTCATTATAGAATTAGAAAGTAAAAGCAAACCAAGATTTATAAATGGCTAGGAATGTTCTTTTCCAACTGAGACTCACAAAGCCCATTTCTGCATATTATCTAGTTGCAGGCATCACCTTTTGACAATCTAAATTCCAACTTTGTAGTGCAAGTATCTCACATTAGAGCTCACCTGAAATAATGCACATTAATTGTTCTTGGGGAAGGAAATGAACTGTTTTTAATAGTATTTAATCTCGAAAACATGTAAATATGAATAATATGACTAATTCAATTATTTTTGAGACAACATAAATACAGGAAAAACTATGAGAAATAGCTCTAGAAGCTTTAGCTGGTCCTTATTCAGAACAGGAATTTGAAGGATTGGTTTAATATTTATCTCAAGAAAATTCTGTAAGCCAAGACACAAAGCCTCCTTTAGATACTTAAGGGAAGTTGAGGACCATTTATCTGATTCAGAGAGGACTTATATTCTCAACATTTTCTGAGACAATGGTATCAGAGGAAAGAAGATAAAAGAGGTAGAAATTGATACCTTTAATGGAGTAAAAGCAAAGAGATACACATTGAAGGTCACACAGTTGGGAAAAGAGAAAACTGGATACCCAGTCACTTTATTCCTTTTAGTGTTTATTGAAAACAAAATTGTCCTCATGGGTGTCTTAGGATCCATGTTAAAAAAAAAAAACACCAGAATTTTTCATCTGGACAACAACTGTAACATTGTTTACATTTCCCTGGTAGTTTGCTAAGAATTGTTTGTGTGGCATAGATATTGAAATGTAAAAGTATATGTACTTTTATTTCTTCGGATGAAGGGAAGAGTTGAGAGTAGTAGCCAAACTTTTCAAATACGTGCCCTGGGTTCAGACCAGAGTGCTTCCATTTAACTATCCCTAGGTTTAGGCTTGGAAGCTTTTAGCCTCCATACAATCTAATCTTCGCAAACCTGAACCTTGAAGGCCTCAGCTTACAGTATCTATCTGCTAACCTAGGCCTAGAATGTTTTAGCCTCTGAGACTTACTGCTGAATATATGTTCACTCTTTCTGCACTCTGGCTGTCTGGTTCAACTCAGTTTTTCTGGCACAAACTCTCCTCAAACTGACTGATTCAATCTGGCTTCTCTTTGCTTGTTAAACATTGTTCTGCTTGGCCTCAAACTAATTCTGATATTCAGTTCTCCTCCCTGGCTCCTTCTCATCATCTACCTGCAAACCGGTTCTGAAGTGAGCGGACTGAACTCTGTCAAGCTAACTGACTGGATTGAACTCAATAAATGAACTCTACACCATTGCTTTGCACTCACTGCACTGACTCCCGACTGACTCAAGCACAACTCAGTGACTTATGAACGGAACTGATTGAACTGCCTTCATTTTCAATGCACTGCCTTTAAATAGCTTTTCTTCTGAGGGTTGAGCATGTCCTATTAATCATTCTGTCAAATCTTTCTTTGATTCAACACTTTGTTTGCCCCTCAATTAGATGTCATTGATTGGGATTAAAGGTGAGTATTAAAAGATTCCAGACAGAAGGAAAGAAAGGTGTGGACTAAGGGACTGTCTGCAATCTAGCCAGATCACATAGACCTGGGAGGTCTCTGGATGTGACCAGAGCAGCGGCTGGATTCAAATTTCTCTACATCGAAAATCATCTAAGGCAGGAAGAATAATAACTGTGTTTATTAATATCAGTTTACCTTTCTGCTTCCTTAAATTTAAAGGAAACTCTAATCCTATTTACTATCATCAACCGAGTTGTTACTTTGAAACTAGCTTAAAGCCCCTTACATTCTTACATTTTTAAATCTTGCAGTGAGTTGTGAGCAAGCTGTGTATCTTTAACACTTACTGCAAGGCCAGTGCCGGCTCCACTTAAATCTAGGAAAGAAAGCCAAGGGATAAAATGAAGGGAAAGGCAGATCGGAACATTTTGACTGTAGCATTTGAAATCTGTTTCCTTTTCTAATTCTCTCACTCCTTGCCTATTCTAACAAGTCCAATATCACCTATCTGCAGGCTTTTAGGGGTAGAGATTTGGGGTAGAACACATGTCATGTCCAAAGAGCAGGGACAGCAAAAGACCACCGAGGAGCCAATTCTGATGTAAACACACAAGGTTCTTTTATTATGAGCTCTAGAGCTAGGTCTCCTCATCTCTGTCACAGCAGGTCAGAGTGAGAGCCCTGAGGCTAAGGGTTCAGGGTTTTTATTGTGGTTATAGCAAACATAGGGAATTTCCACATGGGTCAGCAAGTTAATATTTTAAAAACTGCATTTATGGTGTAATCTGCAGGAACTGAACACAGGTCTAAAACCATCTGACAAACAGGATGGTCAGGTTATCTATTCTCCGCAGGATGTTGTAGATTATCTTTAGGTACCTTGGTGCTGATTTGTTGCCTGGATGTTGCTAAAGGGAGGAAAGGAGTAGAGACATGTCAGAGGATGTTTGCTAAGGTGGGATGTTCATCCTGGAATTGGAGTTAAGCCCCTGGTCTCGCACAAAATGGAGTTTCTTAAAAAAAAGGAAAGAGAGAAAAAGATAAAAGAAAAAGTAAAGATAAAAGAAAGAAAGAAAAAAGAAAAGAAAATGGGGTTGGTTGGGTATTGTACATATACAAATACAAATCTCATTAAGGGGAAACTTACCTTCTCTGTTTTTGCTTTTGTTTTGTTTTTAATCCTCAAAAATAACATGGTTCTTTTCTTTCCTTTTTTTAGTTGGATATATACTATATTTACATTTCATTTCCCTTTTCCTGGTTCCCCGCCCCCTCAAAGGTCCCACATGCCCTTTCACCAACCCTACATCTGACAGAGGGCTAATATCCAATGTATACAAAGAATTCAAGAAGTTAGACCCCAGAAAACCAAATAACCCTATCAAAAAATGGGATACAGAGCTAAACAAAGACTTTTCACCTGAAGAAATTCGGATGGCTGAGAAACACCTTAAAAATATTCAGCATCATTAGTCATTAGAGAAATGCAAATCAAAACAACCCTGAGATTTCACCTCACACCAGTCAGAATGGCTAAGATTAAAAACTCAGGAAACAGCAGGTGTTGGCGAGGATGTGGAGAAAGAGGAACACTCCTACACTGCTGGTGGGACTACAAGCTGGTACAACATGGTTCTTTTTTACTTTTGTCTTCAGACTTGTCTTTTCAAAAATAAAACAAGATTTTCTCTAAATGCAAGAAATTTCTTATTTCCTGGTCTAGTCATTAGAGTGAAGTACCTACTATCTGTGTATGTCAAAGGAGTTACTAATCACTGGCCATGCTATCTGGCACACTGGCCCACTGAAATTCACATATCCCAAATGGCGCCTGGGAACCAGATGGCTGCAATGGTTCCTTCTCATTTGGTTTCTTCCTGCTTAGCATTCTTGCTATTCAAAACTTATGTGCCCTTGAAGGTAAATCAAACCAGAAAACACTTGGGCAAAATATAAAACAATTCAAAATACTAACCAAGGGTTGTCAGAAAAAATCTATCTGAATTGATTGTGCCACAAATTTCAAGCTACAAAGCTTCCTTCAAAGACTGCTTTTAAGTATCTATGTATAAAGAAAAATCCATTACAGATTATATGGACCTTTTGTCTATCAGTGTGAAGATAGTTTATAGCACCCGGTCCACCTGAATCAAAGAGGAGAACCAGAGGAGACAATAATACCATTTTATAATTGTTTTCTTTAAAGCAGATGAATGCCCCAAATCAAAATAGACCTTCATCAATTTACCAATTTGATTTAAAAAGAAGCACATGCGGGAGGAATTTTAGAAAATGCTTCCATTTGGTGGGTTTTTTTCCTTAGTCATTTCTTAAATTGTGAATCCTAATAGTTTTGAAGAAACCTCTTTGTTGCTTTGCTTTGTGGTTCCCTGCCATTTCCTGCTAGAAATTGAGGTAGCTATCTAAAATAGAGATGTACTCTTTAAGAACTTGTTTCTGTTACAAAAAATTCTGCAAAAAACAAAAACAGAACAGAATACACACACACACACACACACACACACACACACACACACTTTTTAAGCACTTTGATCCCTTTAGGGATGTTGAGGGTAAATGACATGTCTAAGGATGCACTCTGATTTAGGTATCATTTTGTTCACTGGCTTTTTATTATCCATTTGCTTCTACTCTGTGCACTGCTAGTACATTGTTCATTTTATCTAGAAACCAATAACCACAAAAAAATCCCGACTTTCTATCCCCTGAACGCCAAACCCATAAATCACACACTCAGAGCAACACTCTTTCCATCACAGACTTAAGAGTCCCTGACCTCCTGTCCCTAACAGGGTTCCCACTGTGCTTCTTGTTATTTTTAAGTGAAATGGGGAAATCATTGAGCTGCATAGCATGGATCTCATGAAGTCACTTTCACCATTTTGTATTTATTGCTTATTATATGCAGATGGATAAAAGTCATTTCATGTCATGTACTAAAAAACAAAACAAAATGTCTTTATCTATAGAGTCAAATTAAATGTATCCTTAGAAAACTCTTAACCAAATCCTTGGTGTATTACTTGGCTTTCTGTAATGTCAACACACAAATGAAGTGTAGTTATTCTCAAGTCCAACTTTGCCTCTGGCCTCTGAATTTCTGCAAGACTATAGCAATCACAGATCACCAGAAGGGAGTCAAGAGTTTTTTTTCAATAGTGAAAACAACCAATGAGAGAGGGTTGTAATTATAATATAATGAAATAATTGGAGATAATTGCCCAATAGTAATTTGTTTCAATATATTAAAAGCTTAGAGTACGTGCCCAGGAAATAACCCCTTTCCTGATTCTGGACAAGCACTTCCCATGTAGTAAACTGTTTTCAGTTTCTTCTTACTCAGGGTTACAATCTTTATAGCACATGTCCTGAATATGTGAGGTTATACTGTGTGTTTGTCTGTGACTGCCAATCACCAACAGGATCCATGAAAACCGAGAAATGCCAAAACACAAATTTTTAGGATATTTGGCTTATTCAAACACATAAAATGTGTACTCTGGATCTGAAGGAGGAAACACTGAAATTTTTCATTAAAAAAAATAATAATTTGAGAAACCATTTAAAGACATTTACCAAAATATAGATATGCTTGTTAACACTTCAAGTTACATAAAGAACATATGAGCTGGGGAGAAGAGATTTTATATTTTAACATTAGCCTTGAATATACAAACTTGCCAATCCCATAACAGTAGGATGGTACTTAGAGAAAGGCTTTATCTTGGGCCTGTTTGCCTGATTCCACTGAGGTCCCAACTGGCACATTTTTACAATTGCCAGGTGTTAGAGGAAAATCCTGGAAGAGCAACTCAAACTGCATGACCATGTTTACAACCTGTGGCTGAAATGCGAACATTCTCTCCTTTTTTCTCCACCATTCAAGAGAGAACTGTGGAGGGATTTGTAACTTTACTGATCTTTATACCTCTTACTGTTTGTTTGTTTTTCTATGTATTACATATATAATCCACCTTCTATCATAACCTTTGTAAATACTTAAAATTGTGTTCAGAATAGGTTTTTACCCAATTGTAACTGCCCACAGTTACATCGAATGGGTTACCTGAAAGGGAAGCTGGGGATACATGGGAAGGCGGCAAAAAGAGATGAAGACCAAGACAACATTGCTGTTCAAGGTCTCAACGTTTAATGAAGAACTCCCAATATATAGGCAGGGCAAAACCCTTCCCCAAAGGCTGGAAGCTTCTCAACAGAACCAGTTCAGTTTCTCCACAGGTGGCTAGTGCCTCTCAGGAGACTGCAGGTCCTTGAAGAACAATGGGCTTCATCTTGTTCTGAGCATTCCACCCTAGGTGGAGTGGATTATGGCTAACACAGGAGTTCCTGCTCAAAGGCTGGGAGAGGAACTGAAGTCAAGTTCCTGCCAGGTGGCATGGCACCTCAATAAGGCTCTCTACACCCAAGAGCCAATGTAGTTGTTTCAATATTTTACTGTGTTAAATTTATTTTTATTTTATATTGAATGTAACTGGAAATGTTATAGCTTCCCTTATTCTCATCCTTTGCTCTGCATCTTATGGAAACTCTGGCTTGTGTTAAGTGCATAACTTCACCAGAAAATGTTTATGTGTTCACTACTTTCATAGAAATATTTACTTTCATATGTAGATATTCATAAACAGTATCATTGTTTTTTTAAACTTGATAAATAATGTAAAATTCTGTATGCTTTTCTAAAGTGTTTTAGTTTCTTTTCTTTGAAGTTATTTCTTGAGATCTTTGTGTTGATACACATAGCACATCTTACTTAAATGCCTGTACCCACTGAGAGCCTGAACCTCAATTTACGCATTCTGCTTTATATGAGCATTGACATTGTTTTCTCCTTGCTCCTGAACTATACATTCTTGAAAATATATGCCATCTGCTATATGGAGAAGTTCCTCGAAGTTGTATATTACATGCAGAAATTTGATTCTTGGATTAAGTGCATTTTTCCTCCATGGATACTACCTCTTCATTCTCCACGATATATGTTAAAATGAATATATTCTTGTATGTCTATATAAGACTCTGTATTAATGACCAGGATACTTATAACTTCCCCTCCTGAGTGAGGTTTTCTCAGTGAGTAAGGTTAAATAATATAAGCAGCAGGCTGTCTGGGAGTTCCTTTCCATAACTTAGTATTGCACTATTTTCTTTGTAGAGACTATCAAATACCTTCATGTTTCAAACAAACACCACTGGGTTTTCCCAATTATTAACTTTATATCTTTTTTTTTTTTTACAGAAGTGTTTGGTGCCTGATCTAGGATCTGGGAGTTCTGTTACAAAGCAAATGTTTTATTTTTCACCCCAACTCATTCCCTGCATTTTCCAATATGTAAGAATACAATGGGGAAGAAAATGGTCCTGACCAGCCTCAGAAACTAGAATGCCGTGAAAGTTAGCTTGCGTGTTCTGCTTTACCTGAGCATGTAGATTGCTTTCTCCTTGTTCCTGAAATATATATAGAATATATATAGAATATATATTTCAGGAACTATACGGAGGAATTCCTCAAAGTTGTATGTAACTTTCAGTGTCTGGAATGTCATGAACTTCCCACCCCCAGATCTCTCAGAAAAAAAAAATGCTTTTGCTGATAAGCTACGTAATTGAACACAGTTTGTTTTATACAGACAAAAATCAAGTGTCTTATCTATTATTTGTTGCTATTAACTCATTTTTGAAGTTTTACATGATCATCACAATAATTCATAATTTCTCACAGGTTATCTCTACACTACTGTGGAAATATCCTCTACTTGAAAAATAAAATATAATTTCTGAGTGTGTCAAGTTGGAAAAACAACCCAAGCAACTATGATTAAGCCTCTCCTTAACTTCTTTAAGAAATTACACTAACATATATCCACATTAGTGCATAGGTGAATATTGTAAACTTTGCCTTATGAGATAACAGTTATTTGTCATAATTTTATGCCTCTTGGGGAGAAAAATCTAAGTAATATCACAATAAATATTATGTAATTATATCAAATAGAAGAGATGCTTTTTGTTGTTTTATGAATAAGATTATTACATTAGAGTAAAAATATCTATTGAAAACTTCCAGAAATATTTTATTTAGTTCAGTTTAGTATATAAAATGTGCTTGCCATGTTTGGAGTTAAAAGAAAGAAGTTTTTAACACAAACCAACACTTTATAATAATAGAACACTGATGCTTGTGTTTTATTATAATACAAACAAAATATACATTTAACAATTTTAATTATGATATACTACAAGACTACAGTTTTTTAAAAGTAAAATTATTCAAATTCATTGATAGCCACCACTGACAATGCTAGAAGTAAAGATCAACTGTGGTTTCTGACAGGTTTTATTTTTCTTTTCCAAAAAGTTAGGTTTCAAAATTTCATAAATATCTTACATTACAAAATATTTAAGCAAGAGTTACAAAGCCTGAGCATTCTTATATACATGGATTTTCAATTTCCAAATCTGTAAATTTTGTCTTATGTATTTTTAACCTCACATACTGTAAATTGTAATATTGTGATCATCTAATAAGAGGAAATATATATTTCTATTTAAAAAAATTACCAATTCTCAAAATGACATGTCATTTGAAACACACTGACTGCTACAAGGTGGTATTCTGAGAGAAGGGATTCCCAAGTTCACTTTAATCTGTCTCAGTAAAATGTGTGCGATATATCTTAGATAAATGCTTGAGAATAATCAATGTTTACTGAGTAGTCTTGTTTAATTTTATTTTTTCCTGTGAATGAAATGAGCCAAGTTGTCCCGGAAGTTCCTTTTTGGTTATGTTAGTCAACAAGCAGTCACTCTTGTAAGATCACCAATTCAGTAGGAATAGCATATAATTAAATACATGAAAAAATCCAAGTGTAGCACAAAGGAAAAGTCCAAAAGTATGATCATAATATTGCAGGCACGTTGTAAGTAAGTCTTACTTTAGACAAAAGATCCCGGGATTGTGAATGATACCCGGAGAGCTGCTGTGGTTTCTGTAATGTTCTCATTCTTTTCTATGACTATTTTGCATTTTGTTAAGTAATTTGACTGTTTCTTCTGAAATGTTTACTCCATCATGTTATATATGATTTTGAGCTCTTTGGGGGAAAGAAAACCAAGGATTTTACACAAATTGATTATTTAGAGTATCCATTTCAAAACAAACTCTTAAAATTCCCAATAAATTAAACGTGAATGACCTCATTCAGGCATACTTCTGTTTAGCAGCACAAAGGGCTGAATAAACACACAGCAAAAACACTTAAGGAAGCTAAAGACATGTACTGAAGACAGAAAAATAGATTAAAAAAAAAACCTAATAACTGCATAGTTCAGAGTCGCTTCTGGGGGATCTGGTGCCTTTAATATTTGAAACTTTGAGCAATGTTCTACATTTTCATTATTTCGATACAGAGTGGTTCATCCTCAATGGTAAGGAAGTACATATTGCATTCGTCAGTTGAGCCTTCTCACACTCTTCTGAGTCTTTTGAATAAGAATGAATATTGCTTAGCTATAGCCTGTGTTTTAAAATACACATAAACCTTAGCCCCACATTTATTATATAATCTTATTTTCCTAATAGTTTTTATAATATATTTAAACATCATTAGTAGTTTTATGTCCAAAGCAGCCAAAAAATTAAATCTAAGGTGTAAAAGAGATTTACAGAACGTTGATAAAAAATTATATTTCTAATTATGTAAGTAATTAGAAAATAGTTTGGACATTGTTATCTATGTAAAATTAATTTTCAGAAGTCAATACAAATAGTATAACCTTGTGTAATTCTTCATATACAAATATTTGAAAGTATTTTTTAATGAAGCATGCACCCACTGACTTGAGTTTGCTGTGACTTTGTAGGACTCAGTAAGCCAATAGGTAAACACCCTCCTGTGTGATACATGATTAGTAGTCTAACCATGAGACAAGAATTTGTATGCATATATAATTGATTCTGTCTTACAAATTAAAGTTGTTCCTTCATTTTTGCTTTTTCTTAGAGTAAAGCATCTACAAATATTTATTATTTTACTAGTCCTTGCAGATCAATGGCATACCCTTGAGATAGGTACCCAATGCAAATTAAACGAATGTAAAATACTGATGCTACTTTGAACTGAGAGATTGCTTGACTCTAACACTGGTCTCTAATCACACGGGGCTTCTCACAGACTCTTTCAAAACATGTAGAATGCATGAGAAACAAGCTCTGTTGGTTTTCCAAAAAGCTGCATTCTTCGTGAGGAAGTGACTAATTGTTCATTTCACACTATAAAGGGCGTGAAAAGGCAAAACAGAGGAAGGCTAAGGGCTTTGTGCTATCGGAAGGAAAGGTGATTTCTGGTGCGGCTGGCAGGAAAACACTGTTCAGAGGGAAAGTTGAATTTGACACATGCTGGCAAAATACAAATGGCATTTATGCTAATGATGTGTTTTCTTTACATGTGGAAGACTTACTTGTAAAACTGCTAAAAAACAATGCTGCTTGAAAGTTTATGTAAAGAGATGTCGAAGAGTTAATTTAACCCTTCCCGTCAGAAAAATTTTGCCCTTATCCATCCATTCAACGAATATACAGCCCCACTCCCCTCCATGGTCATCTACTCAATTCTCTCTATGTATTACATATTGCTTTCTCCTATTTACTGAAATATAATCAAATGAAGGATGTAAATGCAAACAATATACAGAATATGATAAATAGAAAAAAAGAGAACACAGAAATACATTGGTTATAAATAAAATATTGCCATTCCATAATTTGTTTTTTTTTTACAAATTTTACTTTCACTTGCACTTTTGCTAACAATTCGCTATAATCTAAATTATTTTTAACCAAAACATTACAAGTTGGCAGATATTTATACTCCAGTGGAAAGAATTCCATTACATTCTATCTACTTTGTGGCTTTCTCCTTTTTCTATGGCAATATAAGTTTTTCTCGGAGACAGAATGTATAACTACCTTTCTGTCTGTCTCCTAACAATTCCCATCTACAGATTAGGACACTGTGTACATCTTGTCACCCTTATTATTATATTAAGATATTCTACCATGTTTCCCAAAGTGCACAGAAATTGTGTTCTAAGTTCCTACAGCATGTAATCTAGAGCACGACATTGAGTGTGCAGTTCTGTCTGTGATGCTGTTTCTGTTGACCGATCAAAAGGAACCTGGTTAGGATCATCAATACCCTCTCACAAAGCACTACTGCAGTACACTAGGTGTAGCCTGTTGCCAGAAAGAGGAAACACACCTTTCTAAATTCCCATGCCCGGCTGCAAGTGTCGGCTGTTGGCTCCTTAAGAAAGTTCCTGTTACTAACATAAGCTGTTTTAATTTGTGCCTTTTCTCCCCTTCCTACACAGTCCCTTGTTCTAGAATGGAATGATTAAGTTGCTTCTAAGACCATAGCCAACAGCACGGGAAAAATCCATGCTTAATGGACATGCTTGGGAATAAAGCACTTTACTCAGTGGACCCAGTGTTCACTTAGCTTGCTTCTTTACATAATGTTAAATTCAAACTATAAAACATTTAGAAACATAAGGCCCCTATTTTTAAGACAATTCTCGACTTTTCTCAGAAAGCTGGTTCAGATGATGTCCTATATAGTCTTATTCAGCATAGCATCCTGTGACGCAGTGATGCTATGTATGAGTTAGTATAAGGGATGTACAAAGCAGAAGACACTATTTGTGCAGGCAGGTAACTAATTCCCTCTTTAAATTAAATAGAAAACTATGTCGCCACTGATCTCTGAAGCTCCTCCAGGTCTCTGTGATGGCGTCGATTTCGTTTCTTCTTCATCTCCTGCATGTGCTTCCACTTTGGGCTGCCCTTGTTGCGCTGCCTCCGCTTCTCTCTGTGCCACATCTGCTCACAGTACTGGTCCAGGCTGAAGTTTGGGCTGCTAAGGATTTGGATGTAGTCTTTGTATCTCAACCGTGACTCAGCCAGCAGATCCTTGACCTGCCCCTCCTGGTATTCTGCCCTCTGGGTATTTTCCATCTGTTCATTCTCAATGACATTCAAAGTCAGCTTCACGACGGTGTGGATGAAAGTGTGCTCCTGTGCTTTGCAGTAATACATCCCAGAGTCCTTCTTCTGCAGACTTCGAATCAGTAGCCCATAGTCCGTTTTGATGATCCTTTCATCAGGTTTCAACTGCAGGTTGAAAAAAAAAATGTAGGTAATAAATTAGAAACAGAGACCCACAAGCAAATGAAACCAGACCACATAGTTTTACTTAGATGAACCTAAAAGATACACTCTTCATCTTTCTGTCATCAAATATAACATTGTCAGCCATAGTTGAAGATGGTTTATAAAAAAAGAAAAAGAGAGAAACAAAGAAACAAAGAAATAAGAAAAGAATAAAGTAGTAGCCCCCAAGACATAGCCTATGTTCTCTCCATTTGAATTCTATTAAGTCAAATGAAACTTTTGAATATATGTAGTTTTTCCCTGCAGTGGAGCAATAAGAGTGAAATACTGTGAGAAACAATAAGGAAAGGGGAAGCTTTCAAGTGACCTTTACAGGTATTTCCTCCGACAGGGATCAATGGCCTAAGATCACAGTTTTAAGGAAGGTTGTAAGAATAGTCACTGTTATATTGAAGAACTCAGAGTATGTACTCCTTGTCATAGAGAAAACAATGGCATTGGCTCTGCTTTCTACATATCAGCAAACATGATCTGCACAGTCTATGAGAAGGAGAAACTATAACTTTTGAATAGTGAATTGGGAAAAAGCATGGGTCCAGATTTGGACATCAGAGCTGGAACTGAGCAGGCTTGCACTGGCTAACATTTTTCAAAGCTTATTTCCCTATTATCATTAAGTCATACACGAAATACATTGGACCACAGTATTTGTGGACAGTCATACCATAGCTTGGGGTACTTGGCCTAACATGATAATGCGATTTCAAGTGTGGGAAAGCACAACAAATAAAAAGAACCTTCCCTGAAATGTGGTACTACAGCCTCTGAAGCTGTGGTATTGAGGGACAATTCAAAAATGGTGTGAATAATAGGTCATCTTCAATGTATCAGGGGCGTGTTTATCCACACAAAGGCCTTGTTTAAATGTTGAATGGATAGGCATAAAGTAGAACAACAACAAAAACAACAACAACAACAAAACAACAACAACAAAGAAACCTGGACGAGTTCCCAGCTTACACATCTGTCCCTGAATTGTAGACTTCAAGTTGATGGAAATAGAAGAGGCATAAAGACAGCTAAATTAAATTTACTCACAGTGGGTGGACTGTACTCCACATTCTTATGTGAAAAGAATGTAGGGGAAAAAAATCCCTCTTATTCTGGAAATATGAGAAAAGGGAAAGAAACATCTTTGGCTAGCAGCCCAGTTAGCTAGCAAGTATATGGCAAACCACCCTCTGTGGCAGAGAAGTGCAGCTGGCGGGGAACTTTGGAGGCCAAAGGCAGGTCACAGCTCAGAGCCTTGGTTAATGAGGCTCAATGGTCTCCAGACCTGCCTTGCACGTCCCTGAATCTACACCATCAGGCTTTTGCTCAGTTGCTTGGTTGTGTCCTTTGCTCCGATTATTTGGCGACCTGCACGTGTTTCCTTTTCCCAGTGGGTTGAATCTAGGAGTCATGACATCTTAAAATACTACTGTAATACAAACTAACCTCAAACTAATTTGCGATCTCAAACCACAGGGTGGTGATTCACAACTTTCCTGATGCTGCACCCCTTTAATAGTATTTTTCTTGTTGTGGTGACCACCCGCCCCCCCATAAAATTATTTTCATTGCTCCTAACTGTAATTTTCACTGCTGTCATGAACCATAATGTAAATATCTAATATGCAGGGTATCTGATATGTGATTCCTGTGAAATGGTTGTTCTGCCCCACCCCACCACCAAGGAGTTGTGACCCAGGTGAGAACTATTACCATCAGAGCTTCCTTGCCTAAAATAAAAGGACATATGTATTGGTAGATTTCTAAAGGGAGACCATTGAACAAAAATAGCATTCTCATACTTCACATAGGAAAACACAGCTTCTTTATGAATAAAGTGTATTGTAATTGTTTAAAAAGGATAAAGGATAAATATTTCTTGGACCTCAAACTGCTGCTCTATAAATGTGGATGCTAGTCTCTGACCACTTCCTCTTATAATTCTTTTATCTTCCTGCTCTTCAGTTTCTGCATAACTCATGGTAGACTTGGAAGTTAAAATGTGGAATATTCACAACATTATAACTGCCATGTTGCTCGGGCTGAGATGTATGAAAAGTTTAATTTCTGGAGTTTCTACACTGAAAATGGCCTGCAGCCATCAGCATAACGCCATAGCGAACTACAGTTCTAGTCTGTCTCTACACCTCAAAGATCTCTCTGTGGTCTGTATTTTCCTGCTGCTGAGGCTACGTTCAGTGTGGACTTTAGACACGATCACAGTTCTGAATGGGTTCTCTCTCTAGTTTTCTTTAATCTTCTAGCAGGAAGGAATTATGACTCCAGCTTCATGCACACTGGGCATCACCCCAGCACAACTTTGTCTGTTTCTATATCCCATTGGTGAAGCTTTGTCCTGAGACCTTGTTCCGCTATCACTCCTTTACCTTCTTTTCATGTTAGTGCAGTCCCTATGAGTGTTCATAAATACCTGACATTTCAGTTCTAGGTCATGATTCTTCATCTTGTCCTAATTCTATGGAATACTATATCCGTTGTTTCATTATTGACCAACAGTCATAAGCAGTGCTTTAAAAGATTTTGTGCTACCTGACTTTACCTGAGGTCTCTTAAACTGTTTGATTAATTTTTGTTGCTTTTCCAAAATTTCAAAAATATAGCTTCAAGTACATTGGAATCTTTACTAAAGAACACTTTGGATTTCCATATTTGGAGGATTCTTACAATTTATATAAAAATATGTGACCCAGAAATTAAGGAGTTGGTTGGTGTTCACTTAATTCCCATCACTGCTCCATGACGCTTTCCTTTGGTCTTGGGATAGGATACATCGTCAGGCAACTGCAGATCCCACAATGAAATGGCAACACAGTGCAGAAAGCCTAGATCCTCTCAGAGATCACTTCTGGCCACGGATACAAATTCATGGAATTTTCTCTACTGTAGAGTGCTAAGCAAAACCTTTCCTAAATTTAACAACACAAACCATATCTTCAACTGGAATCAGTTAGCCCCTTGCCTAATGTGAGCACAAATTACATACTTGGCATTGTTAAATGGAACTCTCCAGTGAAAGGCAATTTATTTTAAATAGGAAGAGCAAGGAAGGATGAAGGTCATTTAGATATAGATAGCAGGTGAGGTTGAGGGCTGCTTTATTCTCTAATAAGAACAGCTGGAAAGCCTAAAATATCCTTCATGACTTGGAAGAAACTATAACTTCAAGAACACTGCTTTCTTCAGACAACAGAAAATATGACCAGAGATAAATTGGTATTAAAGAAGAAAAACACTTTCAGCACGATAAATAGAAACATGTCTGTAAACATGTTGTTAAAAAAATGTTTATATTTAAAATAAAATCCGGAATACTTTTTTAATATGGGAGGAAGAAAAAAATTCTCTAAGGAAAGTTCTTATTAATATTTTTAGGGTTTTTTTCAATTATGCTTGCATGGTGCTACATAATGAAACATTTATTAATATAATAGAAAATCAATAATTAATCATTTTATTAATGGCAAAAAAGCAAAGAGAAATATAGGGTTAAAGTAATTCATTCATTCTTTTCAGAAATGAAATTTATACATACGTAACTGTTAGAATAGCTTTTTACCTTGAATAAAAATAAACATAAGTATAAGGTGTAAGTATAAAATACTTTAGAAAACCATTATTAGTATCTGATTGGGGAAGAAATTTCCAAGCAGAATTTTTTAAATATCTGTTCGTTTACAAATAAGTACATTTTTCTATATTGAATAGAATACTTTTGTAGAAAAAATACAGAATTTTTAGAAACAAAAGATATATAGTGAATAGTTACTTATAATGTTTTAATATTAAATTATCGATTTCTATAATGTATGAATGGTGGAGGAAAATGTTTTAGGTGAGTCTGCTAGAAACTACCTAAACAATGCATACCTAAGTTATTTCACAGGAAATTAAGGAAAATCTACATCTGAGAAATGTGAGGACATTTGCTCATGCTTTTAAACACAATGTATTTCTTTTTTTCCAATCGCTAAAGGTTTCTTAAATCTTATGTATGCTGTTTCCGTAAGGGATATGTGCCTACCTGATGATCTTGATGAATAAACAGTATAATGACCAACAACTCCAACTTACTTCTTTTGTTTTAGGATTTCTGTTCTAACTAAATAGGAAAGTAAATATAAAGAGATCCTTTATTATGAGAAAACATGAGCTATTCAACAAGCTTCTCTTTTTGACTGCGGATTATGTGTGGACAAAAGAGAGATAATAGCATAGTGTTTACTACTAACAGGAGGAAGCAGAGAATTGCTCCCGGGGCAATGACGAGTACTGGAACTGAATAAACCCAAAATATCACTCATGCTTATCTGCACTAAGTGGTCTCATGGCTCTTTGTGTGTTATTGCAAGGTTGAAACCATTTATTTGCTTTCATAACAAAGAAAGAACAAAAGGAAAACAGAGACCTACAGATGGAAAATGCAGAGACTGGAAGATGTTTTAAAAACGTTAAACTCCACTAAAAAAAAAAAAAAAGTATGGCAAATGACATGAAGGATTGCTCCTTTTCTTCATTTAAACTAGCCCCAAAGTTCAACAGAAGCTCAGGGAGTGCCGATTAACTTGCTGGCTACACCATAATCACCATCAGTTTCAAGACCAGCCTTTTAAGAAAGTCAGCAGATAACTCATGACCCCCTCCAACAGCACCCAGCAGCGACAGTGGCTCAGCGAGGAAACAGGGTCCTCCTGGAGCAGAATAACCTGGTGACAACCTCTGTAGCCCAGGAGACCTTGGGACATCCCTGGGGCTTTTTATGAGGAGAGGAAGTATTACAAGCAGCATCCTTATGAGAGAAGAGCAGGAGGCATCCTGCCGGGCAACATGCTTCACATACAGCAGAAATATTACTCTGTTCCTCAACTCAGGAAGCAGCTCTGTGGGTCCAGGACAATGGAAAACTGCCCATTTGCAAAGACAGATGAAAATATCAGTTGAAACATTGCAGGGAACAGACTTCTCAGTAAAATTCAATAAATGCATTATTTCTGCCCCATTGAATTTCATGGAGCATGGCACCATCATGATATGTGATATAGTGCTGTGAGGTACATTAAAATAATGCACACATATTTCAGAAAATAAAGAATGCAAAGTAGCTAAGGGTACCTATAGCTAGAGGAATACCTCCAGCAGGAGTATACTTTTCCCTCAAAAGATCAGATTTAATTTGCTGTGGAGGACAAATAACTTGTAAAGTAATCACATTTAATAGGAAGAAAAAAATCATAGTAGCTATAAAATCTAAAGCTTGTTTTAACTCATGTAAAATTAGTATGTGAAAATATAACTGAATTGAATCTGCATCCTAAGTACTCAGAATTTAGTATTTCTTGGGAGCTTGTATTTTGAAGTAGAATAATCATTACTATTTTATCAGCCATAGTTGAATATATATTAGAAAATTAGAAACTAAGACAGACTCAAAATACGTATCAACTGTGTATATTATCTGCCTTTCGTTAGTAATCGTTTTATTGATATGTGATAGAGAAAAGGCAATGGACAAATATACATTTTCAGTTTTATGTGTTTATGTGTTAAACTTCTGTTGACAGAAAAAAGGTATTTTTATTCTTTTATTTTCTGTGTTGCTTTCATTAACACAGATTGGTTATTGAAATATGGTTTACATATCTTATGATACTGCTAAGTTCTATTCCATACAGCCTCAGGATCTTTTTTCATCAAGAAAAACATCTATTCTGAATTCCGCACTCAGTCTTGCGCTCATCATAGTGTTTCTAGTATAACATGAGAATTATAAATTCTGATAAAATATCAGAATATTTTATAAATAAAATATTTTATTTACACATAGTTGTATGGGCCTGAATGTATGCTGTGCCACAGAGGTCAGAAGAGGGCATAAAATCTCCAGGGACTGGAGTTAAGCCAGTTATGAGCCATCCACTGTTAGTGCTAATAACTGCATCTGGGCCCTTTGGAGGCATAACCAGTTCTCCTGACCATGGCATCATCTCTCCAGGCCCACGGTGCCTTTTGTCTTCTTTAATAATGAACATAGCAATAATCAATTCTACAATTAACCTTTACTTCATAATATTAAATTAATATTAATCTAAGCTTTCTAAGACTGCCTAAAATAATCTCATTACATCATATAACATATGACATATCTCTCTAATCTCTGTCATAAAATGTTCATAACACATTTCAATTCCAAATTTATATTAAGAAAATTAACAGAAAAAATGAATAAAATTACTTTTTTTCTCCATCGATTTAAGATAAAATATAGAAATATAGAAATATATCAAATGAAAATACGTATATCTGCAAATACTTTTCCAAATGGCTCTTATGATACAATATAATAGAAATAGATATTTCATTTTGTGAACTAGACTAAAGTCAATGTTAGCTATAATTTAGAGATGTTACCATGGCTAGGAAAATACTGTGTTCTCGTCTTCAGTCAGAAATTGTCTTGAAATGTTTTATGAAATAAAAATTTGGAAGAAAACTCAAGTGAATTTATTTTAAACGTGTGTATCAATGCTACATTTGCATTAAATGGGCCTGTTTATGGGCCCTAAAGAATCATAGCCTCTGTGCTTAGTGAGTAGAAACTCTTACATTCCCGTTCATCAGAACATGACAAGGCTGCTCTATGGCACTCAGGGTTGTGTGACTCTTGTAGCAAACAGCTTGACTTCAGTTTGACAGCAGCTTCTTGCTGGTGATAGCTTACCTCCTCTCGATGCTCTTCTCCTGACCGCTGGATGTACCACTCAACAGAGGCTTGTTGGGATTTAGGTATACATTCCAAAAAGGTTGAATTAAATTCAATTCCGAAAATCACCTTTTCATCAGCTGTTTCATGACTAATGCCTAGAAAGCAAACATAGCATTGGAGATTAACCTTGACCTGATTTTAAAAGCAATGGGAAAATAGACTGATTCAGAACAGATGTCATCAGGGAAGAACCATACACATTATTAAAGAGTTAGGAAATTCATGCTATAATACTGTTAGCTGAGAGTCAAATACTCTTCAACGAAGTGATTTTTGAATTACATGTGTATTGTCATTTTAGTTTTTCATTGCAGTAAGATAACTACAGTTATTTTAAAGAAATGACAAATTCCAAAATATAACTCTTCATGTTGTATCTATTTATTAAATAGTTTTTTGTGTCCATCAATGTCATATCTCACCCTTAAGGTCATATTCCATTCTGTTGTGAGCTTGGGAAAGTAATTTGTCAATATATATATATGTACATATATATATACATATATATGCACAATAATATATTAATATTATATATAATGGAAATATATATAGTATTAGGTATATGTATATATATTTCCATTTCAATTTTATGTGTATTCATGATTTGCCTACATGCATGCATATATTACATGCAAAAACCTCTCACAGAGTTAAGAATATGGCAGACCAACTGGGTAGGGAGTTAGAAATGGTTGCTAGCTGTCATGTGAGTGTCATCTAATGGTCCTCTTGAAGATAGGCTAGTGCTTTTACTAATGAATCATCCTCCAGCCCCAGCAATTTATTTCAAACTGAGAGATAGCAAGATAGCCACACACACACACACACACACACACACACACTCACACATACAAACACATACAAGAGAGAGAAGGAGGGAGAGAGAGAGAGAGGAGAGAGAGAGAGAGAGAGAGGGAGAGAGATTCTATGTGTATTGGTGTACAGAACTGACCAGCTAATATTTAAAACTTTCAGTATCAAGAATCAGGAAAGTATGGAGAATAGTCCAGGCTTGATGATATTGCTTGATGATATTGTGTGTCATGAACAAGCTTACTAGTATGACAGAGAATGGAAACCCTGCCTGCATTGCCTACCGTTTTGTCTTTAAAGATATCCTTTCCCTACCATGTATTTAGTATGAGTCAGTTAATGAAAGCTAAAGAGTAGTTTCTCAGTTTATTAATTTAGCTACACTACTTAAAATACATTTCATCCAGAATACTAAACGCCTGTGTTCCATGTGGCAAATAAAATCTATAGTTCAAATTATTAAAATAATGATGACCTCGTAGCCTGGCTCAGTCATGCCTTTGTCCATCATATATTCACACATTCTATTCTATTGATGGACCAACTTGATACTTTAGACATCAGCAAAAGATGAAGGCTTAGGGGATCTAGAGAAATCCCAAGGAAAGTACACAAAACAGACTAAGATAAATAATAGAGAAAAAGCAGAAAACATTTTATATAGGACGGGTGTCTCTCTGAGCAGCTACTGTATCACTGTGAAGGCCAAGGACAGGATGAGATCAGGTGAGGAACCACAGCTTCACTGTCACTGTTGGCAACTGGAAGAGGAAGAGTCAGAAGGACTATCAAGAGGTCAATGATAGAATTCGAAAGGCAGAGGCACCACTAAGGTTTCTAGTGGATTTTCACTTCAGTTCCGTGAATAATGGTGGTATTTACTAACATGAGGTGGTTCGGCAGAACATGAAAACAAAAATTCTTTCTCATCCATTCAATGTAGATGCTAATTGGACATTCAAGTGCAGGTTTTGAGTTGGAATGCAGACACTAATGCCTAACGGAAAGGAAAGTTAACTGAAAATTTTAGAGTAAAACAGCATCTATTACCACATTAAGGGGGGAGCAAACAAAGATGGAATGAGAAAATAGCTTGAGGTGCTCCGAAAGTGTGAGGAAGTTGAGAAAATGCAGAATGTGCAGTTTGCTAGGTAAGACACAGTGCCAAGGTACCATAAGTTTGGAAATGACTACCTCTTTGAGGACAATAGTGGCTCAAGGATTTTTGATGTAAATCTCTGATGACTAATGATTCACGCTAGCAAGGAAGTAGAGCCCGCTCAAAAAACTCCTTCACTGGTAAGCATGAGTCTAAAGAATGAAGTGTTTCAAAGATGAAAGAGTGGCAGATTGTATAAAAATTGAAACCGAAGGCTGTCTATTGGGTTTGGAATGGAAGAAGTTGCCAGTGACCTCAACAGGAAAGGAATGGATGAAGTCAGAGGTCTTGTGCAATGGTTTATAGCAAGAACAGGACATGGTGTAGGGGAGGCAATTACTCCAAGTGCCTGAAGCGATGACTGTCCATTGTTCATTTCTTTGTGCTGCTTGTCATTATCTGATATAACATTTGTATTTCCTGTTTTATGTTTGTTCTTTTGAAAGGATAAGGTTGCAAGCTAGGAATCCCCTGTGCCTGAGTCTTGGGTGACCCCAAAGGAGCAGAGGTTTGGCCCATTCTTTCCTCCAGAGTCTGGCTGCGAGCCTCGGGCTGGGAATGTCCCTGGCATCTTTTCCTGTCTCCCTACACAGAGTGGCTATGTCAAGGACAAGCGCAGATGGGGGCTGCGGAACTCCTGCCTGGGGGCACTTAGGTCCCCAAAACCTAATACCAGTGGGGGAGGGTGGGCACGACCCTGTGCGTGGCGGCCATGTAAGCGGAAATGACTTAACTAGTTTTTCCGGCCTCTGTGAGAGGCTGATAGGTTCTCAGAGAGTGGGGGTTCAGATGGTTTGAACTGATTGGCTTAGAAGCTTGTGGTAGGCTGGTTCTGTTATAAGCCTATAAAAAGCCAATCTGAGTCTGCCCACGCGGCTCACTTCTTTTACCCTGCATGGTGAGACTGTGACCCCCAGAGCTCTGGAAATTAAAATCCCTCTTGCACTTTGCATCAAGAATGTTTCTCGTGAGTGATCGGGGTGCCGGTTTCTGAGGCGTGGGGTGCTGGGGTACCCCCGTTTTTCTTTCGGGTCTTACACTTTAACCTAACAGACACTGGATATAAAGACTAGGAATATATAAGTAGTATCCATGAATACAACAAGAATGTTCAGTTCATTGGCATATCCTCAATGCTCAAAGTTGGTCTAAAGAGGTCAGCTCAGGGCATTTGGAAAATTCCACCAGACCCCTCCTTTCCTGGAAGAGAAAGGTCATGGAGCACATAGGCACCCCTCCTCTCTGGAAGGGAGAGGCTTAACTACATTCCTAGGACCACAGGTGTGTGAGGGAGGGGTGCAACCATCTGGCACCTGCCGGTGGGGGAGGCCCAGAGCTTGTAGACACATTGTGGACTGACCTTTGGCCATTTACAGACAAGGGAAGTCCTTGCCACCTTATTACCTAAAGACCAATCAGTTTAAAAGTCACAATTTTAAATCACATTGTGCCAATCACATTGTGCCTAAAGGCTACTGTTCTGAAAACTGTATAAAAATTCAAAAAACAGGCTGTGAGGGGTTGTTTTCTCTCTCCTTTTTGTGCAGGGTGACCCCAGCATGCTGGAACAATAAAATTCCTCTCGCTTTTGCATCAATCCCCAGCCCCCAATTTTTCACCCAAGGGATCTTCAGTAAGTTAAGGCTCATCAGAGTCTGACAGTTCCTGCTATATCTTTTTATTTATATTTGTAAATGATTGAATTGACAGAATTCAATGGTGCTCACTAAACTAAACAATGGATGTAAGAGCAAGTCACTTTCACAGTAGAATTGAAAGGCAGGAATATGACTTTAGGAAATGACAAAGGTACTTCTCAGCCATCCGAAGTTCTTCAGATGAAAATTCTTTGTTTAGCTCTGTACAACATCATTAGTCATTAGAGAAATGCAAATCAAAACAATCCTGAGATTTCACATCACACCAGTCAGAATGGCTAAGATGAAAAACTCAGGAGACAGCAGGTGTTGGTGAAGATGTGGAGAAGGAGGAACACTCCTCCACTGATGGTGGGATTGCAAGCTGGTACAACCACTCTGGAAATCAGTCTGGCAGGTCCTTAGAAAACTGGGTACAACACTTCCAGAGGACTCTGCTATACCACTCCTGGGCATATACCCAGAGGATTCCCCAGCATGTAAATGACACATACTCTACTATGTTCATAGCAGCCCTATTTATAATAGCCAGAAGCTGGAAAGAACCCAGATGTCCCTCAACAAGGAATTGATACAAAAAAAAAAATGTGGTATATATACACAATGGAGTACTATTCAGTTATTTGAAACAATGAATTCATGAAATTCTTAGACAAATGGATGGAGTTGGAGAGCATCATCCTAAGTGAGGTAACCCACTCTCAGAAGAACACTCATGGTATGCACTCACTGATAAGTGGATATTAGCCTGGAAACTTGGGATACCCAAGACACAATCCACATATCAAATGATGTCCGACAAGAAGGAAGGAGTGGACCCTGGTTCTGGAAAGGCTCAGTGCATCAGTGTAGGGGAATACCAGAACAGGGAATTGGGAAGGGGTGGATGGGGGAATAGGGAAGAGGGAAGAAGGCTTATGGGCCTTTTGAGGAGGGAGAAGCCAGGAAAGGAGAAATCATTTGAGATGTAAATAAAGAATATATGGAGTAAAAAAAAGAAAGGAAATGACAAAGAAGTAAGGATTCCTCAAGCAGGAATCTGACCTTAAGGCATAATAGGGAAGTTAAGTTCCAGCAGGAATCTGATATCAGTAGGCTATAATAGGGAAGTAGGTTAAGGCAGGAATCTTATTCTTAGGGTGGAACTAAAGAAGTAGGCTTCAGGCAAGATTTTGGGCTGGGACAGGGAAGTGGGCTCAGGTATTTTAGTCATTCTGACACTCCCTTGGAAACAAATGTCACTGTGGAGTAATTGTGGGACTTTGCTAATGACTATTTTGTGTTTATTGTCTTGCTTGTTCCTCACTGTACTACTATTGCCCTTAATACTTGCATGTAATTAAAATGGTATTATAAAAGTGGATTGGAAAAATTAAACCGCGTTTAGTCTCAGAATTGACTGGAGTCATGCTGAACGAAAGAAAAGAAAAACATACACCCTGTTCTGTACCAGAACTTTCTTTGCCGAAGAATGAATTGTGAGGTAAAACCAAGGATGTGTTGTTTTCCAATCAAGAGGTGACAACTAGATCATCAGTTTTTTGTTTTTTTTTTTTTTTGATTTTTCGAGACAGGGTTTCTCTGTGTAATCCTGGCTGTCCTGGAACTCACTCTGTAGACCAGGCTGGCCTCGAACTCAGAGATCTGCCTGCCTCTGCCTCCCAAGTGCTGGGATTATAGGCGTGTGCCACCACGCCCGGCTTTAGATCATCAGTTATTAACTATGAAGAGTTCAGTCATTTTGGTCAGTTATAATGTGATGGAAAAAATCTTCTTTTCTATACCCCAGGAGAGAGAGAGAGAGAGAGAGAGAGAGAGAGAGAGAGAGAGAGAGAGAGAGAGAGAGAGAGAGAGAGAGAAACTTCAGCCTTAATAACACCACTCAG
The DNA here is from genome assembly GCA_964023405.1 of Apodemus agrarius. Classification (NCBI taxonomy): domain Eukaryota; kingdom Metazoa; phylum Chordata; class Mammalia; order Rodentia; family Muridae; genus Apodemus; species Apodemus agrarius. The sequence continues at coordinate 18,098,025 of OZ030006.1, forward strand.
GAGGGAGAAAGGGGAATCTCTCTGGGCTAAAGGTCAGCATGGTTTACATGGCTAACCAAATTCCAGGGCAGCATGCCAGGTGACATAGTGAAACCCTGTCTTTAAAACAAACAAACAAACAAAAAACAACTGGTCAGGGGAATGAAAGTGGAAGGCAAACATTAAAGTCTCGAAGCTGTCTATGGTTGTTAGATTCAATTATTTCCCCATTTTCAAACTCATTCACCAAATTTTATCTCCACCTCTTTACTCAGATTTTCAAAGCCTTCTATTAGGAATGATATAGCCTCTGATCACTGATCTCCCTTTCCTACGTTACTAATTATACCCTATTACATCTCCTCCAAAGGACATAAACATGCTAAAGAATTTCTTTGTCTCATAGTATTCTGAGATCAGTTAAGCACATATGGAATTCACGCAACATGCATTTGCTGCTCGAATGTATACAAGAATAAGTGAATGTAAATCATGTAGAGACTATCTAAAACTTTTTTCTAATAAGTACCAAAGTTTTTATCAGTCCTTCCTGGGAGGTCTTTGCCCTTTACTTGGGATGCTCAAATGTTTGGGTCCAAATCCTGCTTTGTCTCTAAGAGTCTTCAAACTTTACAAGGATGGATAAGGCACTGAAACAGAAACATGCCGTGGTGTAGGAATTTAAAAGACATATGAAACAAACCATGGTTTAACAAAGTATTATTCAGTTAGGCGAGTAGACAGGGAATTGGTATATAAAATCCTGTTACTTTTCTACAACATAAGCATTATACAGAATGAGATCATCACATATAGGGTTGTTTAGATTTGTATAGTAACTTTCAAAAAAAAGCAGAGAGACTGGGCTTACCATTTTAAGTGGTAAGCAATGTGCATCAAGCCTATACTTACTGTCCTCTACATCCCAGCACTGAGTGATCGGGTCCCCATACTTTACATCCTGGCGTCTAGCTCGCCTATGGAAAGAAGATTAAGCTAATTAGATTTCCAAGACTGACTGGAATATAGAAAGGCTGTCTCATGTTAAAACTGGCAGATACAAACTGTACTTGCGTTACTGTACAACCTACATGCAGGCCATTGTTCCCATCAATCAAACGTTAATTTAAATTCTCATGGTAGAAAAGTCCCACCATAACAAATCCTGTCTTGCATTAAGATGATCGGAATTTCACTTAACTACTGTTCTTTTTTTCTAACTTGACAAATTATTCAACAGAACAGGTTGAACATGATTAGGACCCAACTTTAAATACGAGACATGAAAATAACTCCTCTTCACTTCCTGCCTGTCAAAATAATAATATAAAAAGTGTTCCAATGAGTAGGAAATACATATAAGTACAGAAACCTCACCATATCTCGGTTCACTCTATTACAGATTTCATTCAATAAATTAAGTACCTTCAGAAACAGAACTACATGTTCAATATGTCACATATGCATATATGCTATTACCATCAGTAAATATGAAATTAACATTTTTCTGATTTCATATTTAAGGAGAAATTCCACGTTCTTACTCAATCTAAGTTATGTCTTATATCTCAATATATTTTCATTGTATTTGTCTATTTTTAACAGAAAGTAACATACACATAAAAATAAAGACATCTTAGCATGCTATTATATGATGTTTTCATACACACATATAGTTGTGTGATGCTTAAATTGGGTTAAATGTATTTATCTATTTTATATACATTTTTGCAATATAAATATTCAAAATTTCTTCTGGTTTGTTTGAACAGTGTTATTACTGTCGGTCTACACTGTGCCACAGCATACCAGGATTTCTTAGTTCTTTCTGACAATTTTGTTAAATCCTATAGAACCCTCCTCCACTACTACTCTCTCTAGTCCATGTTGTCACTTCAGAGATCAGAGAAACAGCAGTAAACTTTCTCAGATGCTTGGGGTGGTCCCCAGGGTCAAAGCTGACCAGATGACAACCTTGGAAAAGAGTCATCCATTGTACACATCTGTAACTTTGGATAGACATTATGTTAGTTAAGGGAGCACATCACAGTGGCATGTCTGTAAGATCAGAGATACAGTCTTGGGAAATGCAAGAAGAAAAAAATTATGATGGTATAAGGTACAGGAGGTCACAAATGTTTTTAAATCTTGGCTTCTTCAGGAATGGGATCAATTAATCAAAGCCAACATTTATTGCCAAGTAATGAGCACTCTGTTTTTTGGCTTCTAGAAAAGTATTCCCCAAAGATTCACTAAGATGAGTGTTACTGGTCAGAAAAGTTTAAGAAAATGTTGGTAACTTTTAACTGCTTATAATCATATTTACCCACTTAAGTGTAATTTATGGACTTGAAAGAATATAAAATGTGTCTCAGTTTTAACCAATGTTTGCAGACTAAAGTAAGCACCTTTTATCTTTGATTCCTCAAGTTTAGAAAATTGTCAAATCAGTGAAATATTTAAAATAAAATAAATGTCCATTTGGTAGTAAAGTAAATGCAGTTTTTCCACTTTGAGCATCAAAACACGCAAAAAATTCAAAAAAATAACTTAAAAACAAAAACAATTAAGATCACAAATAATTTTATCTAGAAGAACTCATACCTTGAATAATTTCTCAGAAAATAATGTTACTAATATGTACATATATAAATAATGAGATAAAAATATTCATCTAACATAGGTGTTAGTGCTAGGCATTTATATTATTTCTAATTACTTTATCACTATTAAAAATAGTGTGAAAACCTGTGTCTTATAATGCTGGATCACTGTCACTTGTGCTTGCGGAAAAAAGCAGTTGTTGAGCTTTCTTGGCAAATTCCAGATGTGTATAAAATAAAAGACCACAGATGTCAAGGAAACAGTTTTTCATTGAAGTTTATCTTAGAGACAGAAATTGACAAACTATAGTTATCAGAGTAAATATAAAATTGAAGCAAGTCACTATATATACAGCGGGTTTTGTCTGAACTTCTACAAATATATACTTATAAATAACCTGCAAAGCAATAGATGTGAATTTGTTCACATTTAGAAATTTGATAGATAAAATGTAGGATAAAGTAGTTAATAAGGATTTGGGGAAAGAGACAAGAAATCACTATGTAGCTCAGGCTATTCTAAAACTCATTATAATCTTCTTGCTTCTGCCTCCTGAGTTATGGGATTATAGGCATGAGCAGGCATGGTTAACTGTTAAAATAAAATTCAATGGTGGCTTACTTCAATGAAAGAAAACACTGTAGAGAACTTATCAGATTTTTTTTTAAAAAATCTACATTTCACTATTTCAGAACATCTGCTCTACCTTCCAAACTTTAATTTAATATAATGTGATTGAACATTTTAATTGAAATATTCCTCCCACAGGCCAAGTATTTTTTTTTGTCTTTTTCTTAAACTACAAGAAATGTTCCTCATGTAAGAAACTCATCATGTGGAAAGGAGATGTGCCCTGACCTTTTAGAAGTGGGTGCGTATCTGGAGCAAGCATTTCCATCCCAAGCACAGTAAGGGTCTCTGGCGAGACAGCAATCTGCACATGCTTTCCCATAAGTGTCACATCTGTGCAAGGAGAGCTGAACCAATCCATCCCAGGAACCAACGTACAACTGTTGCTGCAAGTCAAGCAGAAGAAAGGAATTAGCAGCATCACTCACAGTCTTGAGAAGCACTCTTTTGTGAATACCACGGAATAGCTTTGAATCTGTTTGCGAGCGTCCAGCTACCTTAAACACTTGTGGAGAACTGTAAGGAGTAGTAAGACACACACGTCAAGCTCTTCTACTCCTGGCCAGACTCCATATTGAATGCATTGATTCAATTCGAAATGGACAACATTCTAGAAAGCTAAAGAAGACATGGCAGTAGTTGAGGAAGGTCAAAACCAAGCAGCTAGCCTGTAGAACTACAATGTCAAATGGTTTCTCAGTAGTAGAAGTTATACTCTGGTAGGTTCTAGAAAGCATAGATGCTACAGGCTATATTGATGGCTTGCCTCTGCTATGTCTCCCAACATGAAGACACTCCTAACACTGTCTATCTTTAAGTAATCATTTCATTTGCTAATGATGAAATAATCCTGAAAGAATATGAATTACAACTGGGAGAGTAAAAACTTGTTATTTTCATGCAGACATCAGCAAGTGGACTTAAGCAAAGGCATTTGACAAAGCAAAGGCTGCAGGATCCTGGAAACACACGACATAAATGACACTTTGAAAGTTCATCCTGAAATTCCTGCAGTACTCCCCATACAGTCCCATTTGTGTGTCTGCAGAGGCCATGAAAAAGGAAGAATAATTAGGTGAGCAAGACTCAGCGTATGCTTTCAAATAACTTGTGATCAACTCCAGTGGAGGTCTCAAAGCTTTCAATGGCAGAAATAGGTGCTGCCATAAAAAGCACGGGGGTTCTCAACTCTAAAAATTATCTTTCTCTTTACCGCCTGTTAAATTCTATTATGACTTTGATGTCATCAAACAATGAATCCAGTTATCTGTTTTTCCACAACACGCCAAGGTGCTTATTTTCATCACCATTCCCAACTTTCACTCTATCTGTGGACTCTAATCTGTTGTCACCTGCTTCCAACCACTGCTGCCTTTGCAAGCCCTGTAATCATTTCTTGCTTAGATTGTTCACAAGAGTTCAAACTGTTTCCCCTTATGCCAATCTTTTCTCTAACCAGCGCCTCTGCAGACAATCCACTTCATCTTCCACAGACAGAGTTTCACAAAAAGATAATCTTACCTTTTTGGACACTTCTCTGCTTAAAACATATAATGATTTTTGTCCTGAAACTATTAGGCATCATGGAGAACAGGTAGGGCTAAAATATTCAGGCTTAGTTTTTCCGGATTCATTTCTAACTTCCTTTTGCCTTAAGCGCACATATGGTTTAGGTCAAATTTTATACACACTTAATGGAAACAGGTGTAGATTTTTATTTTTCACATCCTTACTTCTCCACTCTACCCCTCTTTTTATTTTTCTGGTTAACTACAGCTTCATTCGTGACTCAGTTTGTCTGTCTCTTTGCTTATTTCCCCTCCCCTGCTCTTTCAGGCTCCTTTCAACCGCTTGCTGGTTTTTTGTCTTTCTCTTACATGCTTTAATTATTACTCTACATTGTTAGCATGTTTTTCTCTCCCAACTTTTCCTAGAGTTTCATTAAGACTCTGCTATTTATTCCTTTCTGCATAGCCAAAGGACAAGAGCATGGATTGAAGGAATAAATGTTATTTAATGAGCAAGTCAATGACACAGACCTCAGAATGAAACTCATTTAGACTTTCCTTGAATAACTCGTCTACCATGCTTAATTGTAGAAATGCTTTAATGTAGAACATATATGATCAAATGACTTTCTTAAATCTTGAGGATATATGTAGAGATAGAGCAGAAAGTCTAAATCTAGTCATTTGAGATGTAGATTAAAATACCAGAGAACTGTAAAATCATATTTTATAAAGGTATCATTATTAAAATTGACTACTTTTAACACATCATTTTGGTTAAAACATTGACATGGATTTAAGTGGCTAGGGATATATCAGTGGGAGAAGAGGTGATGTACTTGTCTAGTATTTGCAAGGAACTCGGGTCAATCCCTTGCACTGATAAAAAGAAAACAAGGTTGGGCTTGTGCCTATAAACAAACACAGCACACAGGAGGCAGTGTTAAAACACAAATATTGTTTGTTCTGGACTAGCCTGAGATATATAGTAAGATCCTGCCCTCAGTAAAGTACTCATTGTCTTGCCTAATGTGTGTGGAACCCTGGATTTGATTCCAAGCATCTCCAGTTAAAGAGAACAAAATAAAAGTTAAACTCATAACAAACGAAAGAGAATTCTAGTTTTGTTGTTGAGAGAACTGGCTCTGAGAGTTAGTTATTGAGTAGGATACTGAAGGTTGACTCTTTAGAGTTGTGTACCAAAATTCTTATTTGAAATCCCAGAGTCCCTAATTAAAATCTCTTTTCAAAGGTTGTGATTATCATATTAAATATATGTCTGATGCCTTGAACAGAAACACAACTCAACTGTCCTACTGGGTTTTTTGTTTGTTTTGTGTTTGTTTTGTTTTGTTTTCAGTTAAAGGAAGAAAGTACACATATTCAATCTTCATTCTCCTAAGCTCAGGCAAAAAACAATGACTTCTAATTAATAAGAGGAGTCAAGGAACCTTCAACTATCTGCCTTAATAATGACTTAACTTCCAGTTTCCAGTTTCAATAGATTTTGCAAATGACCTCTGAAGTTAATTGTTGAACAAAAAATTACCTGCTTCAGAGACAGCTCCATGCTCAAGATGGCTGTCGGGTGCTGCAAAGAGAAGGAAATGTCAGAAAGAGACAATCACAGCTTCATATTAATCAGCCTGTTGTTTTAGTTTATACAAAGCATGGTCTTTCAGACTCAATGAGAGGAGATAATGATTTGCATTGCTTGCTATTTTCTTATAGTGTGTGTTAATTCTACATTACTAGACACAGCAGAAATGCTTAAGGTACTTTACCGGAGAGAAACGAGGTAACTGCATGAGAAAGTGCTATGTTGAAAATGACTTCTAGTTATTCACAAGTTCCCGCCTTGCCCTAAACCTGCTTATTGCGACTGCTGCCATGTAATTCATACCAGTGCCGACAAGAACATCTCTGTAATTATTTATTTCTCCATTCTGATCTTACTTGCATCAAAGATATGAAACACGTTTAAGTAACAGGGCTTTGAAAAGCTACAGTTCCGTTTGCTGATAATGATATTCCTTATGTGACACTACAAGCTATGAATGTGTGCACTTTCATGATACAGGTCAGACTTTATCTCCAATAAGACTAGAAGCATGAATATAAAAGCAACCAAACATATAAAGCAGGACACTTTTTTAAAAGATATATATCTATTATTTATCTAGTAATTATTAATTTATTGTTTTTATATAGTAACTGACAAACAGTTGATGTTACAGATTTAAGAAAATATATAAATGGAAAAATTTAGTTATAAAATTATTTTTAAAGTTGGTTTCAATAATTTTTGTTGTCCTTGATTTTAAAACCATGACCATGTCCATCAAATTATGTTTGTTTTTTTTGTTTTTTTGTGTGTTTGTTTTGTTTTATTTTATTTTGCTTTGCTTTGTTCTTAATTGCATTTTTTACCTCAAAAAAATGTTGTTAATGAAAGAAAGGAAACATAGATAGAAAAGAGAAAGAAGAGGGGAGAAGAAAAAGGGAAAGAGAGGAGAAAGCAGAGTAGAGAAGTGAGAAGAGAAGAGAAGCAGCAGAGGACAGGAGAGGAGATGAGAGAAGAAAAGGAATCTGGGTATGTAACTTAGTGGTGAATCATTTGCATGCAAAAGGTCCCAGATTTCACTTCCAGGATAGATAGAGATAATAGATGATAGAGGGGGTGGGGGTGGGGGTGGGAGATGGAGGGGACGGGGAGGGGGGGATGCATAGACAGACAGATGACAGACAGATGATATATGGAGAGAAATGGAGGAGTTGATGGGAGTATGGGTGGGTGAATGGGAGGATGGATGGTTGGATGGATGAACTGGTGCATGGATCGGTTGACAAGCTGGTCAATGGGCAGATGAAAGGAAGAGGAAGAGGAGGAGAACAAAAGTCAGCACCAAGGGAGATAACAAGTCACTGATAACACAGTCAGCCCCTGGCAGGAGTCCCATGGAGACTGTTGCTCTCATGCACTTCTGTGTGTGACAGAAAACCTCCTGAAGCCTCTGCTTCCTCCACCCTTATGTTTGACATCAACTTTTCCCTCAGGAACCACCCAAGATTTTGTTTTTGCAGAGGCCAAATAGCTGGTCTTGTTCTTGTTAACTTCTTGACCACTATTATCAGTGCAATGTAAACAGGATCCCGCACCCCCAGCATGATAATTAACTTTAGCCCCTCACAGTGGAGGGCTCCACTCTCTCCAGGCAATGGATGTTTACATGGAAACAGTTTTAATAAACCTTTTTAGCAAAACAAGAACATAAAAGAACTTATTTTCTAAGAAATACAAACTTATTTCTAGTGTCTTACTTTTCAGGAAATAATTCTAAATACCACAGAGTAGCTTTAAAGAATGCTACACAAAAATGTATTTATTGTTAAAAGCAGAACTTAAAACAAATAACTCTCCCTCCAGGTCTACTGACTGCGTTTGAGAGGTGAGAGGATTGTAGCATGCATAACTTGCTATGATTAATTTCTTTTCTTTTCTTTCTTCATTTTATTACAGTAACACTGTTCTCCTATACATGATTCATAAACTTTTCCAGTTTCTCAAATTCACTTGGGGGAAAAAATTGCCAAGCCACACTCCTACAGCATAAAAGCATCTGGGTAGTAAGAGATCCTAAGCTATCAGTGTGTCGATTTGACTGACCATATCCTTGCAGGATGTAGAATAGAGAGGCAATCCTGGCAGCTTCTGCCAGTGGTGTGCAGCAGAGGAAGTGAGTGCCTTTCCCTCTTGGATAGGACCTCTTCTGGTTAGGCCAGAGAAACCCCTTAAATTCATTTCAGTGACTTCCCCAGGAAAAGCAGAGAAAGGGCAAGAAGCACTCCAGGAACAGCACAGGAGTGATCTGTCCCACCCTCCCCCTGGGGCCCTGCCCCCTCTTACCTTGAACACCTGTAGCTCCTCCAGGACCACCTCCTCCATATTCCACTTCTCCTTGGAGATGCTCACAACTTTCAGGACGGTTCCAATGTCTGAAAAAAAATTGACCCATAACCCCACTGTTTCCACTTCAATGTTTAGTTGAATAGACCTGGAAATCTCAAAATTTCTCCCACTTTCAAGGTATCTGGCCAAATAAAGTAGTGAGAAATGAAGTCTACCTATATGGTGTTGCCCTTCCAGAGCAGACACTTATAAAGAGACTAAGAGGTTATATAAAATTATTTTTAACTACATGTATATGACCAATTTAAATATTGATTAAAATAATAGAGGTGAAATAAATGTATTTTTTGAATGTTAAACTATGCTAAAATTATATATATATATATTTCCTCTGCAATACAAAGATTTATGTAGTAATTATATCTGATTTATTATAACAGCAATATATAGTCTTTTTAAAATGTTAACAATTGTCTAGCAAATATTTACAATCTTTCCATGAAGAAACTAACCCTAAGTTCAGATAATGATTGTTCATGAGTTAATAACTAAAGTTTATGCAAATGATTTCAGTTCAAACTCAAAAAGAAAATGATATATAACAAAAGTTATGTGTATAAAAATATCTTAAATTCTTTTATGATTCCTTTATAATGAGTGCAGTGGGACTGAGCAGCATGAGAGCATAGAAAGATAATAAAAAACAACTAGAAAAAATGAAAATGGGGCTGTCACTTGTCTATTGAAAATATATCTTTAAACCTCAGCTGGGGGGCTTTAGAATAGGGACATACAGTAATACCACTTAATGTAGAATAATGCCTAGATTATTTAATTTTTAAAAGTGACTCTAGGATGTTCTAAACTGTTAAATACATTTTATGGTACAAAATTGACTTTTAAAATAATCATATTTTTCTGAGGAAAGGTTTGGTACTACCATCTAGTGGCTGAGCGCTACTTGTGGTAGTGAAGTGTTGCCAATCTATAGACAAGCTTTGGCTTGACAAGTTAAATTTAGCTCATGAGAATGAATAAGATACTAATTCAAGTCCTGACTCTTAAGTAGTTACTGCTGCAATCTCAGAAATTGAGCATCCCTTAGACTGTCTGTGTTTTGCTCTTGCTGTCTATGATATCATTAGGCCTGACAGGAGCATTCTACTGGCCCTAGGAGTTACCACACAGTCCTTCTCATAATAAGCTTAATTTGTGTAGAACGCTGATAGTACTTAAGGGGTAAATAATTCCAAAATCATTTCATATTTTAAAAAACCTGTTTCAATAAAATAATACTTAAAACTCTTAAGGAACACATATAATACACAATGAAGTTCTGGGGTATATGTCTTTTCTGTCACTAGAACATGTTATTACACAAATATTTTCCTTAATATTAGGAATCACCAAATAAGTAATATTATTTATGTAAAATATATGTGTATACATGTATGCATATATGAGTCTCTATAGACATATATGTATATATATTTCTGATCATCATTTAAAAACATAGATTATACAATTACAAGAAAATGTTGACAAACTATTAGCTGATATTGTTTGTCTCTCTATATATATTTGTCTAGATATATCTATATTTATATCAATATCTATTGGCAGATAGACAAACAGACAGATACAGATACAGACAGACAGATAGAAAGAAGGTCCATTACTATTGCTTAGGGTGGTTTTAGACTTGTGATCGTCTTCCTTAGCCTAAGATTATAGACATTCATTATCACTTGGCCAGAAACATGTAGTTTTGATTATATTTTAATTACAAAGTTAATATACAATAAACTAATAACACAAGCTGTATTAATAAGAATCCAAAAAATGTTTATAAATAGTGTAATTATTCTTATTTTATGTGCATTGGCATTTTGATTGTAAGTATGTATGCATACATGTATGTATGTATGTATGTATGTAGTTACAGACAGTTGTGAGATGCTATGTTTATGCTGAGAATTGAACCCACATCCTCTGGAAGAGCAGTCAGTGTTCATAACTGCTGAGCCATCTCTCCAGTCCGCACAAAATTAACTTTAATCTACAAAATTCATGAACAGGAAAGTAAACTTCCAAGAAGTTTTACTTGAAAGCACTTACAAAGTAATGCTTGATGATTCTAAGAATTGTCTTCAAGCCAACAAGTCTCTGACTTTCAGGCTAGTGAAGGGAGCATTGTGGGTGGTATTTACCAGCCTCCTGTTGCGGCAACAGCAGGTGAACATGGAGACAGGGCTTCACCTTACTTACTTTTAGTCCTCCACAGATACGTTCTGAGCACTTAACCCAGAATACTGTGAAAAACATTTAAGATACACATATTTTAAATCTTCAGCGTGGACGGCAGACATTGTTAGACTATCATTTAAATGTACCACCAATACAAGTTCAGGAAAAGCTGGCAAGGTATTAACTAATGTTTTCATGATTTTGAAAGGCAAATATTTTGCAGGTTTTTGCTTCCTTTCTCCATTGACAAACAGTGTCCTTGACTGAAAGCGTGGTTTGATCGTACCTGTTCCGAGAAACATGACGTCATACTGTCCATCTTCAGCGACCACGTGATCCACCACGATCTGTGTCAGTCTGTAATCCACGTTGATTCTCTTGAAGGTCGGGGCTCCTGCTACTGGGTACACGGACTTATACATGACCGGGTGCCGCCTTATGAAACTGATAACGTCATCTGGAAAGTCTCGTGTGGACTTAATCAGTGGGTCATAGGTTTTGCTTGGACACTGAAAAGAAAGGTGCACAGGAATTAACGCACTGCAAGGTGTATGGCGTGGATAAGAGTTAGCAGAGACCAGTGAGGAATCACTCAGACATGTGGGGGTGAGTGCAGCTCCAATAGAGTTAAATCTACGCTTCTTCATAGAATCATTCAAAATCATGTGAGTTTACCTGAATTTTCCAAGTGTTCTCCAGTGTAATGTTCCTTTCTTAAAAAATATTATTGTTTTGAATAAAGGTTTTTTTTTGTTTTTTTTTGTTTTTTTTTGTTTTTTTTTTTTGTTTTTTTTGTTAATCAGGCAAGATGGTACATCAATTTAATTAAAGAACAGGGGCCAGGGCAGGAAGACCCAGGTTCAGAGGCTACCCAGACAAGTGCAGAGTTCAAAGCTAGCCTATGTTTCAAAAGGAAAACAAATCACCCGCCCTGCCAGTCCCAGAAGTTTCTAATGATAGTACCGGAAGTTTAAATTGATGAAACTGTCATAAAAATGATCTGTAAACCCCAGAATGTATAGAAAGCTTTTATTTTCAATTAAAAAGAATAGGATTCATTTCCAATTTAACTATGTTCATTAAAAATTAAAAGGATCAAGTCAACATGTCATAAAATTAGCTCCAAAAAAGCTTTACGTGTTAGAGGCTATAATTACACACTTCTGCTACAGCTACTCTGAAAAGTAGATTTTTCCCCAACTTGTAGCCTTTCCCCTAAGCCTAGGCTCTGAGAAGGCTCCTCAGGCCCTGTGTCCTTTCTGCCTAGACCTGCTTCCTGGGAACGTGTATTAAAGAGTTAGCATCAACTGCCCTCTGGTGGTCACGCATAAAAGCACAAGTTGATAAAAATGCACCGAATTTGAGATGCTTATCTAAAATAAAGAAGGAATGACATGACAATTTGAATATTTTACAAGATATATACTCTTTTATGTTTCATTTGTGTTTCCAAAAACAGCATCCTAGGAATTTGTCTTTAATAGAAGAATAACATCACATTTTAATTCTTGAACAAATGATTATTTGGAATAAGATTATATTTCATCATTACAAGTATGTAAAATAAAATTTATGACATCAGACAAAAACTATATTCAAATTCTTTTGATAGTATCAAGATAAAATAAAAACTAAAGCTATAAACAAATCTTAAACTTTTCTAAAGTGTGATAACACAAAATGAAGTTTCCACTGAACAAAGCCATTTAAATTAGGGACAAATTAGGATTATAGCAGAGTTTCAAAGTCTTCCTCTCAGGAGTCAAAGGTGCATTGCTAGCTGAAGATCCTGGGGTGCCTGATAATAGCTCTTATTCCAAAGTTTATATTAATACAACCATAACGATCCATTATAAAGGAGAATGTCCACCAAAGAGGTTAACTTAACAATTTTAAAGACTTAATAGTCATTTTCTAATTAATTTGAAATTATCTTTACAGAAGTTTTGAATGTCTATTATTAAGAAAGTGACCTTTTTCCAGTGTCAAGGGGTCTTTGTTTTTTGTCCTAAGTCTGCATAAAGTAGGATAGAAATGTCCTATATCATTAGCCTGTATATATATATATATCTCCAACACACACACACACACACACACACACACACACACACATATATATATATACACATATATATGTATATATATACACATATGCATATATATGTTTTTTGAGACAGGGTTTCTCTGTGTAGCCCTGGCTGTCCTGGAACTCAGAAATCTGCCTGCCTCTGCCTTCCAAGTGCTGGGATTAAGCCTGTTGGATATTTATTTAGCATCTCTGTCACTGAAGGCTGGCAAAGTTTGTGTGCTCATCACTGTTTTGTATATTTACCTCATCCACAGAGAATCTGCCAACTTGATAGAGGAAGGAGCCCTTTGTTAAGTAGTTTGAGACTGGCAATCAACATAGATAATACTGAGCTCTTTCTCAATTATATTCTGTACATTTGAGAATACACTCAAAGGGGGTGTATGTCTCATAACAAGCCAAGTTCAGTCTGATTAATTTACCATTAAAAGCAACATTTTGACTGCATGATATATTGGAAAGAGCCCTTTAATCTAAGAATAAAAACAAAACAAAACAAAACAATAACAACAAAAATCATCAGCCTCTGTAGCTGTAATTACACAGTACCCAGAATTTCAAAGTTCAGAAATTCATGATAGTCAAGCTACAATTTTTGCTATGGAATTTAAAAACACTCCCATGTTTTTCCAGCACTCACTGGAAAAGAGTGCTACCAAATAAGACATAATAAACATTTAGCAAACCTGCAACTGTCAGCTTTCCTCACAGCTTGCCTCTCACAGAAAGGAATAGAAACTAAGGGATAACAAGAGAAGAAAAAGAGAAACCTGGTTTCTATCGGCAGTTACAGAAAGATGTTTGGAAATACAGTTCCTTCTAATGGCAGCTTTCCCTGTGCTCTGCTGAGACCTTTGGCCCCTTATTGCTAGGAGTGATCTCAGGTCCTCACCATTGTGACCACCCAAGTGAACATGGTTTAGGGGCGTTCTTCCCCGAGGTTGAAGGTAGGACAGTAGGAACCCATTAGTGCTGTTTTAGTACATTCAGTCCAGTGGGTGTTTGGTTTGGTGTTACATCACACACTGCTACACAGGCCCAGCAACTGTTTGAGTAAAATGGGAACGTAAGTCCCATGAAGGGTAAGCACAAAGTTTAAAGAATTGCTCCATCTAAGGAAAGCCATATTTGGTTATTAATTTTCCTTCAAGGATTCCTATTAAAGCTGTATAACCTAGCTGGTAGTGTGGGATATATTCTTTGAAACTTGTGGCTGTTTTCATAATTCTTCTAAATAGCCCATCCTCCACAGCATCTCTTGTTTTTTTCCTGTGGTTTCCTCGCATTTATTTGACTCTTACGAAAAGAAGGAATCCTGGCCTGTTAACTATGTTCTCCTTACTCCTCTTAAAAACTCTTTCAACCGTTTAAACTCTGAGAGAGTACAGATTGAAACAGAAATCTTTCAGGTCAGACTTTAAAATGCAAACACATTGCAGGAAATATCCCAAAAGCAGAAGACAAAAGAGACAAACTCCGAGGTGCCAGGGTGTAGCCCACAGCAGCCGGCCTGCTGTCTGTGTCAGATAGCTGGAGTTAGCTAGGTGTCATTCTGTTCTGTTTGACAGGTTTGGGTGCTTGTTCAGGGCCTTCAGGAGGGCAGCAGGAAGCAACGGATAAGGAGAGGAGAAAAGTGGTTTCTGATCCAGTGAGAGAACTTTGCTGTGGCAAAACACCAGGCAGCTGTGAGAAGCTTATCTGCTCGATGCGGGTGGTGCTATCGGCTTTCTCCGTGTCTCAATGTCCTTACTCAAGTCAGAGCAACGGCTATTGTGAGGGAAGTCGTGGCATGAGGAAAGACCAAACCAGCCCTTCTCTTGGGGGCAGACTGGGAAAGGAAACAGAAATTTTTATATGTGATATGTAAAGGTCTGATTTTTATTATCGTTTTGAAAATGCAGATTTTCTAAATGGAATCTTATCCCCCTTATTCATCTAAGTAACAGTCTGAAATAAATTTTGCCAAAAACAGCATTGTACTGAAAATTAAACATGTAGAGGAGGGATTTGCCCAAATACGTAGCTATTAGTGCATAATAAACTATTCGGAACCTAATTTAAGGAATTTAAATGTTTTAAATGTTGCCCCATTTTTCCATGGGTTCCCATTCCCTTACAAGAATTTCTCTAACAGAGCAATCAAAACACAATTAAACATAGTGAGTAGCTTGGGAAGTGGGAAGCCTGGTTTAGAAATGAAGGTTGTGCTGAAATCCAGTAAAAATGGTAAATATAGTGTGAAATCACTGTTTTTGGAGAGCTAGTCCAGATCCAGTTAGTTATGGGAATAGTAGTGATGGCTGTTTTGTGAAAATCATCAGCAACCTCAGGTTTAAGAAACTGTGTTTCTTGAGGTATAGCTCCACTGAAAACTTTCAAATCCACAAAACTATCACAGTTATTCACCACTTATAATTGAGCAGTGTGTGTCTGGCAGAGGAAGACGATAAAAAATCAATGACAGTACCCATGATTCCTTTCTGTGTCCACCAATAAAACAGAGGCATAGTTAGAATAATCAGGTGTTCTGATAATTGAATATGAAGCAGGATACTTAGACAGTAACAGGAGTAGACTTTCTGAAAAAAAATTATATGGGAATTTACCATTTTTATAAAATTTGAAAACCAGGGCAACATAGTTTAAGGGCAGTGAATCGCATGTTTCCTACACATCTACATTATGAAAGCTCTTTTCAGTTTTTGACTGAAGAATGGTTTAAAACTGAAATCCATTAAGCACTGTGCAATGCAAATGATTAAAATGCCTTAGGAGGTTGGGGAGGATAACTTAATCTGCAAAGTACTTGCCATACAAGCAGAGGGATCTGAGTTTCAATCCATCATACCACATTACAAAATACAAAAACCAACCAACCAACCAACCCACCAACCAAACAACAAACAAACAAACAAAAACAGGTACACGTGAACATGCCTGAAACCATGTTCTGGTGCAGTGGAGGCAGAGGAGGGAGCTTGCTGGCAAGTCACCACATAGTCTCGCCAAATTGGCGAACTCCAGATTCACCGAGAAAACTCTGTCTTCAAAATAATAACAGAGCAAGAACAATAGAGGAGGGCACTGAATGTCAACCTCAGACTTCCAGATACACATTCACACGTGTACATGAAACACATACAAAATAAACACAGCACACAGATGTGCACACACGCATGTGCATACACATATGCACATGTGTGCACACACACAAATCCCTTGTCAACTCAGAATAACTGCAAAATTACTAAAAATGTATTAAATTATTTCTAAGAAAGCGACTATTAAAACCAAAATACTTCTTTTCGAATTAGGTTGAGGTGTTTTTTAGCCTATTAACTTTCTCCAGTTTGGCTTGCATGTCTGAATTTGTACCTTTTTTTTTTTCACAGTTGGAACCTCACAGCACTAAGCCAAGCAGGACAGTAAAAATTCTAAAAAAGTCATCTGAAGAAAACCTAGCTTATTCAGCAAACACATTGCAGACACTAGAGGGCAGAAGAATCACCAAGGTAAAATATCTGTGAGTGTGCAGGTTTATTAGTAGAGAGCACTGTGGCCCAGGAGTTCAGATTTGGCCTTGGTCAACAGTGCTACATTAGACCAAAACAAAGGAAACTAAGTAAGATGGGAATGACTTCATGCCAGTAAATACTTAACTGAGGTCCATACTGGGATATCAATTCAGAGTTCAATCATAAAAGTAACATGGATATAGAAAGTAAAAAAGCAAAAGCTCTAGCTAATATATAGGAAACAAATTCTGTATTCAGTAAATCTCATTCAAGTTAGAAACATTTCACTATATTAAAATAAAAATGTCAAGTGTTGTAGGGCTACTAAACTTCATTATACTTTTGTAGAGGATAGACCAGGCCATAATGATATGATTCATGATTGTGTTAGTAGCAGTTGTTGTTGTTGTTACTTAGAAAGTAGTATGCATATAGCTCTTCCTGAGCTTACATAAGTCTAACTTAATAGAAATCTACCACTTCAAAAGTTATGAGACCATGAACAGCATCAACGGATGGCCATTGATGGTTTTCTAATATACAACTGTGTGACATAACCAGCACTGTGATGATCTAAGAAGATCTGAAGGATACCGGGTGGTTTAGCACACACCATCCTAGCACTTGGGAGAGAAAGGCAGGAGGATCAAAAATTCAAGCCTTCTTTGACTATATAGTAAGTTTGAGGCTTATCTGGGCTATATAAGACCCTGCTTCAAAACAACAACGACAAAAACAATGTAGCGAGATATCTGTACATACATATGAGAATGTTTGAGTTCTAAGGCATCTAGAGATATATTTTTGAATAAATTTCTAAATTGGAGGAAAAAGAAGATAACTGTCATTTTGTACTTTTAGTAAGCACAGATAAGACAATGTGGCAGGAGATGATATAAAATAGCTATAACCCACTTTGTGTAGGATATGCAGGCATATATTTATTAGGGAAACACTAAGAAAGATGTAAAAATTATATCAAAGAACGAGAAAAAGAGGGATCATGAAACTCTACCCAGCAGTGCCTCACATTCATCCTGCTGGTTGGGTAATATGAGATTGGGTGTATTATTTAATTATGTTGGACACAAGTTTCCTTCACTGTAATAAGTGGGTGAGTTATGATGTCTTTATCACTCATTCCAATTCTTACATTCTCAAATTTTACAAGAGTAGTCACCTGATAGTCTGTGAAACTTAATTTCACTGATTTTATGAATGTGGTTACTTAAAGTGGTAAAGTTCATTTGGTAAGAGAACTTATTCAACAGATTTTCACATCAGATATACAATATTGCTTCCTCAATATCAGCATTAAAATTAAAATGAATTTGCTTATAAATACATCAAAATATTTGCAATGTAGAAATAAGATAATAATTATAAGCAAATAAAATATTAAGCATTCATTGAAAACAACCAAATAGGTAAGGAAACAAAGAAGTAAAACTCTGCATTCTTTTGCCATTTTATCTTACAATTTGGTAATTGCTATTTTGAGTACACAGAGTTAGAGACAAGTATATTTGACATATTTTTGGTTCTTCCTTTATCACTGACGAAAAACACTAACATGCATTTTCTGATTTTGGGGGAGTTACTTAGAGCCATTTTATAGAAGTGGCTACATGCTTAGAAGTGTCATATATATAGTAAGTATTTTGTACGTTTTCTATAATATTTACAGCAGTTTCAGGCAATAGCTAAGAAAATAGTGACAGAAAACCTCACTGCAGTTTTCTTTTCTTTTTTTTTTACTTACATAATAACTAGAAAGCAACGTAACCATTAAATAATAGTATGTAGTCATTTTGATAATTCTGTTCATTTAATGAGTATGATAAAACTCAGTGAGTGTATCTTTGAATGAAAATTATTTATGGAATTAATGTAGATTGCTCCAGTACCAAATCCTTCCACTTATAATACCCAGATGATTGGCAGGAGGGGAACTGTAATGGCTTAAATTCAGGTCATGAATGGCTTAAAAGTGGGATGATCATTCCTAGGTTTATTGCAGTACTATTCAAAGTAGCAAAGATGTGGAAAAACTATCTGTATCCTGATAGATAGATAGATAGATAGATAGATAGATAGATAGATAGATAGATAGATAGATAATGAATACATATGTACACACATCCACACACATCCACAAACACATACATGTGCACACATGTACAAATACACACACACACACACACACACACACACACACACACACACACCTCTGGAATACTATTAGCCTTAAAGAGGAAAGAAATCCTACCCTATGTAGCATGAAAAAGCTTTTAGGATGATGCTGTGTAAAGCAATTTGTTCACAGAAAGACTGTTACTTACTGATATAAGATACTGAGGTACAATTCATAGAACCAAAAAACAATAAAGTGGCTATCACTGGACAGGGAAAGAGAATAGAGGGAGTTGGAAAAGGCTATGGAAAGAATTTTCCAGGCAAGAAGAATGAGCTATACAAGCCTGTTGTACAAGCATTATCCTGTGCTGCATGGTAATGTATTGCAAACATAAAAATTTAATAAGCCATACCATGGGTTCCTTGTTCCATTCATAATAAAAATGAAAGAAACTAAAATGTTAGTGTTAAAAAAATTGTACTATTTGAACAAAGTTATTTCATCAGGCTGATAACGGTGGCTCACTCAAAGAATCCCTACAACTGGGAGTTGGATTTGTGAGAGCTACAGTTATGTTTTAAGATTTAATTATTGTGCTTAAGAGATATATATAAAAAAATATTTCTAACTTGTAAGCCGCTTTCTTAAGGACAGGTAAACCTTTAAGCCTCACTTTCCCAAGGACAGATAGCATCCTGGAGTGCTGGAGGCTGTTCATATTAGATAACACACCACACGTTTTCACATCTATAAATACAGTTGATTGCCTCAACTGCCCAGGATGAGTGTGATCACATGTAGGATGGAGGTACAAAGGCACAAAGTATATCAGGATGAACGCTTGCCCCTAATTGAACAAACATGTGAGGTATGCAGTATTTTGGAGTTTCCCTTTTTATGCACTGGACTAACATAATTCAGGGCCATTCTCTGGGAATGCTGGGTACAGGCCTATTAAGAGTCCATCATCCTGGACAATATTGAGTAAAACTTGCTTCAAACTTAGCTAAAAACTTGGGACAGTGATCTTATTCTTCTAAGGTTGGATTAACAGAGACAGTTAGCCTACAGCTGTCCAAGATCACCCTGGAGTACATAAAGACTCGGCCTCCAGACTAACCTGAGCATTGGTGTAGCTATTTCCTTCTCGTTAGGACATTCTCTCCCGGAGGAAGGATTGTGGCCCACACAATACAGGAAGCTCACAAAGCTTATCAAGCTGAACAAGACCCTCTCAGATTTTAGTCAGCAGGAAGGAATTACTGGCCAAGAGAAAACTTAAGTAAACCTACCAGCACATTTTCTCTGGAGCTTCAGAGATGAAGCTTTTTTGAGTCATCTTTATAAGGTACGGTTGTCTGATAGTCACCCGGCTCCTGAAAGTACCCTGTGACCCACAGAAGTGACACTAGCAAACTTCACTGATTCTGCAAGCTAGATGTAGATGTACACATGTCTGTGGTCCCTCAAGAGGCTATCTCTGGTGTTTTCTCATTTCCTCCAAAAAGCCATGCAACACTGGACTACTATATTAGACTAATTGGAAAGATGAAGGCCCTCTTTTCCAAAGACAAAACAAAACAAAAAAAAAAAACCAGTAACTAATATAAATATATAGATCTTTAAAATAAATACCTAATAATCAAGACAGAATATCCCAGAAACAAATTTATATTGAGAAATAATGAGAGAAAAGTAGAAATAGTTGAATAACACACTTTTAATTATGCTCTGTATCAGGAAGCCAGGAAGATAAGAAAGTCCTAGAACCCATCATTTCCCCTCTAAGAATAAACACGAAAACTAAATATTATGTACAATATTTATCAATTTCTTTTGATGATGATTATTAAATTTCTTGGAGGAAATATTTAGAATAATACCTAAATAGATATACAGGACACTAGCCTCTTTGGTATTAAGTTTTGAAGAACCTTTCACTTGCAACACATATACAGAGGTGTGCCCTTCAGTCGTTTGTGTGCACATATGCCCTTCAGTCGTTTGTGTGCACATATATGTGTGTGCACATGTCTGTGTTAACATGTTTGTCTGTGCTTCTGCGTGTGAAGGCCAGGATCAATGTGGCTGTCTTTTTCGATTGTTGTGCATCTTATTTTTGAAGACAGTATCTCTCACTGATCCTAAAGCTCAGGCATTTGGACAGACTGGCTGGACAGAAAGCCCAAGAGATCTTCCTATCTCTTCCTCCTCCACAGAGGGACTGCAGGCATGTACTACAACCTCCAGCTTTTTATTTGACTTCCAGGCATCTAAATACTGGTCCTTCTGATTGCACAGCTACATGAAGCATCTCCCAAGCTCCTGGATACTTTTTAAGCAAATGCCTAAATTCTAAAACACATTTTACTTTTAATTGTCTGTCTTTAAATATGGTTTGTAGCAATTGAAAATAATTTTAGACTAAGATAGTCCTCTCCTCCTCCTCCTCTTCCTCCTCCTCCTCCTCCTCCTCGTCTTCCTCATATACCTTTTTCTTTGACCAGTAGTTCCCCTTTCATGCCAGCAAAGGGGCTGGTCTCAAATTTAAAATCTTATTACATCCCTCAGACTGTTGTGACTATAAGTATATGCCATCAAACTGTCATGGACTAGAGGTTATTAAGAATTTTTCCCACTCTAAGCATAGTATATTATCTCAATTTCAGCATAATAAAGAAGATAGATACATATCAAAAAATGGATCATTTAAATGAACCATTTTAAAGAATCAAGTCTTTTAAGAAAAACCAGACACTAAGACATTTTAGAGATGTATGCAAGATATGCACAGACATGTATGAACTAAGAAATTCCTGGGTTGGCATTTTCATCTAATTTGTCAAATTTGCATTCTGTCCAACTAAATTGACATATCTGAGTTACATTTTGTAATGCTATTACAAGCCAATCAACCCAACATAGTCTAGTGTGTTCTTTAGTACTTAAAATTATCATTAAAAATTCTTTAACTTCATTTGAATAATGGAAATACTAACATCACTATAAACAGATAGTTATTTCAAAATCAACAGCACATGTGACTTTAAAAATGGCATAGTTGGTAATAATAGAATTAGGAATTGAATATGGAATTAGAAAAGAAATATTCAGGTTTAAGTTGGGTACATACCGTTCCAGGTCGGGGATAAGGTATCCGGCCATCATATTGCACCCAACGATGGTCTGCACTTTCCTTATGAGCATAGGGACCATTAAACACTGCTCTGATGTCAGCCATGCTGTACACACAGACAGCAGAGCCTTTGAAGATGGAGCTGAAAGAGAGCAAGATGATCCATTCATTCTCCCACTGAACACATATCTGCACCAAAGAGATGTGTGGAAAATTTGTCTCACATTTCTGTTGGCAGGTGTAGCAGAAATATGTCTATATGTTGAAGGAGCTTATAGGCAAATAATCCTGACTAACACACGATGATGGTAACTACCTTACAGGTAGGGAAGGAAAGCATACATTGAGGATGGGCTGCCAGATGAAGTATCAGGAATCACCATTGGAACAGGTAATGTCCACATTGACACCAAACTTTTAGTAGGAACAGTTTGCTACAGTGGTTCTCAACCTTCCCAATGCTATGACCCTTTAATAAAGTTCCTCATGTTGTGACATTCAACCATAAAACTATTTTCATTGCTACATCACAACTGTAATTTTGTTACTGTTATTCATCATAATGTAAATATCTGATATGTAAAATATCCTATACGTGACCCCTGTGAAAGGGTCCTTTGACTCCCAAAGATGTCATGATCTCCAGGCTAAGAAACATTGATCTAGAAAAACTTTAGTGTAGAAATGATCACATACGATTCTTTCTCACAAATTGTTTAATTTTGAAATCATTATTATATTCATAAAGTATTTAAATATAAAAAGTTTACATTATGTTTAAAATATTTGGATGCAAGAAAAACAGGATCGTTCATCTGTCTTTTTGAAGTGTTTTATTATATTTGTTATTATTTTATTGTTTGTATATGACATGTAGTTCTGAGTGAGCGACAAATTTAATTGTCTTCTTTAAGCTTGTGTTGAGGGGATAAACCCAGGGGTGTCAGGCTTGTGCGGCAAGTGTGAACACTGCCTGAGCTGCCTTCTATGCCTTTCTGCATCTACTCAAAGGGATTGCACGTCCCAGGCCTTGATTTTGAACTTGTTGTTCATGTGATTTTGTTAAAATGATTTTTAAGGGAGAAATAAACTTTTATTTCTTGAATTGGACTTATGAGTTATAGCCATCTACTTAATACTTAATGTGACCATAATCATGTGGTTTCAGCAGGAATACTAAGCAGGTAAAACTTCCAAAGCAAATCTAAAATTCTATAAGACAGAGATGACAATAGTTAGGGCATATCTGGTATTTCTCTCTTGCTATATTTCTGGAAAGCAAAATGCATTTTATTTGAGGCTAAGACATTTTGCAAAGTCTGTTCTTAAAGTTAAGATGAACATTTCTGACCAAATGACATCATCCTGGCTTTACACAAACAAGCTAAGAATTCTTTAGCATTAGGAGCTCAGTCATTAATATTCTTGCAATGGTTATAAGTGGGAAATATCAGAAGGTAATGGTAAGCAGGAATCTAGGAGGAAAGTGATATTGTGATAATAATGATATATCTGCCTATTATATTTTAAAGAAATAATGTACCATTATTAAAGGTTAATTATTTTTTTTAGCTAGACAAAGGATATGACTTGAATTCCAACATTACCTCAGTCTTCACAGCAGCATTTAAAATAAAACAACAAAGAACACCAGGAACAAAGACCTGACTTGTAACTTCACACTCTTGGTGGGCAGAAACTTGATAGGAAAAGAAAAAAATAAATAAAAGCACTATCTTGGGGCTCTGTCTCCCTGGCACATATCTAAATCTTGCGAGTGGAACACATTGACTTCAAAGCACGATTTTGAATGGAAAGAGGCCAAGAAAACTAGAGCTGAGACACTTGAACCGCTACAGGCAAGTGTTCCTCTTGCATCTTTTAAAAATGCACAGCACATTAACAGAAAATTGATTCCCCAAAATACAGCTTTTGGGGTGTCTTCTTAATGCCCATAATAAAATATTTCCATCTTCAGTCTCATAATTAATCAAATACTGTTTTATAATATATTCAGAATCCATAGACAATGCGTCCTCATTTGATCTTGCCACAGGAAAAAAAAAGCTATAAACTGCACAATTTTATTTAAAGGGAGATACCAGTCATTTCTTTCCTCGTCAATAGTAATACTACCAAGTCCTCCAGTGCTAATGTCAAAGCACAATGATAAAGAGTTATGAGAAGATATATGCAAAGCAGAAAAGTGTTCCAGCCATGCAATGGTAGTGGCTCTGTACTTTTAGCACACTAAGCATTAGTAACCAAATTAAATAGGACAAAAACAGTAGGGAGCACCTCTTTAGAAGAGGTTAGGGTGTACCTCCACAAACTCACTGAAGTCAGAGGAGAGCATCAATTATATGTAAAAGGCAAAAATCCGATAAGAATACCGGTATAAAGATGAGGAAACTACCTTGCAGACTACCTTTGTTGATAGGAACGGGCAACTTCACGTAAAGGATAAGTTAGTGGAATTTTCAGACTAGCCATGTCTATTTGTTCAAGTTGACAAAGGGGTACAGATAAGATAGTTTGTGATATGATAAGGTTCTAGGTCAAGAATGATCTATCTTATGATGGAATTACAGCTTTGTCAATGAATTCAGTCCTTCATTCGTTTGTTTCCTTTGTACAACATCTTTGGTCACACATATAGAAAACACTAATTATGAGCATTACACAGCTATGCTTTTGTTACCTAACAGTTTTATCCTGTGACTTCATATTAGAGATATGCTTATTCATATGTGCAGTGGCATAGGCTCAGGTGAGTCATTGAATCATGTGTAGCAAAAGTAGGCTGAAGACAACAGGGATGTTCAGGGGACTGTGGTAAAAATTATGTGTGGTAATTAGGAGAGAGGCTAATATGCTAGTGTAAAAAGGACAAATATGAATAGAAAACCAAAGTCAAATGATAAAAATATGTGTGATATGCAACTATGAAGGAAAATTTAAAAGATCCTCTAGGTATTGTTATAGTGTGACCATGAGGTACCCCTAACAGGCTCTTGGTTTTAAACAACTGGTCCTGAGTTGGCAGTACGGTTTTGGGAGGTGGGACCTCACTGGAGAAAGTGCTCTCCGGA
Source organism: Apodemus agrarius (assembly GCA_964023405.1). Classification (NCBI taxonomy): domain Eukaryota; kingdom Metazoa; phylum Chordata; class Mammalia; order Rodentia; family Muridae; genus Apodemus; species Apodemus agrarius. Next base: position 18,122,872 of record OZ030006.1, read on the forward strand.
AGTAGGCCTTGAAGATTACACCTCAACTTTGCTTCTGACCCTGGTTTTACTTTGTTTTATAATCTCAAGTGTGAGAAAGTTCCTGGGGCATGGCTGTTCTACCATAATAGATTAAATCTTTGGAGGGTGAATCATTTATCTTATAAGTGTTCTCTGGGATATTCAGTCAGAGTGATGACAAAGTTTCTAATATAACTATGCTAGTTTGGGGCTGAATGTGTAGCTTAGAGCATGGGTATTAGCCTATGACTGCCTGGGAAACGAACAAATAACTATTTGGCTTATATGCAAGAAAAATTTCAAGGAATAAATGCATTCTCTGTAGGGCAGAAGAGATGACTCAGGGTTAAAAGTGCTTGATACTTCTGCAGAGTACTAGAGTTCAGTTTCCAACACCCACCTTAGGCAGTTGATGACTGCCTATAAATCCAATTCTAAAGTATCAGATGTTCTATTCTGGCCTTTATAGACACGCACACACAAGTGTAAATACATACAGATACAAACACATAAACATAGCACACACACAACAGACACCACACACACACACACACACACACACACACACACACACAATCACTTTTTAAATCTTGAAATAAGAAAATACAGAATAGAGTGTCCTCAGACTAGCCAGGTATGAGAGTTTGGCATAGCAGCAGAGAGCCCCATTATCCACCGCAGACAAACCACATTCACTGTGGTGGCCTTTCTAGTGTGTCTCCAACTATTCAAATACGGAGATAGTTACTAAAATGAATGTATTTAAGGGATGAGATCAAAATACCCGGTCAGTTGATATTTGGGAGATTATCTTCAATAATTTCAGCAGATCTGATTCAATCAGGTCATAAGTTTTACATATCTTCAGATTCTGCTGTTGAAATCTTAGGCCATGCTGAGAATTCAACTTCCCTGCCTTTTCTCAGCAGCCTGCCTTTTGGATTCTGGAATTGTCTATCAAAGTCTCATGATCCTATACCCCAATTCCTTACAATACAACTCTTCAGAGGTTAAAAACAAACTTTAAAAGGGCATTGTGTTCAACATACCTGGTTGTGGTAAAGACTCCATATACTACAGGATTTCTTTCATCTCTTGTAGGGAGTAAGTAAATATCTTCTGTTAATGGAAAAATAATTATTTATGGTATATTTGTTTTATAGTATCATTATTGCCTTGTAATAATATATAGTACTTCATAAAGTCTAAGTAGATTATAAAATAATGCTGAATCACTACAATATTAAGGAATTAAGGGTAAAAGCTTTCTCAGCAGCTATGTGACATAACCTCTATTGGTATACTTCAAACAAGTATAAAAGAGATCACTCAGTTGGCAGTTTCCTTGACTCTTTCCAATTAAGAATATGTGACTTCATATAAAATCAAAACCAGAGACTGGGGGAAGATATTACTCACCAGTTTAAAAACATGTTGTGCTATAATGCTTCAAGTTAATGTTTTAATATAAACTAGCTGCATGCATGTGTAGTGAATACAGCACTGATAGTTGAAGAAGTACTGGAATGTTTTAGAGCATGATGTGAGATATGGGTGTATTTATTTTTAATATGAGCAAATCACATAATACTTAGGAAGTAATTGGAGGACTTACTCATTTTGCATATTTCATAAAAAGTTAAAACATAAAAAGTTAATAATGTTGAGTTTATATGCAACTAATGTCTTTCCAGAACTAGAGTTAAGAGGAATAAAAAAAAAGTAAATGAAAAAGAAATCTGTTTGGAGTCATTGTGAATATGATTTGAGTCAGATGATCATGATCGACAAGGCTTTCATATTCCCCAGCAGAGGGCATCATCAGAACAAGGAATACAAACTTCCTACCTGTAGAAGGTTGCCCCAACCAAGGAAAAGGAAAGGGATTGTGTGGATACACAGTCTAGTCACATCACCTCTCATTACTGTAATTTTGTTTTCTTTATTTGAGGAATTTCAGATGCAGGAATACTTCATCATATACTGATCAATACTTGCATCTATACTGAGGACAAAGGCTTCACCTGTGTGAATGTCAATTTAGTAAGAACAATTCCTGGAGACTGTGTTTGTGGTTTGTGTGTGTCTGAGTATTTGATGCTAAAATAAAATAAATGTTAAATCACTAAATTATGCAGTTAGACTTTTCTAAGAAACAATAGATATGTGACTTACGAAGTTCATCAAAATGGGTATCTGCCCCATCGCTTCCAGGAATTGAGCATATCAGTCTTGCCTTAAGAAAAGTAGTCCATTTGTTTATCAGACTTCGTTGCCCACCTACATCATTCTAAAAGAATGGAAAACAGAAAGGTTAAAATGTTACCAACACGAATCTATAACTAACAAAACCAGTGGGTATTACAGGTAGTATCTTACTAATATTACCTCTACAATGCATGAAGCCTGAATATGTACTTCAGCTCCTCAGTGATGGAAAGGTTTTCACTCAACTGTAAATGTTTTCTTATGCTTAAGTGAATGCAATGCAAGCAATTTGACTCTCATGAATGAGAGGATGCCTGCAAAACTGCAGTAATTAAAGCAGGCTGCGATCAGTCCTATATCTGCCAAGTTTTTGCTCTATGACTTACTAGAAATGCTAATACATTTCTAGTTTGTCATTGACCAAATATGATTAATGATTTTAAATTCAGTTATGTTGATGATCAGATGGAAATTTTTGAATAATATATTTAGTATACTGCCAGGCAGCTTGAGTTCAATAGCCATTAGAAATACTTATGTATCATTTATGTATTTGAGAACAATATTTTAATGTTTCAAAAATAGGCTTCATTATAGAGTTAAAAGTGGTCTTTCTCAAACTGATGTATTACTAATTAAACATCAAGGAAACATAAGTATACACATACATAAATATAACTTTGAATATTAATCTGCATATATTACTTCTACTCAAAAGTTTTTTATTTAAAATGGTTTTAAACATCAAGCCAAATATAAAAATCCATATCAAATAAATAGATTAAACAGGATTATGTTCCTTTGTATACTGTTTATAAGATTTTTAAAAAATGCATTTGACTAAGCTAGCTTTTCATGTTGCTCATAATAAATAAAATACAGATGATTCATGGAATGCACACATTAAACATTTTATTTCAATAAAAATACTCTTAGATTCAGTTTCTATTAATTTACTTACATTTGACTATAAGTTACCTAAATCTTTCCTCATTCCAACTTTTAGAAAAGTTAACAAAAAGTTAATTGACAAACTTTATATTTGAATATCTAGTACCTACCTTCTCTGGGCTGCTTAATGCCTATAATCTAGACCAAACTGAAGAAAAATATTTTACTGACTACCCTAAGCAAAATAATTGAGTCCATGTATATATGCATGTATATATGTGCTCACATATACACATTTATTCTTGGAAAAAGAAGACACAGAGGAATACCAGAGAGCCTCACATCTTCAGAGAACTAAGATCAAGCACAAAGTTACACAACATAACAACTCTCATTTAAAATCTTTCCTATTCAACAGGGATAGCTCTTGAAGTAATGACTATTATTTCCTTAATTTATTTTTTAAATTACAGCAAATAACAATATAAAGTAAAAGATACTTTTAAACTTTAAAGGCATTGATCTTGAATAAGAACATGCTTCATGTATTTAATACATAGGCTCTCATTTTGTAGCCCTGTCTGACCTGGAACTCACTGTATAGACCATTCTGTCTTAAGCTGGTAGAAATTCTCCTTCTTCTACCTTCCTGGTTGGGATTGAGTGGGTGTGCCACCACACTCAACAACTGACTCTTTCCTTTAAAGCTTAAGTGATTCCAATGAGGTATTATGAATAATAGAACATATTTGTAGATTAGTGCATATGTGCTTGAGGTTACACATATAAATATGTATTTATATGTATATGCATATATAGAATAAAAACACAATGGTAGACATAGAAAGTGCTTAAAATCAAAAGAAACATAAGAGGGCTTTTGGTGAGTGTTTTGTTGCTTTGTTTTATCAAGAATGCAGTTTTAAATTTCTGCCTTTTGATGATAATAAAATCTATAATAATGTTAATTTTTAGTTGTTTTAAGTTATCACGAGAACATAAAATTCTTAATTTCTTCATGTATTAGAATATTCTTTGATGTATCTTCAATTAGGTGCTTAATACATATATTCAATAGTCAAGAAATAACCTGCATTACAAATGACATTGACATATGACTTTGACATTGACATTGACAAAGTTGTTTAAACAAATTTGAAGAGCCAAGGATACAGAGCTCCTGCTGAAGGTCCTGTACACTGAGAAAATACAGTCCGGTGTGTGGGAAGAGGTAGACTTGATACTAGGTCTTTATAAGGACAGGCAGTGTCAGGGTCCATGTGAAAAGATTAGTTGTAGAAATGCCCCAGGGTCTGGAAATTAAGGGAAAAGTACAACAGACAGAGCAATCCAAAACATACTTAGAGAACCAAGACAATGACGGCTTAGAAGAAAACTGGGATCAATTAAAATAGTGAAGGAAGATGTTAGAAAAGTAAATTAGTAGAAGACCAAGGGAGGCTTTCATATGAGGCCAAGGTGCCTGTGTGTTATTAAGTACACAATGAAGAAGTGCTCAGAGATCGTAATTAGGAAAGAAATGAAATAATTATATTTGTCTTTGAGAAAACCACATAGCATACTTTAATGTGATTCTAGTAACAGGCATGTCTATAACAGCTCTTAAGTTTCTCTTGTGTATGTTTATTATTTGATTAACATTGCTTAAACAATATTCTACCTAGCTATTTGACAATTCTGATGTCTCTGACGATGTAAAGGCAGACTAATCTAAAATATGGCTTTTTAAATGCTCATGCCTCAGAAAGCATCATTCTTTTCTAAATATACTGGTGTATAAAATGTCAACAAATATTGAAACATTTTCTCCTATTTTCAATTCTCATCTATGGTAAACATGAGAAAATTCTAACTTACTACCTCCAAACTTGATGATTAAAAAGATATTTCTATGCTTTTTTTAACTTGACAATTAAATTTTTCAATATTTTAACAAAATAAGCTTTACTCTTGCCTCCCTACCCAGAAGCCTTGTCCAGTCACTTAAGAAATAAAAGATAAAAACAAACAGAACAGAGAAATCCACCCCAGGAAGTTCTCTGCACCAGACTTTGTCTTTCTTTTGCAAGGAACTGTCAGTCTGACTTTGTTATCCATCTCCAGGACCCTGTGTTTGTTTGCAAATTCACAGAATCCCCTATGAGAACTTTAATCCCAGAAGAGGCCTGAAAAGGAGATAATCACTCTTATACTAAATTGTCACGTCTTCACTTGCTTTTGTGAAGTTCTAAAGAAGCCAACAGTCTCACTAACACAAAGAATTTATTATTGAGATGTCAGAATCAGCGGCTCATGGTCACCAGTCAGTTCTGTGTGCCCCCACTCTTGTTTTCACAGCCTCTTTGTCGTGAGGTCCTCTACACAAAGATGCACATGAAAGAAACAAAGAGATAATGGTAAATAAGCCTGACCTCCTGTGCTCCATCTGGGTGGTACTCAAAGAGCATGCCTGTGCCTAGCTACTTGCTTGGGTTTTGACAACATATTATGAATTGATTTGACCTGGGAATGAGTAGATCAGTCACAAAAGAGTCTAATGGATAAAATATATTTCTTTTGTGCAAGCAACCTTACGTTTATAGAAGCATTAAACAGACATACAAAGGAGTTCAAGGCTTTCACACATGAGCTTCTATCAGTGTGTCTTGGGACCTTGTGGGTCACAGTGCTGGGTTCATATGCTAAATAGAGTTTAATCGGTGTTTGTTATAACTTTTGTGGATCTCTCAGCACCTTGTATTGTCATTGTCACCTCTTTATTGTAAAACTGAGACCCAGGGTAATATATTAACTGACTTTAAATTGTAACGAAAATCAATAAAGTTGTCAAAGCGTGTAAGAGTTTATTGAAATCATATGTTCAGGGGACAGAGATGTAGAGTAGGCAGAGTGCTTGGAAAGCGTGTACAAAGATACTTGTGGCTAGTTTTCTTCTCTGTACCTTTCCATAATGATATACACATGTCTATTTTTGCTTTTTCTTTTAAGGCATCTTTTCTGTCTATTGTTACTAGGTAGTGTCTTAGGGTTTCCATTGTTGTGAAAAGACACCATGACCAAGGCAACTCTAATAGGGATAACATTGAATTGGGGCTGGATTTTAGGGTTAGAGATGTAGTCCACTATCATCATGGAAGGAAGGAGGGCAGCATCCAGGAAGGTGGTGCTGAATGATAAGAGAGTTCGGTATCTTGATCTGACTCTCAGCCAAGAGAAACAGACTCTTCAGTACTGGACGGAGCTTCAAAGCCCACACCCACGGTGACATACTTTTTCCAACAAGGTCACATCTCCTAACAGTATCACTCCCTATGGGCCAAGCATATTCAAACCAACAGAGTGGAGGCTATCTAGCCAAAAATCATTGGCTTACTTAAGGAACTTACTGAAGATTCCTAAGTATCAGAAAGACTCTGACATCCTTGAAAGCAGTAGAGTCCCAACAAGTCCCAAGTCTGATGGTGGGAAAGGGAAAAGTGTTCTCTGTTACAGGCTTTCTATTTTAAAGACACAATTCCCTATAATTCCAATTTCTCAAGAAAATAGATACTGACACTTTTCTTGTGCCATGTCACCCATTTCTATGTGAAACCCCGAGGCTTTAAATTTGTTTCAGCAACTCACCTGAGAGGATTACCTAGTATAATAATATCATGGGAATATTTAACTGAGTCGCTTCTAAATTAATATTGCTGTTCTATTAATATTTTCCCTTTTATTATCATTTTGGAAGAAGTTACAGTTATGTTGTTCTTCCTTCTTAATGATTTATAAGAAACCACAGTTAAAATGTACTGCAAAAGAGACAGTGTATAAAACTGGGAAAGGGTGACATTGTTTTCTCATTTGCATTTGAAAGTTATAGCTTACTGACATATATTGGTTCCTACAATGTACCGAAATGTCCTCATGAACCTCATGAAATCTCTTCTTTGTAGTGCACTTTTAAACATTTCTTTTCTTTTCTTGGAGGAAGGGCTTATAGGTGACATATCTTACATCTGTAGGTCAGAGGACAACTTGAAGAAATCAGTTCTCTCATTCAACCATTGGGCTCTCATGTAATGGGTTTTACCTGTGGAGCCCTCTTACCCTTCATTAAAGTCCTGCTGTTAGCATTCCTTCTAGGCTGTGCCCCACAATGACCTGACTCAATATAAAAGGGGCTGTTTGCCCCTCACTCTCTTACTCCCTTACCTTCTCTGTCTCTACTCTCCCCATTCCCCTCCCCTTCTCCACATCTCTCTCTCTCTCTCTCTCTCTCTCTCTCTCTCTCTCTCTCTCTCTCTCTTTCTTGCCCCCACCTCCGCACTGCCTTTCTCCCACTCTACTCCCTCCTCAACTCCCCTCCCCATGCCCTAATTAAACTCTAATCTATACTATGTGCTATGGCTGGTACCTCAGGCGTGGGGGTTGGGAAGGACACCTCAGCATGGGCCCACAGAGTCACCCCTTCCACCTCTACCAAACATATCCTGGCTCTTGCTTTATTTTTTATAAAATATAACAACTGCTATATTTTAATGTCCATGATCTGTCAAATAAGACTTTGTGGAACTTATTCCAGGTTTTCCATTATTTCACTAATATTTTGATTAGTTTTAAAGCTTTGAAGTTTGCGATCTTGAGTCTAGATTATCTTTCACATTTTTTTAATTCACTTACATAAAAACATATAGACCACTTTTATTAAGTTTCCAAAAACTAAAGTTTGTCCCTAGAAATAACTTAGTTCAGCCTGGGAGGACACAGAGAGGATAAAATGGGTGGTTGCTGTCAAAGCTCCCTGGCTTTGACATTGGCATTCTTTAGCATGTTTCAGCACAGGACTATTTAAAGCCTGTTAGATGCATAATTTCATTAGAAATGGCCAATCAGATAAAGTATATGAAAGACTGAAAGAAAGCATCCCTTAAGTCAAAATCATAAAGGTACAACATTTCCCTAATATTATTTGCTGACTTTGATGATGATCTAGAGATGACCAATGCATGTGCTACCAAGAGACAGTAGCATCAGTGATAGAATAATACTTTCATTTTTGAAAACAACTATATTTTATCACACTTCAAAGCGAGACCAGTTTTGTTAATTCCAAGTATAATGCAAGAACAAATGCTCTTGATGAGAGAGACACTGGAGAAGACTGCTCAGAAAAGATGTTTGCTTTTAAAGGCTTCACAGATTTCCCCTCTTTCCTTTGCACATGAATATACATGAACAACTCTGCGCAACTATTGAAATCTTAGTCAAAGGTGAACTGATAACTCTATTATCATCCCAACTTTTTCGAGTTTATTATTTGCTAAGATGTTTGGATTTGAAAAATCTGTATATTCACAAAGTTAGTCCATTAATACTAACCATTTTATTTTTAAAAGACAGAGTCACATATATTTGAGGCTGGCCTGTATACTACTGTGGCCTGGATGGCAATGTGTAGCAGAGGAAAACATTAAACTTCTCATCCTCCTGCTTCTATCTCCTAAGGGTTGGGGTTCCAATCATGCGCCTCCATGCCTTGTTTTATACCATGCTGGATAAAAAAAAATCTATGTAGAGTTTCAAGGAAAAGTTTTCTTACTGTTTTTGGTTGCTAATTTGTTTCTTAAGTAATATTTACAGGAAACTGCTTATGATTTTCTGTTGAAGAAGATGAATGAGAGAGAATAGGGAAAGCCTGTTTCTCTAACTGTTTCAAAAACTCACATCATTAGAGATGTAGGACATGGGTAACACATTATACTGAAGAATTTAGTGTTTAAGCACTAGCAGGTTAAGTTGGGTAAACATAGGCAAGCTTGCGGGTAATATCAAGGCTCGCTAAATTTTGTTTTAAAAGCTACAGCAAACATTATAAATCCCTTCCCAGGAATTTTCCTGACAGGAAAACAGATGGAAGTACAGGCAAAGCACATCTGTAAGTGGGGGTACTAAATCTCTCACTTAGGTTGCAAGTGACACACTGAAAGTAAGCAGAAAACCACAGCTCAGAGATGATCAATAAATACAGAAAGTGTCATCAGGCTAAAAACACAAATCTTCAAAGTCAATGATTGTCCAAATAGGGCCATATATCAAAACAGACAATGCAAGTGGAGTCGAAGCAGGCAGCTATTAATGAAACCCCTAGGCAAGTTATGTGTCAGGGCTATCCAAATTGAATTCCTGGCATGGACAAAAGGAAATGCTCAAAACAAAAGGAGAACTGGCGTGGCCTGCAGCTGGAACTTAGAGTGGGCTGTGTAAGTAAGCCTGCCACAATGCTTCCAAAAATGAAGGGAATCCACCAGTAATCAAAACAGCCTTGAGGTGCAAAGCTGAGAGCTAGCCCCACTAAAGGGATCAGCATTTACACACACACACACACACACACACACACACACACACACACACACACACACACTCACAGTGGGGGAAGTTGTATAGATACAGTGGTATCGGACAATCCTGAATTTCAAAGTAAATAGACAGAGACCTTTCCACAATTTATTTCATGCTGCTGTGACTGATCATTGAGTCAATGTATGATTCCTCATGATGGACATCTATATAGTGTATTATCTGTGACAAAAATTCTCTGAGATCTAAGATGGCACACTGTGTACATCAAAATATTGATAGACAAGAGTGAAGAATTTAATAGAGCTTAACAGGGATTTGGGGAATCATAAAATAAGAAAATCACCCTATTTTAAGTATGAAGAGGTTGTTAAATAGTTGGACTATAAGCCATGATCTTATGATAGATAATTTATTAGGAAACATGCCTCGTATGGTGAAAATGATTTTTAGTTTGAAAGAGGGTCTGCACATAAAGGTAATCCCCTAGCTTATTATTATTATAAATAAGTTAACTGATATCTTTTCCTTTCACATACCCTAGCCAAAATTTATATTATTCTCATTATTAATAAATTTTCACCACGTGATTTGAAATTACTTTAATTGTATTCATAAAATGCAAATTCATAAATTTGCAAATTACAATTATTTTTAAATGAGGGCAAAACAGAGAATTAGAAAGGACCAGAATTGATTCCCAACAGCTATCTCAGGTGGTTCATAGCACCCTGTAATTCCATCTCCTGAGAGTCAATGGCATTCTGGCTTCTGTGAGTATCTGCAGTCATGTAGCATACACTCACACATTTACACATAAATAAAAATAACAAAACAAATTTTATTTTCTTAATGAAAACAAAATAACAGTCACGTCTACATCTATAACAAATACGATGTCAGCTGGGCATGATGTCACACGTCTGAAACTCAGAAAGAAGACATAAGGAAACTGAGAGAGTTTGAAGTTAGTGTGTACTATACAGGGGGTTCTAGAGCTGCCTGGCCTCTAAAGTGAAATAGTTTGACCAACTCAACAAAACAAACAGAAACACAATACAATGCTATTTGTTGCCTATGCAACTTGGTAGTTAGCCAACAGGATACTACTGCCATCTTCTTTAGCAGCAGCAGATGAAGAAGTTTCAAGAGTTGAATTGGATCTGAAAAACTATGTATATGAGATATGATATGTGTGAGCATGCATTTTATGTACAAAAAGCAAGATTTTCATTCTTATATGCACATTTCTTACATCAGACTGTTATGTGCTCACACTAAGAAATCTATGTCAGCCATCAATACCTTTCTGACTATCAGTAATCACAGGTAAATCCAAATGCTCTCATGTAAGCCTTACGTTTGTCTGGTAGAGTAGTCATGGAAGATGTGGGTATCTACACTGTGTAGATTAAAAATGGAGACAGTTACAAGAGGGAAGTAGATATATATCAAGTTCAATGTTTATATTCCCCAAGCAGAAGTTACTTTTTATCTGCTGACTGTAAAATGTGGCTTTTAAATCCTTATCATATTTGAATTTTTGGACTGTAACATCATTGAAACATCACTGATTCTCTCTCTCTCTCTCTCTCTCTCTCTCTCTCTCTCTCTCTTTCTCTCCTTCCTCTCCTCCTTTTCCTATCCAATCTACTTACTATCTCCACTCTTTGTTATATTTTATTTTTTCCAAGTACTAGGATTATAGATATCTGTCCATCCACTGCAACAGCTTTTTAAAAATCAAAGTAACATTACCTTGACTGGTGGTAATTCTCTTTCCCATTCTACCATAGCAAAAGAAAAAGTACAAATCTTTCCAACAATGTTAGGAACTGTTATGAATCAGTGAACAGTATATCAGAGGCTTTCAAAGTCAAGAATCCAGACTCTACAGTGCCTCAGGTTCATGCGTTCGAGTAGCTTAATATGTTACCACATTCCAGATACATGCTTTCTATTTTAAAATCCAGTTTCTGAGAATATAGCATTGCTTCTATATATATGTCAAATATCTTCTGGGATGATATTGACTATGAGAACTGTATTTTGTAAGGTCAATATCATTTACAGGAATTGGAACAAGGAAGCAGTTAAAATGTACTGTGAATTCAGTTCTTGATCTTGATAGTCATACTTCAATATAATAGCATGTAACTACTGCATTAAATATTAAAGATATGAACAAGACCATGATCATGGTTAAACTGGTCTGTATTAATCTATCAATAAAATAATAGTAATTATTCATACCGTAGATGTGTATAAATAGATTCTCTTTTAAATATCTCCTAAATATAAATCCATGTCTTTATTTCTATGTTGGATATGACAGGCTTCCTAATCACAAGTATTTCTCAGTCCTGATGCTCTCTTCAAGTGGTAGCTAAATATATCCACCTTGTCCCTCTATACCTCAAATAATATTGAATAACACCCTATTACCTATAGAATAGTGTTCTCATTTGTTAACATGGAGATAAGACTTCTTATCACCTAATTTACAACAAAGAAATTGCTCTGCTGGCACATGCCTTGAATTCTTGTTACAAGATTTCAGCATTCTGTAAAGAGAATCTACCCTAATCAGTGCTGCATGGGATGCCTGTCCTCCTGTCCTCCATGGAAGATAGTCCTGTTTACATTCTATGATTCATTACACCGTCCCCTTCATTGCATGTTTTAAACTTCACTGATAGCAAACTGCTCATATCTCCTATTTATATCATTTTATTATGAGTATACCTTTTGTATACTGTGAAATTTACTTTTGAAAAAGATCAGTGACTTAGAATCAGCATTGTGGTATGTTATTTTTAGGGAAGGCATATTCTGTTGCTGTTGGTGAAATATTCAATGACAGTTCATGGAAAGATTATAATACTGAACATTTTAGCCTTTCACTTTAACAATGTTCAATCATGTGTATGTGCATATACATGTGCATGTGAGCATGTATGTGTGTGTGTGTGTGTGTGCATGTGTGAGAGTCTGTTTCTGAAGTTTCTTACCAATAACTTTTTGCCAAGTAAGTCAAGAAAACAGATTATTCAGCTCAAAATAACACCATTTCTTACATTTCATAACAGAAGTGGCATGAAATTCTTACACTGTAAACAGTTCCTTTTCATGCCAATGTGTGAGAAATAAAAGCAAACCACAGTAGCAAGAACTAAACCTTTGTGTTTCCAAATATGGACTGTGGGAAAATGTCAGCAGAACAAGCAGCACAAAGGACTCCTGTGCCATTAGAAGTCGGAAAGGCTTCAACAACTTCCTCTTAATTCTGCCAATTAGGAAATCTTCCTTCCTGACTATTTTCTTATAATCATCAACTCAACCTTGTCTCATTATAAGAATGTGCTTTTTGATATTAATTGACAAAAAGGAGAGAGATGATATTAAGGTGATATTTTGGAAGTAAAGGAAATAAACAAAAAATAATAAATTCCAAATAATGTCAGAAGAATTATTTTACATGGAAATAGCATATGAATTCATAGTGAAAATGAGCTGGATATGCTGTAGGTAAATTGCAGAGAGAGCAGTTGTAACCAAATATCATGAACCTTTGAATAGCAGATCAGCCTGAGCAATCTGAGATGCCACCTAGTTAACAGAATGATTAAGAGACAAGACACACTGAGTGCAAAGTCTCTCATCAAACTCACCCATCACATGTCCTTATTCGATCTCACAGTATGTTAAGATGATAATGTTACAGTCTTATTGTGTGTTCTCTGAGACTTTTAATCTGTGAAGAATCATTGATTGCATTTTCCCTACATTTTCAGAATTTCAGAAGCTTGAGCACAGCTTAAAATGTAATACTCCATGTTTCATGCTTAGAGAACTGCCTGTGTGTACAGTTTCTATACAGAAATTGACAAATGTTAAGTCATTCATCTACCTTCATGATTCATTTACAGCAGAATAAAACCATTATTTTATGGCAAACAATACTCTATCGAATGAGTTATACACATTAAGAAATTAGCACAGACATTCACCACAAACAGCACACTTATCATATGCATTTTTCAAAGGCTCGTGAAATTAGGCTGCTTGTAATCTCCCTTTGACATTTTTAATATACTTCACTTATCAAAAAAGGCCAATCTACTGCATGGCTTTCAGGGCTGGCACCATACTGTTCTTATCTGGAGTGCTTCACTATACTAATGCGCCAGGAGCAACTCCAGGCGTCCCCATTCATCCCTAGCAGGAGGATTTAAGAAGACTACAGATTCTTGAAAGAATCTGAAAGAATGAGGATGCTTCTTAGAGATTCTGTCCCCTGTGAGGTAAAAGAGGATCAGTGAGAGAAAGAGAGAGAGAAGCGTTAATGGATGGGAGGTAAAGAATGGTCTGGGTTCAGAAGTTGGCTTCATCGAAAAGACGTGTTGTCATCAGCTATTTCATGTGCGGTGATTGTTTGTATATTTGCCCCGGAAGTGTTCAAAAGCCTGAGGGCACAGACTGAAATGAAAAGTGGCAGGCTTACTTAAAGTAAAGTTTGCTTAAGACCAAAGAAAGATTCCCTGCAGAAGGTATTTATTAACTTAACAGCTCTTGCTCACGGTAATTGATTTATTTCTTCTCAGGTAAGTTCTTTCAGCAGAGTCCAAACCAGGAAGGATACATACAATCGGGAATTAAGGCTTGGCTCCAGTCCTGACACTGTTCCATAAAGACCATAGTCAACCAAGTAAAAGCCTTGATAGAACAAAATGTAAGTGTCTCAAGCTGTTAATTTAGTTACTATAATTTACAATAAATGGCAGTATTCAAAACTAATTGCAGTATTCTTGAAAATAAACATTCTATCTTTTCTCCATTTGCTCTTAGAACTTAGGCTAGGTTAATTGAATAGGACATATTTAATATACTATTTCAAACTAAGTTGGCCCAAATAAAATACATGATTGTTATATATGTCATGTGTATTAATAAAAGCAGAGACATGCTTTTGTTAGTGTTTCAATTACTCTGAGTATTCTATTTTAAGATAAGATTGTTTAACACTACATGGGAACCTTGTTCCTCTCAGGATCAGGACAGTGTATGCTCTTACTAGAAAGAGTAGTAAGTTACAGAGCATCTGGGGCAGAGTACCAAGGACATGCAAGACCAGGGACTCAGATCAAGCACTGAAAATAAAATTTGATATCTGAAAATAACTTATCTTTGCTCTTCACAATTGCATCTCCAAAGTCACACATATACATATTACTTATAATTATATATAATAGTGTAAACTCATCTTACAACTTCATCAATAATGGATGGCCACCATTCCTTCAACACTTAACATGAATTACTTTAACTGGATGCATATAGACATAATTCTTAAGAAAACTAAGTGAATCTTGCCTTACAAACTCTTCCAACTCTTGAGAGAATGCTTCTGTCAGAAGTGCTGCCTTCCTGAGACGATTCCCGAAAGAAGAAATATATTTTATCATCATCTGGATTATAGGTGTCTGGAATGGGGAATGTCCCGATAAATTTTGCTCCTGTAGGACAAAAGGACAGTTACAATGAAAAACAATAAGATAATCCAGCCAGAACGGTCTTTGAGACTTTTACATATCAATTAGCAGATAGGAAACAAGATGTGAGGCACACATGGTACCTTGTTAAAGCACGTGGCAACACAAAGGACTAAGGAGCAAGTCTGTGAGGAGTTTCTGGAGTGGGGGACAAAGTGCTGGGGAACGCAACTCTTAGTGAGTTCAGCAAAATCAGTCACAGACCATATAACCACAGGAATATATCCTGAGAAAGAAATTATCTGGTGATGCTATCATTACTATTCAAACATTATCGAACATAATTACAGGAACATAACTGGCCATGATGTCACTAGGAAATATAATCTTGTGAGATCTCATTCCATACAGAAAATTAATTTTCCACTGTTGATCAAACTCTAATGCAGGTGACTTGAGAGGTTTCTTTTTACATCTAAAGGTTCTGGTTTTATATTTTCTTTATGATGAGATTGTCTTTTTAATGACTGTGTGATTTGTGAAGAACTTGGGGAAATCTGTACATCTCATTAATTATGACAACTGTGGTATTCTTTATTTCACTGTGTGAAATTCACCAGATGTGGAACAAAAGTGACCGGTGCTGACTAAGTTATCTCTAACATATGCCCTACAGATACTCTTTCTGAGTTTATATTTTAAAGATGATCTTAGGCAATTGTGTACACATGATCTTAGTGAAAAGTCCCAAATGCTATATATGCCCCATATTTCTTATACATAATATCCGGATGCTGATGTTATTTGTCTAGTAGTATTGAATAGTATCTACTAGTGAGTCAGTATACACAAAAGCACTTAGTAACTGGCAATGCCTAATATTCAAGAAATATAAATTATAGCTTCCCACAGTTGCATATACTTGTTTGTGTTTTTTATTAGATATTTTCTTTATTTATATTTCAAACGTTATTTTCTTTCCTCATTTCCCCTATGAAACCCCCTATCCCATTCTCCCTCCCCCTCCTCACCAACACACCCACCCCAGCTTCCCTGTCCTAGTATTCCCCTACATTGGGCATAGAGTGTTCACAGGACCAAGGGGTCTTTCCTCTCATTGATATTCGACAAGGCCATCCTCTGCTACATATGTGGCTGGAGCCATGGGTCCCTCCATGTGTACTCTTTGGTTGATGGTTTAGTCCCTGAGAGCTCTGGGGGGGGGGTACTGGTTGGTTCATATTGGTGTTCCTCCTATGAGGCTGCAAACTTCTTCAGCTCTTTGGTTCATTTCTATAGCTCCTCCATTGGGGACCCTGTGCTCAGTCCAACGGTTGGTTGAAAACATCCACCTTTGTATTTGTCAGGCACTGGCAGAGCCTCTCAGGAGACAGCTACATCAGGCTCCTGTCAGCAAGTACTTGTTGGCACCCACAATAGTGTCTGGGTTTGGTAACTGTGTATGAGATGGATCCCCAGGTGGGGCAGTCTCCGAATGGCCTTTCCTTCAGTCTCTGCTCCACACTTTGTCTCTGTATCTCCTCCCATAAGTATTTTGTTACCCCTTCTAAGAAGGACCAAAGTATCCACAGTTTGGTTTTCCCGCTTCTTGAGCTCCATGTAGTCTGTGAGTTGTATCTTGGATATTAGCTTTTAGGCTAATATCCACTTATCAGTGAGTACATACCATGTGTGTTCTTTTGTGATTGGGTTACTTTACTCAGGAAGATATTTCTAGGTTCATCCATTTGCCTAAGAATTTGATGAATTCATCGTTTTAATAGCTGAGTAGTAGTCCATTGTGTAAATGAACCACATTTTCCGTATCCATTCCATTGTTGAGGGATATCTCGGTTCTTGTAATAGCAGGTGACAGGTGCAAGGCCTACGTGGTGTGTTCAAGGCTTACCTAAGAGTGAGAGTCTGTCTCCAAAATGGAAAATACAAAAAGGACTGGAGATAACTCAGTGGTAAAGCAGTTTCATCGCTTGTGTTAAGTCTGGGTCCTATCACCAGGACCACAAAAATTACAAACTAAAGCAACAATCAATGTGATAGGTTATGATGCAGACAGTGTGACTGCCATGGTTGTGAGCACGATGTGCCTGGGAAAACTGAACATTGTATGTACTTGCTACAATGACACAGAGTTATTCAAAGGTAAGGAAGGCTCTTTGTCCTGGCCTATAAAGGCATCCCTAATATATGGCCATGTACAAAGTATTTGCATCACAAGAAGAAAAACCCCTATGTGCTGCTTCTAAGTCTGATAAAGTTTCCTAATGCCTCGGCTAGAGGCATTTCAAAGTGGTCATTTCAAGATGTTGTTTTATATAACTGCAAGTCATCCTGATAACAGGCCTGTATTTGGTTCAGAAATGATGTTTGGAGTAAAATCGAAGATAAACATGGCTCTCTGGGAGCAGTGGAACCAGCTGTGTTAACGAGAACACATGAGGAACCGGCAGGAATCACAAGGCACTGAGTATTTAGAAGAAAAACAATAAAACATCACATTATTCTTGATCATTTCTGGTGCCCAAGGATATGATTTTTATATATCTCAAGAGTTTTGAAAAATCATTATCCATAAAATGAATGGCAATTGACCAAGGTCTCATAAAGAAAGCTTTGTAGTAGCCTTCTTCAAACGTCATGTATGCACACACCTTTAATCACATGGGTCAAGAATTTATGCCAAACCTTGGCTACTAGAGATCTTTTCTCACAACAAAACAACCAAAACATGTTCTGTCTCTGTCTCTGTCTCTGTCTCTCTGTCTCTGTCTCTGTCTCTCTCTCTCTCTTTCACACACACACACACACACACACACACACACAGAGAGAGAGAGAGAGAGAGAGAGAGAGAGAGAGAGAGAGAGAGAGAGAAATCAAGTAAGCAGTACTTCTGTTACTGTCAGCCCAGTGTTTTCTGGCCAGCCCTTGGTCTTGTAGTCAATTTCTTATGCCCTACCAAAAGAGGAGAGAAATGCCCGAACAAACTCCTTGTCTTTATTCCTTATTATTTCACAATGTACTCTCAGATTCCTTATAATCCAGCTTTGGTTAAGACCCCCAAAATACCTAGAAGTTATTTTTAGAAAAGCACACGAGACTTGAAAAGCTTACTTGTCAAGGTATCTTAAATTGGAAAGGCTCAATCACATTTCTACTCAGGGTTTTGGCCTGGAGTGTCATCTACGAGACTAACATTCTAGTGGATGACAAATTACGATTGATTTTTTAGACCCCAGGAAAGTAGAAATAATCCTTTCTTTTATTAACAAAGCCTTTTGACTTGTTATTTTAATATTTCCTTTAAAAGAACCATCACAAGTAAGTGCCACGGAGGGCATCTCTAATGCTAGCACACGGGCAAGCTAATTCTTGCCTACTAACTAAGTAGCAAGTTTGAGGCCAACTTGGACTACAGAAAACCCTGTTTCAAACAAATAAATGACACAGAGAAATTAGAAAAATCATAATTTTTCTATATGTATGACTAGGACTTCAGTAATTTAATGAAAATAAATCATTAGTATTAATGCTAAGAAGTGCTAGGATCAAATAACAATTAACCAATGAGAACTAGCTTCAGCTTTCATTTGGAGAAGGTAAACATTTGCATATGTGATAAAATGCTGAAGCAAATCAGTTCCGATGCTGCAGTTACCTTAAAAGGAGCATCAGTGTGGAAAATGAGAACATTCCTGGAGACATAAGACATGGTTGGGTAATACTGTACAGAATGTTTTAACAGTCTCTAATGCAACGCTGTAAAGCTGGATGGAACTCTGCAGTCATAGGTTAGCTACGTGGACATGAGCTGAAAAAATAAAAACCAAGATGCTTTTAATCATCTGGATTTATGACTCCCTGACATGGATATGAGCATTCTGTAGATAAAGACTGGCCAGTGATGAAAACGGATGGCTGGATGAGAGAGAGCATAGAATGAATAAGGAAATCTCTAGTTCTTAGAGTGAGCTTAAAGGAGGCCAACACAAATTATTTACAAATCATAGGAAAACGATTGGCCCTCTTCTTTTAGACAAATACAGGAGCTTAAAACAGACATTAATCTGAGCATAATAGATTGTAGCACTTAAATATAAAAGCAATAAATAAATGATAATAAAGGCATCGTGATGAGTCTTGAAATGTTCACATATTTTTGGAACTAGGCAACCGTTTATTTCATAATTTTAAATTTATCATTCTCTTTGACTCTATTATATTCTATTTTATTATGTGCATGGATATTTTGCTAGCAAGTATATATGTGTACCACTTTCATGTATATGACCCACAGACCTAGAAGAGGATCTCAGAATCTCTGAGACTAGAGTTAACCTTTGCTTGTGAGCTACTATGAATCCAGGTCTTCTGGGAGAACAGGGAGTGATCATTACTGCTGTACTATGTCACTAGCTTACTAATATACATTTATAATGAAAACTTAAAATCATTTGTACAGTGGTATGAAATGCACATTCTTGCCTGGTACGGTAGCATATGCCTTTAATCCTAGAAGTCAGGTATGGGAGATGCAGTGTGGAAGTAGAAAGAGGCAGGAGGATCTCTGTGAGTTTAGGGCCAGCAAGATCTACATAGTGATTTCCAAGACAGCTAGAGATAGATATATAGTGAGAACTTATCTTTTTTGGGGGGGAGGGGGGTTTCAAGACAAGGTTTCTCTGTGTACCCCTGGCTGTCCTGGAACTCACTTTGTAGACCAGGCCGGCCTCGAACTCAGAAATCCGCCTGCCTCTGCCTCCCAAGTGCTGGGATTAAAGGTGTGCACCACCACCGCCCAGCATTTTTTTTTTTTTGGTTGTGAGAACCTATCTTAAAACAAAACAAAACAAAACAAAACAAAACAAAACAAAACAAAACAAACAACAATAGCAAAACCCAAAACATCCAAACAAAAAGACTGAAAATTCATAATCTTTTCTTCAGGAAAAAAAAATGAGGACTTCATAATTCAAAACAGAAAACTACCAAATCGTCAGTCTAAATGAAAGGAGGAAATTGTTTATAAAAGATTCTTCAAGCTGAACATGGTTACTCAATCCAAGAACTTTGAATAATGGCACAGGAGGGTTGCTGTGAGTTCAGGGCAAGCTTAGCCTGTATAGTAAGTCCTAGGCTAGTTTGGGTGATGGAATGAGCCCCTCTAGCATTAAACCAACAAACAAATAAGACAGGCATAATAGCAAACCCCTTTAATCCCAGCTCTTGGAAGACAGAACAAGGTGGATCTCTGTGAGTTCAAGGCCAGCCTGGTCTACAAAGTGAGTTCCAGGATAGCCAGTGCTTTGTTTACAGAGAGAAAACTAGTCTTAAAAAAACAAAAACAAACAAACAAACAACAACAACAACAAACCAACAACAAATCAACTACTAACTAACTAACTATGTTTTTGTAAACCAATCAGATGAAGAGTTGGGAGAATGGTCACCTGAGATGATTTGTGCTAATTGAACTTCACTTTAATTACATAAACAAACAGTATGTGAAGAAGAGAATATACAAGGTCTGAGGAGAGGACAGGCATTTGGGACATGCTGAGACTGTGCTGCACACATCCACAAGGCAGCCTTTCTGAACGTGGAAACATATAGCTGCAGCCAGAGACCCCCTGAAATGACCGAAACCTAGAGTGTGACAGTAGCCCAGGTTTCAGGAATTCTGCATGGCACGGATGGTAGAAATCACCATAGTGTGGCAAGCATTGATCTTTGAACTGTTAGATAACACAGAGAATGCAACATCCATGCACCACTGCTGACTTTTATGGAGTGTGGTTCTTTTACAAGTTTTGGAAGAAAATTATTTTTGAGGGAAAGTCAAAGCCAACTGTTTATTATATGAAGAAATCTAATTATGGAAGAGAAGAGCGAGTATCAAGTAGTGCTCTGTTCTGTGATTTAAACAATAAACATACTTACAAGCTAAAAATAAATACAAGTTTGGAGAATAGTGCATTTCTTTCTTTTAGATTACACCAAGGTCTTGTCTTAGAACACTGTTGTTAGCATTTTATGATAGAAATTCTTTCCTGATTGGCTGCCAATTTTGAGTAAAAATAGCTATCATTTAATTAGTGCATGGTTGTTGAATTCAACAATTTAAACCCATAGCAATAGACACCTGGGCTTTATTATAGCAAACTCCCTTCACCCTGGCATTTAAAACATATGTCCTAATAGGGACAGAGTTTGAAACTATGCGTTTTAAGAACTGAACTCCTAGCATGATACCGTGAGGCACTGCCAAATGAAGATGACAAAATCTTAGCCTACAGAACATAACATGTTTCTTTCTCCCACAAGCCTCTTTTGCACAGGGTGTTCATACCTATGCTAATATAATTTCTTGAAGGTGAATTTCTAATGGCCTTTGATTTCTTCTTATGTTGTCTTCCAATTATTTTAACATCTCCTTCCATGTGGGAGAATTTACAGACAACAGAGAGTCTCAACAGAAACTTTAAATTAAAATCCCCTCTAATATGGTAAAAATGAAAATTTAAAACAAAAGTTCCCAGCTACTCCAGAAAGAAAACAAAAACACATGCCTTCAAGGTTCATTACTTGTTTTCATGTTCCAAGTGGTGACATTCTGTAGATCCACCCTGAGATTCTAACAAAATCTCAACCCCGTTTGAGTAACCAGCCTGAGTTGTCCTTGTGTCCCGGTCTCTGTATGTATCTAAAGATTACATTGATGAGACCTGCTTAAACTTTATCTAAAACTGCACATAGGGTTTCTGTTCTGTTATTCTGTATCCTAATAACATATTTAAGAAGGAGCTTCAAGGAAGACTCCAGCACTTGGGTTCTTGAGTCAAGAAGGGGACTGGGAAGTCCTACAGAGATCTGAACAAGAGACATTAGCTGTTCTCATTCTGGCTGCCATCAAATGGGGTACAGGACACAGCATGGTGAGCATTTAATGATTTTAAATTCCCAGAATAGTTACCAGCTTAATTCTACTAAAAAATTCATAACCATCATATTAAAAATAATTGCTCAGCATATGTAAATACATATAAAATCTTAACAATTAAATATCCAACGAACTATTAAATTTGTTTTTTACATTTTACTTAACAATGTTTAATTAGGCTTAAAATAATTTAGCTTATTCCATGCATAGGAACACAATCTACCACTGAGTCACATGTGAAGCTCTGTTTGATTTTTACTAATACTACATTAAATTTAAATCATCATTGGTTGCTAGTGTTTACTTCTGAGTTTTAAACAGAGCAGCCTACGGTTCTAGTCATTGTGTGGCAAATCCAGAATTAAGTAAGAAGTGGCTTATAACTGCTACTACTACTATAAGGAAAACAAAAAGGATGGACTTTCCAATTTAGAAGAAGTTAGGAGACCAGAACATATTCCTTTTGGATATTGCATCTCAATTTGTGAACTATGAGGTTAAAAAGGGTTTCAAAGTTAACATTCATTTTCATCAAGTTGAACAGTTCAGCTGTGTTCTGGCCTTTACATTTCTAAGTCAGCCAGAAAATTCCAGTAGTTTTTGTCTTTGGGCCATGTTCTGAATGTGTGTATAAAATGGCCATTTCTCATGACAGAGGATCAAAATGTTTCCTGACAAAACTATTATTTTGCCTTTGCCCATCAGTTCTCTCCTCATTATAGGAATGTTACCCAGTTTCTGAAATTTCTTCCTTCGCTCTGGCCTGATTTCCAGGGACCAAGGAAATCTTGACTGATTGGGTCTCTGAAAGCAATGGGGTCATTCCATTCTGGCTTTTTGTTCCCTCAGCAAATGGCTGAGAAACTGCTAACATGTGCTCAGTTCTGGCCAGACGGCCTTGACCTCTCCTACAACTGATCTAGGCTCATTTTCTGTCAGTTGTACCCTTCACGGCCAGACCTATCTCTTTGGCCCCACATAGAGCACACATAAAGTAAAATCTGAATAGGAAGATACTATAAGAGCCCGGACCCTTGCTTGTGCAGAAAAAGCCCGTATTGCATTCCCTGGAAAGAAGTTAGCATCCAAAACTAGACAGATTTATTTTAGTTTCAATCTTACCTGAAAGTCCTAGTTAAGTATGTATCTAAGTATCTGGCTTCTAATGTCTTCCTGCGAGTAACAAGCAAATAGTAATTTTCTCCAAATTACGCCATTAAACAAAATTGTACTGTAAAATTGCCCAAGATAATGTCTAACATGTATGCTATATAAAAAATGAAAAGGGAAAGATGAAAGTGAGGGAAATTAGTTGGTCAACAATCAAATAGAGGCAATAAAACCTCTCTGGGGCTTTGAGACTTATAGGAGTATAGGGGCAAAGGAAAGAACAAGGTCAGTAGAGGGTTCAAAGGAAATAGAGGTGCTTATTGACAGATTAGATAAAGGAGCTGAAGGAAGGGAAGGGATCAAAGCTTAAGTTCAAGGTAAATAGGTGAAGGAAGCTAAGAAAATTATGAGCGATAACATCCGGAAACTGACACAAGGAGGCAGCTCAAATGAAAAACAAGATATAAAAATTCTTACAGATTTTTAGATGCAATTAAAGTGAAAGGTGGTTAATGAACCAACACCAGACCAAGTATGGTGGTTATCATCTTGTTGGGATAGATAATTATCAGGCACACAAGCCTCCAAGCCTGCTGGTGAGGGTTTTACAGATCAGAATAATGGAAATAGGACATCCCAGTTAAAGATGGGTGACCTCATTCCTTGGGCTAGGGTTCCAGAGGGGTCAAATGGAACAGAAGAGCTGGGGGCAGCATGTTCTCTTGCTGCTTCCTGACTGCAGATGCAACGTGAGCAGCTGCCTCTGTGCCCTTGCACTGTGAGCCACAGAAACTGTTCCTCCCTTATGCTGCTTTTTGTAGGAACCCAGATAAACACTTTAAGGCTACTTAATGGGACATGATGGGGATGGATGTTTCAGGAAACCGCACATATATCAGTGGAAATCACAAGATAGGATGAGCTCACTGAAAGGAGACAAGGAAGGAAAGGAGGTCAGTAGGTTAAATGTCAAAGAGACATGGGGGAAAAGCAAAGGTTTAGCGTGTAGTCTTTCTATGTTGCCCCCTACTTCACCCACTTCCAGGAATAATAGCAGTGGTGGTGATCCTGACACAAATTCTGCTCGTAGAATGCCTAAAATATTTTTTAACAAATTCCCACATCAGTGATAATGAAGATTTACAAACAGGTATTTATGTTCAAATGAAACAGATAATGTGTGTGTGTGTGTGTGTGTGTGTGTGTGTGTGTAAGCTGAGGTAGTTCAAGAATAGAATAGATTTCTAGATAAATTTCTAGATAAAAGTATCTAGAAATATTCTGGTCGGTCAAGTCGGTCAACTTTGACTATTAATCAGTAAATATTGTCTTGAATAATTTTCATGAACGTTAGCTCCTTTAATTCTTAAGAAAATTCCTACCATATATCTTTCCTCATACCCTCATTTTTCTCTCTTTCTCTCCTGGTCCCTATATTAAATGCAGATTATGCTCTTATTCACCAACAATGACTGCCTATCTCATGTATGATTTACTATATATTTTCATATTCTTGTAACTACCTTTGCTACTTTTGTTCTAGTCCCTCTCATTTGTATCCGTTTTCTGTCCACATTACTGTCTCTTAGTCTTAGTGTATGAGTAAATAACTTTAAGAAACACACATAGATACACACACACACACACACACACACACACACACACATTTTCCTGATTAAAAAGTAAAGCCAATCTGATGGTTTCCCAGAAAATTGGGAATAATTCTACCTAAAGACCTAGCTATACCCATCCTGTGCATATACCGCCTCCCCCCCCACCCCCCGAAAAATACTCCACTATATCACAAGGACACATAATCTACTATGGTCGTAGCAGCTTTATTTGTAATAGCCAGAAACTGGAAATAATTCAGGTGCCCCTCAACCAAAGAATAGATAAAGAAATTATGATTCATTTACACAATGGAATACTACTATTCAGGTGTTAAAAACAAGTACATCATGCATTTTGCTGGCAAATGGAAGGAATGTGGGAATATCATCCCAAGTGAGGTAACCCAGACCCAAATGTACAAGAGTAGTAGTAGCCAAAAAGTACAATATGCCTATGCTATGCTCCACAGACCCAAAGAAACTCAACAAGGAGAAAGGCCAAAGGGAGGATTCTTGAATCTCACTTAGAAGGGGGAATAAAATAGCCATAGGAGACAGGTATAGAAGGGGAACTGGGCTGGAGAGGGGATGGGGCGGGGAAAGGGAAAGGGGCTGTGTTCACAATCAAGTATAGGTAGAGACAAAAGGGAGAGCCAGAGGGCCAGGAAAATGAATGGTGGGGGTTGGGAAGAGACCAACCTCTCTATGGCATCCCAGAGACCTGGGATGGGGGGATGAGTCCTAGGAGTCTATCAGGGTAACCTCAGCAGGGATATGGAACCTGAAGTAACTACCTTCTGTAGCCAGGCAGGACCCCACTGAAGGGATAAGGACACTAACACACCCACAAAACTTTTAAGACAAATTTTTTTCTGTCTACAAGAAATACAGGGACAAAGACTGAGACTCCCTCAGAGACTGAGGGCATGGCCAACTAATAAGATGAATTTGTTTTCAGCCCCCTTGTTCCCTACCCTAACAGTCCATGCTTAGTGACATACAATGGACCTACATAGACAGCAGAAAGTGGCTGTGCACTGCCTCTCTATGTAGGTCCATTGTGTAGAGTAGCATTCAGAATGCAAAGGCAGAGAAGCTGTTGGGGGAGTGGCAGATCATTTGAAAGGTGCCCTATTTTTAAATTCTACTCAAATAGCAAAACATTTGAGACAATTTAGACATTTTAGACAAAAACTGGGTATGTAAAGTTCTTTATGGACATGTCATGATGAAGATTGACTAGATTATTTTCTAACTGATTTTTTGGGGGGGGCATTTGCCATTTCTAAATAGAAAGATGCAATTTTAGGCTTTATTTTAAAACCACAAAAATATTTATATAAGTGGGTATCAAAGGGGAAATCTATAAGGTTGCTCTCAAATCAAGTAATTCTAAAACCCATTAATATTTAGTAGATTTTTCTTTGGGGTCAAATTGGAATTCACTATTCTGGGTAAGCAAATTGAATTACAAGTTTTAACAAAAAGAATGTTTTTAAATGTCTTTCCTTTTGTTTATATTGTCACTGTTCAAAAGACACTCAGAGATAGGATAGTACCTTGGATATCTCTTTTTTGGCCTTCTCTACTAAACCCACTAATTTTGCTAGGACTGGTAAATGTGATCTGACTGTTTAAATAAACTATGTTATTTTCTTCTGTAAATCGAATAAAGTAAGACAGTGTGTAAAAATGTATTATAATAGTCCTTTATGTAACCACATAAATTCTTTAGTTTTTTTTTAAAATCCTGCTTTTTAAACCACAAATACCATATAATATTTAAACATACTAATAATTAGGCAAACCAATATCAATATTTAAAAATCTTGGATTGCCTTTTCTGAAACCAAATAATTTTAACATCAGAAGTTAGTATTAAACTTATCTCTGCCAAACATGATAAGATATGGAGAATAGTAATTAACTTATACACATTGTATACAATTATTAAAGCATGTGATAATTAAAGTATGACAAAGAAGATAGCATTGCTATCTATCTCCTTTCTGTTGAGCTAATATGCTTTGTAATTAAAACAGAACACAGATTGACAGTTTAAGCCCTGGTTCCATAGCTGAGAGATTGTGAGACTTTGGTCAAATCACTCAACTTTTCACACTTACACTTTACTCATCTTTAAAATCAAAATGTTAAAATGATGATGTCTCAAATGTCATTGTAAAGTTTTTTTAAAAAAATAACATTTTTATGAGAGCACAATAGTACCAAAGATATGTCAAGGTTATACGACACAGTAACTATCAGCTGTACACACACATGCACACACACACACACACAAACACACACACACACAAACATATAGTGAAACAAAAACACAAAAACAAAAAAATAAAGTGAAAACATACAAAAACATACACACAGAATTTCTGGAGGTTAGTCTAATTTGATGTGAAATCATTTCAAATCTATTCTTAAGTGGTGTACTAAATCAACTCTCCTCAAACACATTTGGATACATATTAATGAGCTTCTCATTTTTCCAAAAGCAAAGTCAAAACAAACAGAAGAAAAACATCTCTAACCGTTGAGCCAGTAGTGTTCTGAAATGTCAGTTCTGATGTAATGGTGGTCCTGCATCAGCCCAAGGGACCTTGTAAATGCAGTATCTTTGCCAAGGAAATCAGAAGCTGTTCCAGAGTAGAGGTGCTCATCTGCAAGACACAAAGCAAACACGGGACTGCTAAGACAACAGAAGTAGATGATCATACGACACCTCGCACATGGTCTGCTTAACACTACAACATGTGTTGCTTCATATGCTTTTCAGATTCTGAAGGAATAGCTTAGGTGAAGAAGTAACCCAACTAACATTGATAAGCAGAGCCTAGAAAGCTGGGTAGTGAATTTTGTATTTGCTTAACTGACACAACCTCCCAGCCCACAGCTTTTCTTTGTCCAGCCCCTGCGGAAAGGGAGCTTTCAACGCTGAAGTCATTCCTGGTAATTATAACATGCTGCATTCCTTGAGATGACCGTTGTCTCGAAGGCTCTGATAAACAAAGAGCAGATTGTGCTCTTGCTGCATCCTAGACTTTTGGTCCTGTGTTATATGAAGTGAATGTTTCATCAAGGAGAGAAAGAGGAATAATATGGAGGGAAGGAAAGGAGCGAGAAGAGAGAAGGGGGTGGATGGGGAGAAAGGACAGAAGGTGAGGAGGAGAGAGGACACAGAAACTTAGATGTAGAAGAAGAAAGAGCAGGAATGGAGGCAAAGAGATAAGGATGGGGAAAGTCTGGGTGGGTTGAAGGATCAATGTCCTCTGTCTGTTTGCCAATGTGCTTGTCAGACACTGGGGAGGAGAAGCAGGAAGAAGGCTGTCCCCGCAGCATGATGTGTTGTCCTTTGAAAGTTAAAACTCTGCTATTTCAAGAGATTTAGACAGGAAGCTTCTTTGGGCTACACCCAAAAATAAAGTGAAAATGACTAATTTGAGTAGATCATTTAAATTTCCTAAGTACCTATGTAATGGCTAAGAACAAAAACACCAGTGAAATGTAATTTACTTTTGGAAGCAGAATCTTCAATTCTCTGTCTGGATGTGAAATGATTAAAACACTTTTTAAATTTCCCTACTTAGGTCTTATAGCTTTTTATGGACCCCATGGGATTCTTTAAGCTCAATATCAGTGGCCAGCTACTACAGGAAATAGGGTAAAAGCCAGTGGCAGACACTTGGTGCAGGTAGCAAACCATCGGGATCATTGAAATCAATCTACCATATCAGATAAATATCAATGTTTCAATGAGAAATAAAAAAATTAAATATTAACTAATAAACAAATGATGTCAATCAAAAGCTTTATAGAAGCCTTAAAGAAGAGAAAGCCATGTATCATTTGAAACATCTTCTACTACAAACATATCAATATTTTGTCAGAAAAAGAAGTGTGTTCTAGCCATAATGTTGATTCAGGTTGAAAAACTGGCATGTTTATTTTTTGGAGTTATACAGGGATTTCTAAGAAGGGTCAGCACATCCACAATGTGTTGCTTTTTTATTAAGTGCTTATTAGTCCCTCTTAACAGATGAAAATAATCTACCTCATCTACTAAGAAGAAATGACCATGGGTTGTATAACTTCGAAACAAACACTCACTTCAAAGCAAACATTCTGGTTCTCACTATGTGGAAATTAAAATGTCATGGGGCTTCTCTCTTATCCTTACCTCACACGGTTGATAGACAAGTTACATAGTAAGAGACCAAAGTCATGAACCAATTGAAACAAAGGCGCATTTATAATGTTTAAAATGTAGGGCTCCTGCTGATGTTCTATAGAACACAATTCAGACCACAGAGCATTGTCTCCTTTCAACAAGACAGTCTTTTCTATGAGAGTTTAAGATGTGTAGAAAGCCAGACACGGCTACAGGCATGAGGAAAAAAGAAACAAAAACCTCACATTTCTTTTAATAGAAGTATGAAAGCAAAGATGCCTATAGAGTTTACAGCTGTGTTCTGTAGCTTGATTCATTGGATTTTTTCATTTACCTACTTAAGAAATGCTATAAATGGCACCCTCCTAAGTACAAAAAGGGTCAGAGGGGAGCATTAGAAAACCTCAGGTGAGTCAATGTCGTTTTAGAACAAAGAAGTATGATGTTTGCATGAGGGCAAATTGAGTCAGACATTTGGTTAAAAAGCAGACATGCTGGAATGCTGTCACCTCATTCACATCACAGACAATGACATTCATATCGTGAGGCCGGTACCAACATGTGGGGAAGGGCTAATCCAATATTCTATTCAGTTCAGTCAGAGAATGTGGTTTAGTCTACACAGGCCTTTTCAGAAACCCTCTTAGAAACAAGACTTGTTTGCACTGATCTTACCTGTCATTACTGAAGCGAAAGGTTGCTGAGGATCAAAGGGACATTTCAGTCTGCCAGACTCCAGGTTGTGCATGTCTAGCTTAAATATGAGTTCCTGTGGTAAGACATACAATGACATTTTAAGGTTTATCACGGTCAGCAAGAACATTGCAGATAAGGCTTGGGTTCCCAATCATTAACTCTATAAAACTGAATCGAGCACACAGCCTCTGCATGGTGTTGTGGCTTAACTCTTGAGGCACTGTTATATCTCCAAAAACTCTATGTCTAGGTGTTTTTTTGTTTTGTTTTGTTTTTGTTTTGTTCCTTTTATGAAATTGATTCAATAAGCGTTGGGGTTGGAGTAATGTTTTGCTGGAAATGCACTTAGTCTGGATCACTGTCATTGCAAAAACAAAACAAAACAAAACAAAACAAAACAAAACAAAACAAAACACAGTAGGAGAGGACTCACCTAATCCTTCAGAGACTTGATGCACCAGGGTGGGGGAACACAAGGGCAGGGGTTGGGGTGGGTAACCTCTCAAAGTCAAAGGGGAGGGATGATGGGAAGAGAGACTCTGTGAGGGGGGAACAGGAGTGAGGCAGCCTTTGGGATGTAAATAAATAAATAAAATAATAAATAAATAAATTAGCAAGGAATATTTTCAAAGATTTTTTTGTGTATTCATTGTGTAAGTGTGTATATATTTTAACATGTGTGTGCACCTGTTCATTAGGATCCCTACACACATGTGTGTTCATAGATATGGAGGAGAGACACCATGTCAGATGTCTTCCTTAATTGGGTTCCACCTCCTTCTTTGAAACAGGGTCTTACACTGAACCTGGAGCTCTCACCAGTTCCGCTATAGTGGCCGACCAGCAAGCTCAGGGACCATATCCCCATCGTGTCCGTGCTGGGGTACAGACATGTGCAGCATGTCTGCATTACGGAGGTTGTGGGGCCCGAGCCTAGGTCTTCATGCTCTCATACCGAGCTCTGATCCATACTCCCAGCATATGTTTCATAATTTTCCTAGGCTAATAACCTCCCAAAAAGTCTCACTATTTGAACATCTCCCTGAGTGTGTATGTGTGTGTGTTTGTGTGTGTGTGTTTCTGTGTGTGTGTGTGTGTGTGTGTGTGTGTGTGTTTGACTGTGCAACTGTATAATCCATGGAGCTATCTGTATGTGTAGAGGCCAGAGGCCAGCCTCAGGTACTGACCCTCATCTTGCACCCTGTTTGAGACAGACTCTGGGCTGTGAGCATCTGAGGATACTCTGTCTCTACCTCCTACCTCACAACGGGAAGTACGGAAATTATGATCCTTCTGTGCCTGGCGTTATGCCAGGCCCTGTGAATCTAAATACTGTTCCTGACACTTGTGTAGCAGTAGATTTTTACCTAACTAGTCATTTCCCAATTAACTATAAAAAATACATTGGCAGCCCCATGGTGATGGGGCATTGCTAGAACCCCAGTAATAGGGAGATGGAGGTAGTCAGATCTCTGAATATATAAGCAGACACCAGCCTGCTCTACAGATAACCTACAGCATTACAGGTCCGCCAGGTTTACACAGATTAATCCTGCCTTGGGAAAGAAATAGGCAATTTAATCAATCAATCAATCAACCAATCAATCAATCAAATTGCTTTTTGGCATGGAGGTGCATACCACTGAGACTGCAACCTGGAAAGGAGAGGCTTAAAAATCAGGAGGTCTGAATTATGCTACACAGAGAATTTTGTCATACCCTGTCCTAGAAACAAAACAAAACTATTCTGTTAAAAAAAAAAAAAAGAAAAAGAGAAGTTGCTATGTACTGTCTGCATATTCAGCATGATAATTATTATCTATGTAACTAAGCCTTTTCAATTATACCAAGACTGATGACTTTTGAAAATGCTAAATGATATAAAAGCCCTCAAAAGGGAAATACATTTTCATAGAAATGTTGACTTATGTTCCGGGGGGAAAAAAACATCCTGTTGTAGTATTTTCACTATTATGAAAACACTGTGTGTGAAAGAAACATAGTTATTTTGGCAGTGGAATCTATTTTTATAAGAGTGGCCACAGACAGGACGACATTGGCAGGCTCTAGATCTTCAGAAGAAAGTCATCTTATGCAGAACTTTCCAAGAAAAATATGCATGCATAATGAGCACAGCCCCATGCTCCCTAGTGTCTCATAACAATGACAACACCACCTTCCAGCCACGAGGAGATGACTCAGCCTATGCAGTCAGGAGAGAAGCACAGGCCGGCAGGCATTCTGTTAGAGCAGTTCAGCTCTCACACCAAGACAGAACCACCCGTTAGTTTTACAGAGAAAGCAAGCCAGGAAGGAAGGGGGACAAAGGACACGGGGTTATTTCCTGAATTAAATTGTCATTTGAGATCTTTTCCTTTTTTTTTTTTTTTCCTTTTGAATAAGGTTACAAGGAAAAACAAGTGACAGCCATTTAAATGAGACTGGTTAGAAACTGGTATTCCATAAATTAAAACAAGCATGTTTTAATGAAAATAACGACACTTGATAATTCAAAAAGGAGTTAATGAAGTTTTAGTTACTTGATCAGATTGTCTACTGAAGTTTCACCCCAAACCTGCCCTAGAACTCCAGCTTTGGCCAGGTAGTCCTGGTGAATGGTTTTAATCTCAGCCCTCGGGGAGGTAAAGGCAAGCAGATATCTGAGTTCTGAGTTCAAGGCCAGCCTGGTCTACAGGGCAGGTTCCAGGACAGCTAAGGCCGAGCAGAGCAAGTCTGTCTCCACAAATCACTCATCCAGCTCTGCACCCAGCACTGTGAAGGCAGAAGTGCCAGGTGCTTTGCTCAGTGTCATACAGCTATGGATAGAAACCAAAATACTCTCATAATTTCAGACTCATGGATTTAAAAATCTAGTGGGATATATAGTCTCAATGGGATAATGTGACATGGTCAGACACAAGAGCTTTTATTTATTTATTTTTTTTTGAAATTGCCTAAGGCAAAGTGATAGTGGATCCTAGACAAAGAAAAAAATGTCCCAGCAAGAATGCACTTATGCTTCCAAACCGTGAGTGGGGAGTGACCGAGAGCAGGGCAGGGCAGGGGCAGGGCTGTAGATAATGGTTGTTCCGGATGTTTACCTGTCACTAAAAGCCCATTATTTTCCATTGGCCAAACAGACCTGTTGTTGATGCAAAGGCATCAAATGAGGTACTGGAAAGGGAAACTAAATTCTGTTCCAGATCAGTTATTCATACATGCAAGCAGAAAAACAGACAGAAACACAGACAGACAAAAAGAAAGATAGATATAACTTATTGCATTACTATTCTTTAGAAGCCTGTTTGTTTTCTAATGAGAGATTGAAAGGGGTAGATCTGGTTGATATATATTTATATATCCCTAAAAAAATAAAATAAAATAAAAACTAGGAGAATGGTATAGCACTAGATAAGCTAAGAATTGCTTAGGCTTTTGTTTTT
This sequence comes from Apodemus agrarius, assembly GCA_964023405.1. Lineage (NCBI taxonomy): Eukaryota > Metazoa > Chordata > Mammalia > Rodentia > Muridae > Apodemus > Apodemus agrarius. Next base: position 18,155,826 of record OZ030006.1, read on the forward strand.
AAATACAATACCATTGCATTTGAAAGAGAAGTCCCAATTTTTTGTATTTATGGGAACTGAAGAGAATGACTTTCCTGTAATCTCTTGGAGGACACTGCAAGAAAGCAAGTCTCCCTGAATCAGCTCTATGGAAGGAAAATCAAATTAACTAATGATTCAGTACACTTACTGAGACAATCAGAAGAGCACAAGCCTTCCAAGTTTCTAAACTTCCATTTTGTAAGATATGCTTCAAATAATCCATTTAGTTTAATTAATCACATAAAATGTATCTCATTCAACTGCATATATAGAAATGTTGTTAGAAGTTGGAAGATGGCGACTTGGGTAAAGATGGCTCAGTAGATCTTCAGGACTCACATTGTGGAAGGGCAAAACCCTCCCCCCAACATTGAACTTTGACTTCTACATAGGCTCCATAGTACATATGTGACAACACACACATATACACATACTCACACACATGTACACACATACATACACAGTCACACACTGTGTATGTGTTCACACATATGCATACTCATTTTCTTACTCAAACACACACACATATATAAATGCACACATATACACTCACACACAAACACACACACATAGTCTCATACTCGAACGTATTCACTCACACTCACATAAATGTACACATGTACACACTCACACACACAAATTAAAATGTAATTTAAACAAGTTTAAAACCACATTCCATAGATAAAAAGCTCAGACAGAAAAATTAATTGCCATGTAAAGGACTGTGAAAACGAGCACACACCCCATTTAATGTCGAGCTGTTTAAGCTCTACAGGGGCACCCTCTGCTTTCAGTTCTTTTTCTTTTTCCTTTTTTCTTTTGTCCTTCTCCCTTCCTTGCTGATTCAGTTGCTTGCTTATAATTGAGGTTCAGTCTTAGATAGCCCAGAGTGCCTGGAACTGCTTATGTAGTCATGACTGTCTTTGATGCTTTCTGATCCTCCTACATCCGCCTCCCAACTATGAGATCATAGGTGTGTACCGCCACGCTTGCCAAAGCCACTTAGTAAACAGTCATTAAAATTTACTCAATGTTATAGAACATCAGGGTGTGTTTATGTACTGTATATTAGGATATAGTTATATCAATATATGACATTATTTTATAAATTACATAAATGTGTGTGTGGGCATGTATGTGTGTGTGTGTGTGTGTGTGTGTGTGCATGTGTTTGTGTGTGTGTATAGTGGGGTTATATCACATTACCTTTCTATGTTCTTATCCCTAATGAGTAAATACTAAAATATGCCAAAACATGTTAAATCCCCCCTTTTTGTAGAAAAAAATAGACTTTTTTTCTTACCCAATCAACCCTGATTATCGATTCCCTCCTCTACTCCTAGTTCCTCCCTACCACTCTCCCAGCAGATCCATCCGGTTTATGCCTCTCATTACAAAACAAACAGGCTTCTAAAGGATAATAAAATAAATTAAAATAAATTAAATACTAAAATAACAAAACAAGATAAAATGAAAACATACAGTTTGAAATTGGGGAAAACAATCAAATGGAAGGAAAAGAGTCCAAGAGCAGGAACAAGAAATAGAGACTGACTCATTTGAACACTCAGAAAGCCCATTAAAAAGAAAAAGAAAAACGAGGAGCCATAATATATGTAAAGTTCATATAGGGTAGAAAGCATGCAAGGTACTTATGAGACAAGGAACTGCCAAAGATGCCTTTGAGTTTCTTTTCTGTTGGCCAACTACTGCTGGGCATGCAGTTTACCCCACCCTTAAGAGTAGTTTGTTTTCCCACTGAGAATGCCTTGGAGAAAACTAATTTTTCATTTGCAAGTGGTTATTTAATTGGAGGTAACTTCTGCGTTAGGATGGAGCATGTGTCCGCTTCTCCTTTCAGCCCTAGTGTCCCATCTGGTGCAGAGCCATGCGGGCCCTGGGTGTGCCGCCTCAGTCCCTGGGAGTTCAGGTGTGTGGCCATCATGTTGTCGATCACTGTGTTACTTGATACTTAAAATAACTCTATATGCACTCGCTCCTGTTATCATCACACATTGCTGAATAAACAAAAGCTTGGAAAGTTTATGCTGTGTGCACAAAGTCTTGGAACTGGTAAATAGTCAAACTTGACTCTTAAACCCGTTGCTTGAAGCTGTTGACAGTCACTATTGCTTCACCTTAGGATCCATTTGAAGTGCCATGTTCAAATGTAGAATGTGCAATTATTAACTCGCTACTTTCCCTACAGGCCGGTGACTGGTGTTATCTCAGTAAATAGCATCTGTAAGGGGAGGTCCTGTAGCTAAGCTCTGTAATTGGTTCTTGATATGTCAATAAAGAAAGCTGGGAGCCAATCGCTGGGCAGAAGGCACAGATAGGCCTTCCAGGTCCCAGAAGGGGAAGGCAGATGCAAGGAAAGAGAGAAGGGCTGCTTGGCCATGTTTTGGAAGGAGACGAAAGCAGCATTCAGATAACATTTCAGGGCAGCTAGAGCCTGCACCCTCCAATTCGAGCGGGGGCGGGGCCAAGAATGGTGGTGGCGGTTAGGTGATCCAAGCCACTAAGTTTAGGGCAGGAGGAAAACGGAGATAATAATTGATGAGGGCATGCCTTTCCAGGCAGGAGATTCTGTGCCCAGCAATTGTGCCTAGCAGGCCAAGTTCTAAACTAATAAAGCTGTCTGTGTGTCCTTTATCCATGGATTCTAGGGCCTTGGGAGTGGGCTGGTAATGTAACCCCACCCGGAGGAAAGGTAGGTAGAGAGAGAGAGAGGAGCCTGGTCAGTGCTGGCTATGCTGGATGCTGATCCAGCTCCAGCTAAGTTGGGTGAAATAAAACGGAGTGGGCTAGTAGTCCAGTCATGGTTCCTGGAAAAGCGTGACTTTAAAACTACACACAGCAAGCATCAACTTCCAAGTCCCCGTGCTGTGCTTCATCTTAAATCTCCCGCATTCTTCCTTTCACTGTCCCAGGCACACTGACTGCCCCTTCCCTGCACTTCCCCAAGGGTGGCTTCCCCCCAGTCCTCTGCACACAGTCCTCCCCATTCTCTTCAGCTTATTTATTCAGTTATCCCATTCAAATAGCTTATCTATTTAAAATGGAAACGGTCCCTAGACTTCTAAAAAGAAAATTTGTTGGAATTAATGATTCATAAAAATCAGTGAGCCACGCATGACGAAGGAACCAGACCAGCTCTCTGGACCAGCTGAAAGTGAGTCTCAATAGACCTTTGCTCTCATAATTCTCTTATTATAAAAACGTGTAAATTGGACTGCCTGGGCCTTCTTGACAAGTCCCAAGCTAAGTAATTAGCTACATCTAAAGTTCCCTTTTAGCACATTTGACTTTAAGAGTTAGAGCACACTGTTTGCTTCTCTGGGCAGGTTGTGAGTCTGGCCTTTAGCCTCAGGCCTAAATATACACACAAGCTGTGGGGTGCTCCTGTAATTACGCCCTGCGCCGTGAGCGACTGTTATATATTGCCTTTCATCAAAGCCGAGAACATTGCACCCACAACAGAGAATGATGCATTCCGTTGCCAATTCTCCCAGTGGTTCAGAATTTAACTATCAGGGTTGCTGTATTTTCAAACAGTTGAATTCAGGCTGGTTAGAGGAGGTAGTTAGAGAGGAAAATCTCTCTGGCTTCAGTTGTAGGTTTGATCTCTGCAAGATAGTTTAATTGACATAAAGAAACTTCCTTTTGTAAGCCCAGACTTCACTCTCAAGCACACAGACTGCAAATGCGTATGCTTATACGTAAGAAATACATGCATAACCATGAGGACACTGTCTACAAAGGAAAGATAGACCACATGTCTAAGGCTCAGCTGGTCACCCTGGCTTGCGAGTCTTACGGCCCTGCTTCGTTTCAGAGTCGGTCTGTTTACAATAGACCACCAGAAATCACTGTCACTAACCTAAATATTAGTAGTTACAAGGGTGCTAACTAATCTCAGTGTGTTCCGAAGTGGGGAGTGGGAGGTGGGGGGAGGGGAGAGAATGCATACAATGCATGTGACAGTCTAGGACACAGAGCACTTAAGAAATTCACTTTACTTAAAATTGTGAAATCTGAATGTTCTTCATTTATTAGAAATGCCCATTGATATCTGTAATAAATTAGTCTCAACTAATACATCCTTTAATTCCACCTCATTAATTTCGCCCAGAAAACATAATGATTTCAATATGAGTGAATGTCTACATAGAGTCAAGAACTATTCAAGTTCTCTTTACTTACTATCCACCGTTGTTAACAAATATATGAGGTCATCTTTAAAGGACAAAATAAAAATTATGTAATAAATAAATAATAAAATATATAATACATAAAATATATAATATATAAAATATATAATATAAAATAATAAAATTTTATAATATTTAAGTACATTATAAGATCAAATATATATAATGCATTTTAGAGCATCATAACATAATATATATGTAAATTTATATGTGCATGTACAGATATCACTAAAAGGGAGAAATGAAGGTATACGTATAGTCAAAAATCATACTGTAAACTTTCTCTCAAAACAGGTTTTAATAAAAACACTTATTAGATAAGTATATAATGTATTAACAAATAATCTATAAAATATTTAGAGACACGAATTCTTATACCGATCTCAAGGCATGTTTTCTCTATATTCAAATGTCTATACTGTGTGATATAGGCATTATGTAATAAGGTACTACAGTAAATTATAGATCCTATTGTTTCATTACCTCCTTGTTGGCTCCAAGATCAATATATCCACACAGTGGATGAAATGCTCCAGTTCCACACACATAGACATGAGTCTTATTATAGGGTTGAAGCACACGGATGAAATTTGCACATTCTGTCTATAGGGTACAAAAATGAAAAGCATTATTATATGGCAAAAAGATAATCCTTCATATTCCTTGTTTTTAGGATACATCAGTTACCTAGAAAAGGAAAAATACATTAGACTTATAAAAAAAAATACTTTGAAAATTTGATTTAAAAAGCAGAAAAGCACATACAGACATAGTGGCTAAAGGAGTCATTTGTAAACTTCTTGAAGTAATAATTGTGTAGCTAATTAATATGTTAGGACACAAAACTCTAGAATTGTATTCAACAAGGTACAGTGTTCCTGAGTATGCACAGTATAGGAACCACACAAGTTACAATAGAGCACAAGATCTCTCTTACTCTGATATGAACACATAGTCCAGAGCTGAAGATCCTGCCGTCTACAACACCTTCTGTCCAAGCTCCACCAGTCAAAACACTGGACCAACATGTATCTCGTGCATGTATCAACATGCTTCTCTGTCTTTGAGTCCCTTTATTTTTAGAGACCAGGAAGTCTTTCAAATCAAAAAATTTCTTGCAGTTCTTTCTTCCATTTTTCACATGAACATTTTTACATCAGATAAATATGTAAAACTCACGTTCTTAGTTTACACATGGTTAAATCTAAAATTATCTTTACATTTTTTTAATTTTTATTTTCTATATTCTGTTTACATTTTAACTATGTTTACAATTATTTTGTATAATTTTACTATTACTAGTAAATAGCAATTCTGTGTTTTTTAGACTATCCATTCATTATAGCTTACATTAAGTTTACCTACTACAAGTGAATATTTATTTCTACAAAATTGTTGGAAACAATTTATTTTAAATTAAGAGAGATAATCTCACAGTGTAGCCAAGGCCTGTCAGGAATTCAATAAGGCTGTCCTTAAGTTCCGAACATCTCGCCAACCTTAGCCTTTGATGTACTGGAATTAGAGTTATACAATATCATGCCCAAATGGAAACACTTCATGACCTCACAGATCTAAAGAAATTTGTATGCACTCTGCCATTCTAGGTATTTTCCTTGTCTACAAGGCAGGCAAGGGTTCAGTTAGAAAGTCGGAAACTTCAGGAGAAATTCAGTTTCTTCATGCCTGCCTAGCAATCAGCACCTCACCAGTAAATCGTGACCACTCTTGGGCAGTGGGAGGTCCTAAATACAGAAGATGTTCCCAGAATCCACATCTAGAGGCTCACAGCATACATAGTGTCCCAGCATGAGGCACTATGAATCAGGCAGTGTGATTCAGGATTCATACTAAGTAACAGATGACATCGACCTTGCTCAACTGTTATCTTTCATCCCAGGAAGGATTGTCTGTCTTGTTTTAGGCAAATAATTTCAGGAAGCAGGGGCTGCAGAAAAGACACATGGCCCCCTTAAGGCTCCAACAATTTCCTTGTTCTTAAGCCCCTCACCCATCCGCACACAAGGTTGCAACCAGCTTTTATTTCTGGCAGACTCCTCCATAACTCAAGCTCCATGTGGTCTGACATTCTTATGTGCTGGCTGCCTTAGGCAATTGCCAGCACATAGTGTACATACAGAAAAGCAGGTACACGTACATTCACATAAAATAAACATCAGATGTAGGGAGAGCAAGGGAGAGAAAACAGGAATCGGAGGGGGTCATCAATAAGAAACACCGAAGACGTGGGATGGAGGGAGTAGGGAGAGGCCCCAGGGTTTCTTAGCTGAGACTCCTAGCAGGAGTGGATATGGATCCTGAACGGGCCATTTCCTGTAACCAGGCAAAACTCCCTTAGGAGTGATAAGGACAGCAACACACCCACACAGCATTCACCCAAAATGTGTCCTGCTTATAAGATGTGCAGGTACAAAGAGAGAGCAAAAATGAAGGCAACAGTCAACCAATAACTAGCCAAAACTGAGACCCACCCACTGGGAAAGAACCAGTCCTGGACAGTATTACTGATATTCTGTTATGCTTGCAGACGGTTTTTCTGAGAAGCTCCACTAAATAGCCAATGGAAACAGATATAAAGACCCACAGCCAAACTCTGGATGGAACTTGGGGACTCTTATGGAAGAGTTAGGGGTAAGGACTGAGAGACCGGAAGCAGACAGGCACTCTACAGAAAGACCAAAAGAGTCAAACTATTCAGAACCCCTGGGGTCTCCCAGAGACTAAACTACCAACCAAAGGGTGAGTGTGGGCTGAACCTAGGTCACCAGTACATGTGCTGAAATGGTGGTTGAGTGTGTGTGTGTGTGTGTGTGTGTGTGTGTGTTGGAAATGGGGGTAGAATCTATGTGGGGGGGCGGGTCCTGGGATCTTAAGTACATTTATAAATAAATACATTAATTGATTAAAAATACATTTTAAAATATGAAAAAATGTTTAAACAATCAAAAATCATATATATATACATGTATATGTATATGTATATATAAAGTGTACTCATTAATGGTTTTGAACGATGGAGACAAAGTAACAGGAGAAAGCTCAGCACAAAAATGTAAACATTCTAATTACTTAATACATTTTAGCGATGACATCTTGGTTAAGGAGGGAGGTTTCCACATCCCCCAGACTTCTTCGCTTCACATCTGGATATTTGCCGAGTTACTCTCAAATTTTCTTCTCCACCAGCAATGGTACAGAGGTGGGGATAGAAGTTGTTTGGCTAGAATGAGCTGGTGCTCACTCACTGACAGTCGTTTTATCAAATGCTCTAGGTTAACACATAGAATTCAGATGGCAAGTTTGAAGTATCTTAAAAAAACACTTGCATAAGAAAATAAAACAATTCCCCTCCCAGGTATAAATTATAAAATCTGAATGATATGGCTCTGTGCAAGGCAGCATTGTGTGAGACAGCAAATAGGGGTAAGCATAAAGTTTTAGATATGTATCTGATATTTTAAGAATTACAAAACAAAGTATCTAGAATTATACCTAAGTTATTCCCCATCATTAACATCTCTAGGAATCATTTTAATTTTACAACTGACTTTCCTGCTGGGCTGACAAGAAATAGAATATAGTATGCCTGAGCCCCGAATTACCTGATACAAATCACAAAAATGCCATCCCTGCTTTGTGGAAGGATTGTGGGGGGTGTTGACAGAGGGCGGTTCCCTAAGGAGCAGCATTGGTTGCCAAAGGGAAGGAAGCTGTGATTAGATTTGAAAATGATAAGATCTATGACTTCACATTTTGCCCAGGGCAGACATTCAAACAACCCCTACTCAGGGTATTTTACAATGACCTTTTTTTAAATTAATGTCTTCACATTTTTAAATCTTGGAGATTATATGGAGTTTTTTTTTTTTTAATGCACAAAGTTTCAAAGTTTTGTTTAAATGGTAGGATCAATAATTAACTTGGTTTAATTCATTCAGTGCCTTGCTAGGCTACTGATAGTGGGTAATTCTCTGAGGCATGGAGAATGATAACTTCGAGAAGCAGCCTTTTAAACTTTCCCTGAACTGGCTAGCTTGTCAGCCATTGCTCACAACGGCAGTTGCATGTAAAAAGTTATGGTTTGCAAAAGCATTACATTTCTCCTATTTTCTTTATTCTTTTCATCTAATTCTATTTTCACTCAAACCAAACTGCTCCTATTGGAAAGTATACATGTCTGTGTGTATGTGGTGTGTGTGTGTGTGTGTGTGTGTGTGTATGTGACATGAACAATAAATAAGCATCAACTATTATGATTACTATCATTAATTATTTATCATACCCTTTTAAGCTGTTGGTATGTATAAAATGTATGTTTGTGAGTGCTCATGTGAACATGACCATTCCTGGGACCATGGTGCATGTGCATCTCACAGAGGTGAGAACTCAAGATTCGATTCTTTCCTCTCATCGTGTACATTTGGGGGACTGAATTTAGGTCTGCCCTCAGGCTTGGCAGGCATCACTTCTAACTACTGGGCAAACTCATCAATCCAATAGAAATTCATATTTCTCTCAAGTAATACTATAACTTGTAATATTTTGCATCTTGTCTGCATCCATATACATAAATATTAGAAAGATGTAAAGTTAAATTAAATATTTGCATTGAAGTCTAAGAATGAGAATTAAAAATGTGTTTTCTATTCAAGAAAATAATACTTAACAACAAACCAGAGGAACTTCGAATCTTTGACTCCGAATTAAACAAATATCACTTAATATGTAACACAGACAACTCACAAAATCTAAGTTGTATCATATGAACTATGGGAAGACACTCACTGATTTGGAAGTCCTTGATGTGTTTAGCTTTCTTTTTGCAATGCTGGTAATTGAACCCAAAGCTAGGAGAGCCTTAAGAATGATGTATAAATGTTCTGTCACTGAGTATTTCCCGAGGGTCTTAAGGACTGTTTTTGTCCTTGAACATATTTTGCATAATATTGTGACATTTGGTTTTCATCTGTTAAATTTGAGACTGAGGTGTTATGTATCTCAAACTGGCCTTGAACTTGCCATGTAGCTGAGTCTAAACTTGAATTGCAGACTCTACTATCTGAACCTCCTATATGTGGAGATTAAAAACATGGCTCATCACACCTGGTGTTGATCTACCTTCTTGTGGTCCTTCCAGAGATGCATTTCTCAGATTCAACCCTGTATGGTGAGACCTTAGAATATTCTAATTATATATATATATACAAATTCCTACAAAATAACTATTTTTAAAATCCAAGTATACAATTTTGCTTTATAAAAAATCTACCAATACAAATATGTATGAAGAAAAGAATCTATTACAGTAAAAAAAAATAAAAGGAAAAAAATTTTAAAGGAAAGAAAATGACAGATATTCCTATTTGAATATTTAAATTTTGAGCTTCAAGAAAACTGGTGAATACTTTATATGAGAGAAACAGTGTAAAAATAACCTTTGTAACACTTTTAAACATATGTCACATAGGTTCCTGTCAATAACATAAACTACATCCTATAAATTTGTAAATAATCAGTAAAAATAGCAAATACCAAGATATAAGGTGTTGCAATAATTAGTCATTAGAGGAATCACTCTTACAATTATAAAAAATACTGAGTACTTGTATTTCAAGCTAAAACACAATATTTTTCCTTTTGTTAGAAAAAGTTAAATATATTGATTTTACACTTATATGCATGCACAACTGATATCACTATATGCTGTATCCATTAATAGCCCGGGCATGGGAAAACATGTATTCTAACTATGGATGTGTTTAGAGTGCCTCATCTGCTTATTGGAGGTCAAATTCCCTACATGGACACAGGAAGTTTTCAGTCCTTAAGTTGCAAAAGAGTACTCAGTAGTCAATGATTGCAATATGTATATGCCAGGATTCTCACATGCAGGATGATTTGCAGCAGGAAATACTGGATATGTACCAAGATTTGAACAATAGAACCTTGGTGAAATGATGCGTAAAGGAATGCGGAGCTGCTTTTGAAAATGGCCTCGTAAAACATTTATGGCATGGGAAAGGCTTATGACACTCTGTTAGAAGAGACTATGTATGCAGTGATTTCATCCTGAAATTCAGTAAATAAATAAAGTACAAGAATGCAGACTGCACTAACTGTCCCTGCTAGTGACTGCAGGCCAGGGGGTTATATCTACAAGATGCTCCTTATTTTCTCACAAACAACTTACTGAGCTTTGACAATAAACTCACTTAGTTTTAGACTTTCCTAAAGAGTAAATATAGAAGAGTATATAATTATAGAATTTTATAGCTCTTCCCCTGATCACTAAACTACCCACTCCCACTTCCCTGTCCTGGCGTTCCCCTACACTGGGGCATTGAACCTTAACAGGACCAAGGGCCTCTCCTCTCATTTATGTTCAACAAGGCCATCCTCTGCTACAAATATGGCTAGAGCCATGGGTCCCTACATGTGTCCTCTTTGGTTGGTGTTTTAGCTTCTGGGAGCTCTGGGGGTACTGGTTGGTCCATACATTAAGCAGTTTAATTCAAGTTTTATAGATAAGACGAAAGCATTTCCTTAGTATCTGTCTTAAAAACAAACTTATCAGCCCCTTTCCCATCATCCTTCCCTTCTTTGGATTAGTCTGGATGGCTGTTCAAGAGAGTGTAATGTCCCCACCCTCTCTACCTCCCATTCCCTTCCCATCGCAATTAGTAGTGTTATGGTAAATAATTCACTTTTTCAGTTATATAGTACCTTTGTGTAAATGAATAGTCTTTCCAAACACTTGTTAATCCTAAACATCTCTTTGGAAGTGGGTAAAAATTACTAGAAAGGAGGGAAAGAGAGTGCAACATAGAGGCAAGAAAAGAAGTTAATGAAACCACAGGCATGTCTCAGTTTCTATTGGTCAAAAACCATGCAACAATGTTTAAAATGAGAATTGATATTATGGTTATATTAAGTAGAGGAATGAGTTAAAACAGATTTTTGATTTATTATGTGTATTTTATAGTGTTAGGGCATTATAGAGGATGTGTTCAGATTTTCAAATTCAGTTTTCAGCTTCACTATTGAACTGGTATGTGATGTAGAATGGGGATTAAAGGATTATGACTATAAACATTGGAAGTAGTTTTTTAATGAGGTACCTGATATGAAACTGATAGTTATTAACAACTCTAAAATAGATCAGTACTTTAAAAGGATGTGCTGAATATAACCTTTTGTGTTTGCTTGATTCCATGTCAAATTTTAGAGACCTTTGTAAGAAAAAGGGGAAATGCCCTAAATCTTTAATCCAAGGTTAGCAATAGCTGCATTTAAAAGTTAAATGTGATTATTAGCTAGTAAATACTGGGCTTAAGGATAGCACCCCAGAAAATGTTGCTCCCTCCCCCTGACCAGACTGAACAAGAGGAGTAATGAAGTTACTGTGTAACTTAGTGAACATCCAGAAGGGAGAACGAGAACTCTCTCACAACGCATTCATTAGGCATTGAATTTGCCTCCTGTAACCCATGGGAAAACTGACATTAGTTTATTGTAGTAAACTGAAAACATCTTTCTTTCCCTATTCTTTATCAAACATTCAATGTAGATGATTTGTAAATATAAAATTCACAGTTATTTTGTACACTCCTACTGATTGACAAATTATTTTGAAAACTGTCATATGTTATAACCAAGTTATTTAATCCCCACAAGTTCAATAAAGAATCGTTTGTTTTTTTCACACATGGGCATCTGTTCAGTGTGGGGATATTGAATAGGGAGAAGCCATTGATGGCAGAGGATGAAGAGGAACATATTTCAGAAAAGTATAATCTCCTTCTCTTCTAGTACAGTCAATGTAAAACTGCCTTCTATTGCATTTACTAACATATTCCTATTAACCTAAATATGTCTCAAAGATATGATATTTAAAGCTAATGGAATATAAAATGAGGTATGACTGCATATTTACTTTTTTTTGTTTGGATTGTTGTGGTTTGGACACTTAGTATCAAAAGTGATCATGAGGGTCAGACTCTGCTTTGGTGGACACTTTTATGTTTTAGCTATGTGTAATACACATACAGACTCTGGAATTTTGTTTTATTACTCTATCTTATTTTTAACAGTTTGTGAGATTAAATATATGTCCCATACATGCTAGCCAAGAGTACTGCTAGTAAACTGTATTTGTAGCCCTCTTTATCTTGAGATAGAGTTTCACTAAATATCTTGGGCTAGCTGTCAGTTTCTAAGCCCACTACTGCCAGGATCTAGGTAGCTGTAATTATAGGCAACAGCAACTCGGCTACTCATTTTATTGGATAAATAAATAAGTGAGTGAGTGAGTGACTGAGGCAACTTGATTCTGATTCTTAGTCTTTATGTTTCTCAACACATCTTGTATCTTGTGTTTAGGGATATAGTGTAATCATCTTTACTTTTCAATGCAATTATGCCTTCACATAAAGGACACTATCATTATTTTATATGTAACAAAGCACTGATTAACTCTCAGCATTATTACTGTTAGAAGATACATCGAAAGAATCCAGGAGATGTTCACATTTTGACTCAAGATTGGGACTTCTGATCATCTTGACTGAAGTTCAGGAATTTGCTCACAAATAATGTTTATACCCATCAATACAGTGCAAGAAGTCAGGGCCCAACACAGAATACCTGGCCTGATGGGAATATGTGGACGAGGAAGGAGACAGCGAAAGGCATACCAGGGTTCAGTCCTGCTACAGACAAAAAAACGGGCAATGCAATTAGGAAGCCTGCAGGACTATAGTCACTTACTGCGAGAGTCATCAGACAGGACCCAGCAAACAAAAACAGGTCAGTCTACCTGACTGGGGATCTGCAATTGTTGATGTGTCCGATTCAGCCTGAATTTTCCATTTCATTGGTTTCATTTTCCGAGAAAGGAGAGCATCCGTATCTCAGGCTGGCCTTGAATATGTGGCAATCCTTCCTTTCAGGATTCCCTAGTGATGATACTGTAACAGTGAGAGCTACCATACTCAGAATTTTCTAGTAGGACCACATGTGTATATTTGACTAGTAATTCTGTGCAATTACTAGTTTAGAGTAGTTGCTCATGATTCTTAATTCAGAATCCTCCTCCTTTCGTCTCCAGCCCGTTCTGGATGTTTCTGTGTCACCACTCAAAAGAAGTCACATGTGTGCTATAAATCCAACCTCAGCTCAGGGAAGAGAGAATGAAAGCTTCAAATGTATGATGATAAGTGATAATTTACATTTTTTAACAACTTACAAATCAATGTATACAAACAGCAATTATACATCCAGAAAAATGCAATTTCTTTTCCTGGTGATTTATATTCAAACATTTTGATTTGCTTCTAATCTAATTTTCTGAAGAAAACTACAATATTTAGAATTAATATGTTAGAGTAAGTTGTTTCTCCATTTTTGGACTGTTGTGGAAATTAGTGTTGCTTTTTGTAAGGTAGAAATAACTTATACCTATATTTTAATCTTTCTTTTTGTCACTTTTTCTGAATTTTTAACAGGTTTTTACATAGTATAGATTACCCTCAAACTCACTATATTGCAGAAGTTAGCTTTGAGAACCTGATTTTCCTGCCTCTACTTTCAAATTTTGGGCTACAAGTTCCCATTACAACTTGCTGTTTACCATAATAATCTTTACAAAGAATATTTGTTTAGTAGTAAAAGTAGCCTACTAATGCTATTAATTCAATAAAAAAATGAATGTAAAACTTTATTGCACTATTACTATCCAATTTGAGGAGGTAATTCTAAACTTCCATACTTACATTGGCGTCTTTCCCAGCTAATTTACATAGTTCCACTCGTTCCTTTGCAGCAGGCCAATAAATCTGTAAGGTAAATAAGAATAAGCATACTTGAAGCATCTAATTTTGATTAAAAAGAAAATAAATGATATGGAGAGTAGGTATCAACCATGGCTTTGGAATCCAGACATAAATATTACTGAAAATCTCTCTGAAAACTTTCTAAATGAAATCTATGAAGGGCCATCCATTTTAATTAACTTTTTGATTTTAACATATATAACAATAAATAAGCTATCTTCTGTGGGCCATATGCTCTTTCTGTGACGTCAACAGAACTTCAGCTTAGCATTCGTTCTATTCATCATGAGTTTTTGGGTTTCTCCAAGTGGTGGTGCACGGTAGACAGGTGTGGTGAGGTAGTGGAAACAGGTCTCTGTCACTCACACAGAGCGCAAAGTGTAAGCCAAGAACTGAGTCAGTTTATTCACCATGTTTAACATACATGATGCTCATTCACATGTGACAAAGTAGCTAAACATCTGAGAAACATACCTTACTTAAATACTACAAAATCACTAAAAGATCGCTGTGCTTTTCTTCATTTTCATATCAGAAAGCTCCATCACATAGCCATCAATTAAAACTTAAAAGCATAAAATGAGCTCATAATAATCTGAACCAAATTTGATGTTGCCAAATCTGAAAATCTTAACCACAATGCAGCAAACGGAGCTTGGGCGAAGGGCCGTGGTGAAGGAGACCCTCCGGTTTTGTCTGGTTGGTGGCACTTATTTATGCTTCAGAAAATATTTTATGTTGTTACTATATATCTGGTTGTTTGTTTGTTTTCATTTTTTTAAAAAACAGTCTTAGTTTTCTGTCTGGACAGGTTTGCAAGGAAAGGTTCGAACAGTCATGATAATCTGGTGTAATTTATAGGAACAGACATTCTCTGTTGGCTCTGATAAGAAAGAAGTAAGCATGCACTGAAGGGATAGCTTAGCATCTGCCCCACTTGTGCCCGAAGACTTTTACTATGTTTCAAACTGATATCTTCAGAAAGTATTTTAATAGCTGGAAATGCACATTTTGGTATTATGGTGAAAGAATCTGGTTAATATGAAATATTTAGATGTTACCAGTGTTTTATGATATAATCTTCATAGTGAGGTATGGAATATAATGTCTCTAAGTCAAGAAAAAGAGAAGAGTGCACCCTCATACCTTTTTCTTAATGAACACATGCAGTCATGTTATAGAAATTTTGAAACAAAGTAAGTCTTTTGAATTTAGAGATCATTTCTGCAATCTACAAAGGAATGGGGCATGCAGCACAATGGCCATCCAGCTACATGCTCAGGTGATAAGTTCACCCTGATGAGTGAGTTCCAACCAAGCCCCAGCACTGCCATTTACTAGGAAATGCTTTAAGGTTATCCCATTTTCCTTTAGTATAAATTTAGCCAATAGATAGCAACCAAATAAAATCAGTGAACAAAAGTCATGAAATGAACTATGGAAGGAGCTTAGTCATTATCCTGTGAATACTGGCACCAAAGTATACATTCATGACTCTCTGAGGATAAGAAAAAAAAAGTAACATGAAATTGAAACAACTTGATTTTTATCTGAAAAATAATAAAGGTTTTCAAGTCGGACATGTGGCTACATACTATAATCTCAACACCAAGGAGGTCAACCTAAGAGAGTAGTGAGTGTGAGATCAGACACTGTTTTCAAATATCATTGAAAGAAAAGAGGGTGAGGGTGAGAAAGGGAGTTAGAAGATATGGAGAAGGAAGAAAGGAGGGTAAGAAGGACAAAAAGGAAGAGAGGGAGGGAGGAAGGATGGAAGGTTAATGGAAGAAAAGAGATGGAAGATGGGTGGGAGAAGAGAGAGAAAAAATATGATAAATGCATAGATAGAAGATGATAGATTAAATAGATATATTATTAAAGATAACTATTAGAAGAGATATGTGGGGTTTTCTAAACTGAGGATGGTATACTGTTTTCCTCTTTTTAATTGCACAATTTAAAAGAAGTATGTGTTATCTTAATGAAAATAGCCACAAAAAGCATAACATGTGGGAATAGATAGGCAATAGACCATCAAAACTGGTGAATTAGGACATTCAAAGAGTATGAATAAACTGTTAAAAATAAAACACGGGAGCTAGCAAGCAATTTGCTACCCTTATTTAAATTCCTTTTGTTCTATCAATTAGTAGAAAAACACTGTGCTAAGTATTTTTCTCTCCTTTAAAAACAATACCTTGAGTTTTTAGAGTATTGGTTTACCTTAGTATTAGTAAACTCAGGTTATAAACTATTTTTTTTTCATTGCAGTTTCATTATCAACTTCCCCTTATCTGTTTTACTAACTATATTCACATCATTATGCAATGATTCCATTAAACTTTTTCATATTATAAAGCAGAAATGTTCTAGCCAACATGACGTTTCACACCTTTAACTACAGCACTTAGGAGGTATAGGTGACCTGATGTTTGTTAAAGGCTACTTTGAGGTCTATATAGTGAACTTCAGGCTGGCCATTCCTATATGAGAAGACACCATTCAAACAAACAAACAAACAAAAGCCAGAACAATCAACAATGTTATATAAGTTATTTCTTTTTTTTAAATTTTTATTTTCTATATTCTATGTTTACATTCCAAAGGCTTTCCCCTTTCCCAGTTATCCCCCACCATATGTCCCATAATTCCTCTCCCCCCCATGCTATTCCCCACTCATTCCCCCCCCCCCACGATTTCTCTGTTCTGGGTCTACAATACTGGATCCAATCTCTACAGGCCCAGGGTCCTCTCCTTTTTTTCTTCTTGAGAGTCATTTGACTTGCTAATTGTGCCTTGAGTATTTAGGGCTTCTGGGCTCATTAATATCCACTTATCAGTGATTGCATTTCGTGTGTATTCTTTTGTGATTGGGTTAGCTCACTTAGGATGATAGTTTCCAGATCTAACCATTTACCTACAAATTGCATGATTTCATTATTTTTAATTGCTGAGTAGTACTCCATTGTATAAATATACCACATTTTCTGTATCCATTCCTCTTTTGAGGGATATCTGGGCTCCTTCCAATCACTCCAGTCAGAATGGCTAAGATTAAAAACTCGAGAGACAACACGTGCTGGCGAGGATGTGGAGAAAGAGGAACACTCCTCCACTGTTGGTGGGATTGCAAAATGGTAAAACCGCTCTGGAAATCAGTGTGGCGGTTCCTCAGAAAATTGGGCATGCCACTCCCAGAGGACCCTGGCATACCACTCCTGGGCATATACCCAGAGGATTCCTCTGCATAGAACAAAGACACATGCTCCACTATGTTTATAGTTATTTCTTAAAGATAGTCATTTTTTCAAATATCAACATCATATCACAGGGCCAATAGAATTATAAACCCAGGATCTTTTAACTCTTGATTCTTATTCGGTGATTAGTTTAGACTAATATTTCATTCAATAATTTCAATAAACCAAAGTCAGTAATATTCAGATTTATTGATAGTTAGGAAGAAATAAATATAAATATTTATAGTTTATTTCGGCATGGTGATTTTAATATTATAGTAGAAAGGAAGGCAAATATATACGTTTTATATTTACATGAGTTGCAAAGATCATTATGCATGCACAAATTATACATGCACATTATAGAATTCTACTTTTACTTATCCAAGAAGTAAATAAAATGATTGGGTTTTTTTTGTTTTTGTTTTTGTTTGTCTGTTTGTTTGTTTTTGTTTGTTTTGTTTGTTTTTTGTTTGCTTGTTTGTTTGTTTTTGGTTTTTTGGTTTTTTCGAGACCGGGTTTCTCTGTGTAGCCCTGGCTGTCCTGGAATTCACTCTGTAGACCAGGCTGGCCTCGAACTCAGAAATCTGCCTGCCTCTGCCTCCCAAGTGCTGGTATTAAAGGCATGTGCCACCACCGCCCAGCATGATTGGGTTTTTAGAGCTCAAATTAAAGTACATCTTTAAAGTGAATTGAAAACATTTTTAGGTCTAACACCAAAAAAAAAATATTCAAAGAATGACAAAATGTTAACCTGCTTAGTCTCTGTGTTGCTCTTAATGAAGCTTTAATAGCTACTATGGCATAGTTGCTGCTTGGTTTGTACACTGGATGCACATATATGAAGGCCTTGTCCATGTCAGTCAAAGTACTGCATTAAAGTAGTCACAGTCAATCA
Organism: Apodemus agrarius; assembly: GCA_964023405.1. Taxonomy (NCBI): domain Eukaryota; kingdom Metazoa; phylum Chordata; class Mammalia; order Rodentia; family Muridae; genus Apodemus; species Apodemus agrarius. Next base: position 18,174,049 of record OZ030006.1, read on the forward strand.
GGAGGACTGGTCTACAAACCTAATTATTCCATTTCCATGGGAGACAAAGGGAAAGAATTCAGGAAGAAGCCACTAAATCAAGGGAGAATTAAAGAATGTTTCTGGTGATCTATCTTTCTTAATTCTTTGAGTGATTATATAATATAATTATATAATATTATATAATATATATTATTATATATTATATAATATTATATTATTATATTATATATTATAATATAATATTATATAATATTATATATATTATATAATATAATAATATATCTATGCCCTGTTTTAGTCTTGAACAATTTAGTAGTTTAATTTCGTTTGGGAGCTAAGCACTAATAAAGCAATTGCTTTTTTTTCCCTTCTGCAATATACATAAATCTCTAAAACGTGTTTTAATACCCTTATTACACATTTTTGGTTAGTACACATGAATCATACAATTATAAGTCTAGTTTTTTCATCTTAGTTGGTGATGCAATAAAGCTAATTACAACTTTAAAGAACTGTTTTTTGACCTGAAGGTATATGTCATTTATGTACTGGTAATTTGTTGAATCAGAGAAACCATTTTCATATGAATCCTCTAATCTCTGCTAACATAACAGAGTTTCAGCACATGCTATTTTCTTCATCCACCGTCTAATCCACATTGTTCAGGATTTGATAAAGATAGAAGGTGTCCTGCACTTATTTGTATAATGGCACAAAGATTAACATATTGCTTCAAAGAAGACATTTTTTCTTAAAGTAATAGTCTCTCTAAAATAAAGAGCTTATTATTAAGTGTTGAGGTTTGGTCTTTTTGCTATGTATTGTAAAACTAAGGGCAGTACCCACACAACCCAATTGCCTCAAAGACAAGAGTCTGCAGGTAGACCCTGTTAGTATTCTGACTAAGCTCCACCCCACAATTACCTGGCAACAGCCAGGTATGCCCCACCACATAGAACTGGCCCACTATAAAAAGGGCAGCTTGCCCTTCCTCTCTCTCTCTCATCACTCTTGCCTCTTGGCACTCTCACCTCTCTGCTCCTCTTGGGCTCTCCTCCCCTCCCCCTTCTCTCCACGTGGTCATGGCCGGCCTCCACTACTCTCTACTTCTCTCCTCTCTACTCTCTCTCTCTGCCTCTCTCTGCCTCCACTACACCATCAACTCCTACACTCTTCCCTGAATAAACTCTGTTCTATACCATGTCTCTGTGTGTGTGGTCCCTCAGGGGGAAGAGGTGCCTGGGCGTGGGCCTGCTTTCTAATCCCCTTTCTCTCCTTTTAAAAACCCATCATTTGGTGCTGAAACCCTGGAACAACATTAACCCCATCAGACCCAATGTTCTCACACACAACCCTAAAAGTTTCATTAAGCAGACTAGAACAAAGCACACACATCTATTTTAAAAATTGGTGGGTCTCATAGAAAGTCATTGACAGATATTTGCTGGCTCTCTGTAGGCGGAAGGTCTAGGCAAGGGGAGAGAACCCAGAGTCTTTCCAGCACTGAAGCTGGATGGTGAGCGTTGCCAGCTCTGATCTCCTTCCTGCCTTCTGGGGAATAACCATCCCATGCCACCAGGAGTCTGACAAAGCAGGAGCTCATTTTATTTTATCAGTCTTTTGTTTATATAGGGTTAAGAGAAGAGGTGGGATTTTTTTTTTTTTTTTTTTTTTTTTTTTTTTTTGCTGAGGTAAGATTATGTAGCGGGAGTGGAAGGGTGCTGGAGGGTATGGGATAAGTGACAGGGACAATAAAGTTTTTCAACATCAGTAGTAGTTAGACAAGGGCAGGCTTAAACAGGTCCTGCTGAGTCACTCCAGTACTGAAGTGACTGAGACAGGTCTCTAAAGAGCAAAGGCTCAGGCTCCCTCACCAGGCCTCAATATCTGGCCAAATAAGTCCCAACATATATTTTCTCACACTTAGCAAAGGCTCCTATGGCAATCAGTGTTATGCTTACCATTATATCTATACCTTGACTGTCCTGGAGCATTCCCAAGAGAAATGTGACTTGTATTATACACAAGCTATTTATAGCTATCATTTTTTCAATGGTCTTTGAAACTGTAGATATTTTTTATATCACTGACTGCAAATGCAAATCTGACTCTTTTTCTAAAAGCAAGGTAGACAAAAATCAGAGATAGTTTATGAGACTTTAGATACCTATGGATAGTCATCTGAAGTGTAAAGACTGGTAGATCCACCACTAAAAAACTAGGATTTAGAAACTGGCTTAAACCTGAGTGGTAATTTTTATACACTATTTGATAAAAGGAAACTGGAAAACAGAATAAATAAGTTTATAAAGTTTCTTGATTAGAAGTCTATATTTTAAAACAAATATAAATGAGTACCCATATTCTATAACAGACTGACTTAATCATCTTAAGTTATGACATCAACATAGCCTTTACAATAGTTCATAATTTATCATTTTCATATTATTTTATGCTATCTAAAAGGATCAAACATTGATATTTAAAATATTTGTATAGTTTTAATTTTCATTTATATAATATAGATTGTTAACATGAATAAAGATGGCTTTTATTAAATATAAATTATCTTCAGTACTTCCTTATATCTACTCACATGCCATAAAATTATGTTTAAAAGAGATCTAATAATAATTTCACTGTATGAGTTAAAAATATGGCCTATTCTGTTGTAAAAATACGATTTTAAAATAATTGTTTGGGGGAAGTAGGTGTATTTCTGACTCTTTTGCCTGCTCTCAGGACTTCTTCCTCCTGTTGGGTTGCCTTGTCCAGCCTTGATATGAGGGCTTTCACCTTGTCTTACTGCAATGGGTGGTATCTAGGAGGATTAGAAGGAGGGATTCTGGTTGGAATGTTAAAAGAAAAAGATTACTAATCAATTAACATGGGTGATATTTGCATATTCTGACAACATCCATCTCTTTCTATGATATTTTTTTAACGTTTTTATCATAAAAGTCGTTCAGTTGCTTAACTAATGTTATCACAAGACAGTTTACGTTTTTGAGTTTATTGTGAAAGTGTTGTTTCCTTGATTCTTTTTTCGTCTACTTGTCTTTCGTAAGTAGGAAAGCTGCTGGGTTTTATGAGTTAATATTGTATCCAGGCACACCAATGAAAATGCTTATTAGCTGTAGGAGCTTTCCAGTGGAATAATTAGGCTCATTTACGAATATTATCAATCATCTACAAATAAATCTACTTTGGTTTTTTCCAAAAAGAAGATCAAAACAAATTCAAAAGAGTTTTAGTTTTGATGTTTTTGAGTATTTGTCTTCATTTTGTAGAAATGTGTCAAGAAACAGAAATAAATTAATGTGAGATCCCTATAATTATTGCTTCGTTAATAAATTAGTAGATTCATTATTATTCTTTATTTACAACTCATATAATTCATTTACAATATCATTTATTAAGGTGAAAATATCACTCAATTTATTTTTAAGTAGCTAATGTTAGAGAAATTATGGAAACATTAAAATAATGATAAGTCATTATGACAACATCCTAAGGAAATCCTAATTATATCTGTTCCTTGTTTCATCTTTAAAGGCCAATTTAATTGACTCAAGTTAGCAAGCAATGTTTTGTCAAATGCCCTTTGGCCTACTTCAGAGACGCCAAAAGACTGAGTAGGACACCAAAGAGGAAGTTGCAATGTGTTCAGAAAACCTAATTAGAGACAAAAAATCCAGAAGCTCACAGACAGCAGACATTTCTATCAAAGGTCAGGAGTATCTATGACTGATGGTAACAAAGTTGGGGAAATGTTGAGCTGAGGAGACCTGGTACAGGATTTAAGCAGCATGTGGAATAGTGACAGCTCTAATTCTGAGAAGAGACTGAGGTAGACTTGAGTTCATAAATACTGAAAAGCCAAATGAGAGCACTTTCAAAGGTAAAACTTGAATGATTACGATGGTCATGGGTAGGGAGTGTTACAGACAAAAAGTCTGACTACTCAACTACTTTTTTTCTTTTCACTTCAACTACATATAAAAGCAAAGCTACAGGGTTTCCAAGAAATCCTTCAGTTCACAAGATGGATGAAGGTGGAGCTTGTTCCACATCTGTATGTTTAACCTCTTATGGACGATTGTGATATGGACAGCTGGTCTGTCTCCTAACATCTTCCAAGGGAACCTTATCTCATAGACAGTATAAGGCTTCCCAGGAATACCACAATCCACAAACAATACAACAATTTAAAACCATTTCTTTCCTTTTTCTTCATCAATTATTTTCTTCTATAATAAGAAGCACTGTGAAATCAGGGAGCCTGACCTATTTATTATCTATTATACCTGCAGCATCCAGAAGAGTAGGAGGATCCAGTAGTAAATCAATAGAAGTACATATTGCAATAAAGAGAGAGGAACACTAGCAAATTAATATAAAGTCTAAGGAATATACTAATGGTTTGATAATGTCCCATTTGTTGTTCAATTACTCTTGTCCATGCATTCCCAAAAGGCTGTAAGAAATACTGTTTGTGTTATTCATTTCCTTCATTTTAATTTCTAAAATTTTTATAATCTTTATGAAAAACTTTTTAATAATTATTTTTAATCTACTAATTTTTAAATACTCTTTTTAAAAAAACCTTTCAAGTAAAGAAAAACCATCATACATCCAAGCCAACCAGATTCAACTTTTTTTTCAACTCAGTGAACTGCTAAGCAGTTAGAACAGCCTTTGAGAATATAAGCTGTTTAGCTTCACGTTACATCTTACACTTTCAGTAGTGAATATATTTTAAGCACATGTCCACCACTACAATCAAAGTATCAATATCAATAATGTTGGAGTAGTTGATGTCATGAGCGAAGGTGCATATTTTTTACAGGATTAATGATATGTCAGGTACTGTAAAGTCTCAGACCCATGGAATGACAGAGCCTTTCCCTGGTCATAATCTTAATGTGGACATTGTATGCAGAATCTATCATCCACAGCTTCATCCTCACATAAGACTGCAGCCTGAGACTGTTCCACCTACAGAGACTACTACTGAGATTAGCTATTCTGCCATTGTTCAGCTGGATATAATAAATGCACTGTTTCCAGGCTGCTGCTGCATCTCCATCAGAACACAGAGCCCACCTAACCTCCAGTTTGCCTGTAGGCATGCCTATAGATTCCTTAGTTCCCAGCATGCCAGTCAGTTCAATTCCAAGGCTGTGGGTCTATTACCTCAACCAGGCTGTGAGTCTATTACCTTAATCCTTGATCATCCCTTTATACTTAGCCTTTCTTGTTCATTGTTTTGAGTCACACCATGATACTTCAATACCGTTTTAAGGAGTCTGTGATTTACTGGAGTTTGGTGACCAGTGATGACCAGCACAATGGGCATTGCTTTCTCCTACCCTCCTTGTGACCTGTAATGTACACGTAACTGAGCAGTCAAGACATTTTTTGAAGGTTCCCTTAGAATTGGAAGCACAGGCATTCTGGCCAAAGTTTTGGCAGAAGCCTGAGTAGCCTGCCACCAGTTTGACAGTCCATTACAGTGACCAGATGGGACCTGCATATCGGCACTGAGCTTAAGAGCCAGCACATCCATGAAGAGGGCAATTGTTTTGCAATTCTGATTACAGGACAGCATGTGCACAGTAGGCAACAGGAAAGGATTATACAGCATGAAACTAAGTAGGGCGTCTCATACAAAATCTTCATTTTATTAGGTATCTGATTGGATCCAAGGATTTAAATTCTCTTAATTTCATGTATTAAATTTGTTTTAAAAATTGCATCTTTCATCAGTGGAAACCTTACATGAAGAAAATATTTACTCTAATTCTCTTCTTTATAAACAAGAGGTTCACAGAGTGAAGTATTCTGTGTAGTTTTGTCTGGCCACAGAGTGAATAGGATTCCAGTCAGAGGCCATTAAACATAAACATAAATCAGCATAAAACAAGTGGGGTAGGAGCCTCTGATATAGAACTTAGTTGTAAACTTCCCACAGAGAGGGAAATAGCAAAGGCCTTCTTTTCTTTCTTTCTTTCTTTTTAAATTTTTTTTAAATTTTTTGGTTTATTCAAGACAAGGTTTCCCTGTGTAGCCCTGGCTGGCCTGGAACTTTGTAGACCAGGCTGGCCTCAAACTCAGAAATCTGCCTTTCTCTCTGCCTCTGCCTCCCAAGTGCTGGGATTAAAGGAGTGTGCCACCACTGCCTGGCTAGAAGGGCCTTCTTTTCTTGTTAGCAAATAAGGGTGCTTAAACCCTCCAGCAAAAGTATGGATTGACAGTTGCAAACTCAGTTACTTCATGAGTGCTAAAATAGATAAGGGCATAGTTTGATGAGCTTCAAATATATCAAGTGCACTTGTAACTAGTCCATTTCAATAGTCAGTAAAAGAAAAGAAGCTACATTGTTATTGGGATATGAAAGTAAAAATCCTTCTCATTGATAACATAGAATCACTTTATAGTCTAACACTAGATTTTTCTTAGTTTTTAGAAGTTTTACCTTATATAATGTATCTTTAATTTTAATCTAATTGTTCCTTCTGAAGGATTTTGGTTTTGTTTGCTGCCACAAAGATAGAGTTTTGAAGAGCTTCCATGCTTTATTCAAAGTAAGGAAGGATTAGCATTTTTATGCTGTTTTGATGCATTGTCATCTCACTTGAAAATCATGGGAAAGTTTTATTTTTTCTTTTTTTAATGCAGAGCACATTTATTATTTTGTTACATTAGTTTTAGTCATAAATAGGGAAAATACTTTTACATTAAAAAATGTTTAAGATAATTTATAAAGAAAAATTAAGCAATATACTGAGAGTATGACTTTAATTCTGAAATTGGAGACTTAAGTCTTTAAGCCTTCAGTTTTTATTGAGATCCAAT